>OY728127.1:1448393797-1448993797 GCA_963277665.1 Viscum album | reverse complement strand
CAATTTAAACTTTACAAAAAAAAAACCTAAATATGTTGAATCTGAGACTAAAAAATTCATGAAAGTGGATTTTAAAACACTCACTCAAGCTCTACATCCCATACAGATTTGTATTTCACGTTCAAAGATTTGATTTCTTCCAGCTTATTGGACCAAACAGGGTCTACCACAGCAAACTTCAACTGCTCTATACCTAGGTTAAGAGCATGCACCCAAAAAAAACAACTTGAATTGCAAAGTGAGCTTGGATAATCATTATTGTTGCGTTACAAAATGAATTGAGTAAATATTAAGCCAGAAAACTCAAAAACATGCAAGAAACATTGAAATGCCACTCGTACACGCACAGCATAAAAAACAGGAGTAAAAACGAGGAGGAGGGGGGGGGGGAGCAGGAGTAGTAGAAGAAGAAGAAGAACCCAAGGAAGAGTCATGGTCCATGGCCATTTATGAGATGTGGAGAATGATTCTGCTCAGCAAAATGATGTACAGTTCATAAAAAACGAACAGAATATAAGGCTACCAAAATAGCCATCACATGCAAACAAGGCTTCTGTTCAAGCATGAAACCTAAAATACCATGTGCATTGTCAGCTACGGGCACATCCTTCGAAATTATACTAAGTGCCACCTGAGCTGTTTCAACCTGCAAGGACAAGAAAAAAAGTGGGAAACAGATTTGGTATCAAGCATACATTGATAGGCGTTTGGAGGAGTCTAGTGGTCGGTCCAGGCCACCTGTACTTTTTACATATCATAGAAGGGGGTCATGTTAGGGACAATATTGTAATTGCTTTCTTTTTAATTGAGTTAGTCGAGTGGAGGTTATAAATAGGGGAGAGGTTAGTATGTTGGAGTTAGCTGGTCATTTCGGTTAGAAAACAGTTGGCCTTGGACTCCAGAGAAGTTTTCTCTCCTCTGGTGTATTGTAATTCCGGATTCTTCTTAAATAACAATTTCTTCTAGATTCTTCTCCTTTCTGTTCGGGAAGCTCTATCAATCGGTGCTTTCATTGAGAGAAGGATAACCTTGGATCGTTTAGAGCTTCTTGAAGATCGCGAATGGCAACACGCATGGAGAATAGGATTTCTGATTTGGAGTCGTCTGTAGAAGAATTGAAAGTCAGACTCCAACGACAGAACAAACTGGAGTCTGTTGTAACATCAATTCATCACCAGATGTTAGATGTATCTGCGACTTTGAGCCAGCTCAATAGTTTCGTTTGGCATCAGGCGGTGCAAACCAGTTGCGGAAAAGAAAAGGTCTCAACGTCGGCAGCAATTGAAGACGTTAGTAGACTGCAATCGAAAGTTGTAGAACTGAAACAGAGACATGCCGCAACAGCAGTAGATCGTGATTCGCAGAATGTTATAGGTGAGGAGCTGCGTATAAATTCTCGGCAAATGGAGATGCCAATCTTTTCTGGAGAAGATCCAGTTTCTTGGATAACCAGAGCAGAGACGTACTTCTTAATTCACCAAACACATGAAGAGTTGAAAGTTCCACTGGCACAGTTGTGCATGGACGGCTTGGTCCAATATTGGATAATTTCATTGAAATCTACCAGAGCAGGAATCACATGGACACGGCTCAAAGAGGAGCTGCTTGGCCGGTATGGAAGCGCTGAGGAGGAAGATCCGGTAATATTTCTCAAGCAACTTCGACAGACAGATTTTGTGGACGTCTACATCGATGAATTTGAGAGAGTGGCAATGCGAGTACCAGATTTTACAGAAAAATAGTACATGAGTTTGTTTATTGGTGGTTTGAGGCCAGAAATTAGAAGTTCAGTAATGACACATGAACCACAGAATAAGAAGCGGTTTATTGACCATAGCAAAAAGAATAGAAAGGGAGTTGGTTAAGGGAACTATTAAACAAACTGAAGTCCGGTCTAAGAGTATTCTTTATGGACATCAAGGAGTTGGAACACTAATCCAGTAAGGGTGGCCTCTACAGGGGAATTGAATGATAGAAAAGGTGGAAACGTGCCAAGATGGAAAGGTACCAGAAATCTTTCTAAAGAAGAATTCGAGGAGAGGAAGGCTAAGGGATTGTGTTATTCATGTGGACAAAAATTTGGTCCTGCTCACAGATGTCAGAAAAAGGGGTATAAACTGATGGTTTGAGAATGTATTGAACCCCAAGTAGTGGATGAACTTGAAGTAGACGAATCAGAGCTGAGAGAAGAGGTGGTTGAGATGGAGATGCTAGGAACTATTGCTTATGGAGTGGATTCGGCACATACAGAACGTGTCAAATCTATGTTAATGGAGGGCAGTATTAGGGGAGTTCCTTTATTAATCCTTGTGGATAGTGAGGCAAGTCACAATTTTATCTCCAAGCGCTTCGTTAAGTCTCTATATTTACTAGTAACTAAAATTGTACCATTTCGAATTTGGCTTGGGGATGGCCATCGACTGGATTCAGAAGGGATGTGTTAGGACGTTGAGTGCGCAAGAGAGAGAAAACACTAAATGTAGAAGAAACAACCTGTAGTTCTATATTGTTGCATGCTGTACAGATTGTCTGCGGGAGGAATTGCAGTAGGTAGAAGAAAGAAATGGAAGAGATGGAAAGAGATGAGTGGAAGAAAACTCTCCATAGAAGACCACTTCTAGGAGCTTGGCAGAATCCTCCCTAGGATCGAGCCCCGCAGCAGCCAGCTGGAAATCCTTTAAAAATGAATCCCCTCTTCCCAACCCCCTGCCACCCTCTTTAATACCCCACCAGCTCACTGCTACAGCTGGAAACTCTATTACAAAATACAATATTGCCCCTAACCAACCAACTAACTCTAACAGCCTACTTCCAGCTGTCACCAACCCTTAACCAATCATCAAATACTAACAATAATGCTCATGCCACAACAGAAACTAATAGACAGCTCCCTATATTCCTAACAATTCCCCCCCACCTAAAAACTACCTTGTCCTCAAAGTGGAACAACCCAAGCTTTACTCGGTTGTGCATTGGGACAGCAGCTCCCGATGGCAGTTTTGGTGGAGGCATCGGCATCAATGCAACTTCATTGGAAATCAGCAACACACTTGGGCAAACTAGAGCAGCCAGTGTAGGTGGATCGTGTTCCCCTTTGTCCTCCCTTCGGTCCCCAACAACAAGCTCAATAAACTCTAATTGTTATGCAGCACAATAAAACTTCATTTCATCATAAATTCCAGCCAACTCTTCTACCATAACGTCCACTTCTTTAGGCTGCTTTAGATGCTCAGCAGCTATAGCATTTTTCCATACCCGAAATTCAGCGCCAATTACATGCAGCTGGCACTCTAAAACAGTCCCCACAACCTGTGTAAAAACTTTAATGGGCTCCAAAATCGATTTCCTGTAAGCATCACCAGCCAAATTATGAACTTTGGCCTTCAGAAGTGAGAAGATGGCAGCAGCATAAGCATCTTCGGCAATAGAAGTAAATCCAAGACTCTTAAGATCAGGAACAACCTATCCAATATTTTTTACTAAATAGTTATTTGCTGTAAATTCCAGGTGATGACAGTCATAATCTAATTCCATCCCACCAGGTCTGCAAAACAACTTGCACTTTTCATGTAGGTCCATATCATCCTTGTCTGGAAACTCATTACCATTTTCAATGTCTCCAGACATTATACTGTTCAACTCTTCCAACCTTTCTTTAAAATACAAGAGCAGTACTTCTGGGAAATGTTGAGGAAGTCCAAACATGAGTACAGAAATTGCTATTAACCGATATGATGATAAAATATAATCCATTTTTCCTCCTATATTGAGTCTACCATCCAGTATACCATCTTTGCTAGTTTGTAAGGCAAGAGCTAACAGAAAAGCATACTTTTTTCTTGGCAATCTTTCTCAATAGATATATTTTCCAGCACCTTAGCACAATGCTTTCAGTCTGTTTGCCGAACTGCCCCATCTCGAATCACTCAGCCCCTGTTGTAACCTTGCTATTGTCACCACTTCCAGAACTAGGATCAGGACTGCTCCTTTCCTGTGCTTCTGGCGGATCTCCTAGAAGCTCAAAATCCGCACCAAGAGGCTTAGAAAGCTTATCAAGAATTAACATCTCCTCTTTAGCATTCTCCGCACTTGCCTCTTTTCGAACACCTGGAATCAGAGTATCTTGAACTTCTAGTTCAAACTCCAATTTATATTCTTCCATAGATCCTGTTTGTCGCAACTCACCAGGCTGTTTCAGACTAAATTCCAACTGATTCTCCAGCACTTCACTGTTGAACCTTTCCTGTCCAACCGGGAAACTCCTCAAGCTTTCTGACATTTCTTCCAGTGCAAAGTGTTCCTCTTCTGCATACCCTTCCTACACATCCACACCTGAACTAGGAGCAAACATTTCCCCTTCAAGTTGCGTCAGTCTGGTTCCAGACTGACGCTCTGTCCCCATATTTCTCCAACGTTGGTTTAAATATTTCTCATGAGGAGTTTGGGGTTGCACTGTACCAGGACAAAAACCAATATAGAGTGGTGCCAACCATGCAAAGTTGGGCCAGTGTAATTTCATGTCATCTCTCATCTGACAAAATTCGAAATACCATTCTGCCTTGATGATCCAGCCATACGGATCCTCTCCCGTAAAATCTGGCAGCACTACTGGCAGCTTCATTCTAAATGGATGTCTATTGGACAATAGTTTTTTTCAGCACAGTTCGGCTACACAGTAAGCGTGCTTACCCGACGACACGCCTTCCTCTGTCGTGATCTTTATTTCTCCAGCAGCTTTCGCGCGAGTAGTTTTCTGAATCAAGTTCACCCAAAAACAACCAGCATCTGCGTTCTTCCTGCTCGACAGTGTGCGTTTTTCATTCTCCTTGACCAGCCTGTACAGAACGAACACGAATCGCACACAGGCCACTGTTTTACCCGGCGTCGGCTTTCCCAGCGTTGGCGTCTCTCTCCAGAGAACGTGATTCCTCAAGCGAGCTTCCACTGTACTAGCGCGTCTCTCCATCGATCTTCCTACTGTTGCGATCGTTTCTGCTCAAGCAGCGTTACAAGAATGGGGATGACAAGATCGGCTTCCTTGAGCCGTTCCTCTGCGTACTGCATTCTCAGTTACGTTTGTTTCTCAGCTACGGACGATTCTCCAATAGTAGACGTTGCAGACTTCTCTCCGCAAGACCTCTCCACACAGCGATCGCAACTGTTAGCTCCAGCTGTCTTCCTCTCAGAAACCGGCGAGCTCAGATCGTCCACTTAGCTAGCGCGATTTTCCCAACTTCGTCTGTTTCTTCCTCAACTGTCGCAACACACTGCTTCAGGCGTCTCCCACTGCAACGCGTTTCCCAAGCTTCGTCCGATTCTTCCTCAACAGTCATGACACATCCGCTGGACGTTTCCCTGCCTGGCGCGCCAACTTCCTGCGATCGAAACTCGCACACCAACTCGATTTTCCCCAGCGTTTGCTCCCTTGCGCGCTTCACTCAGCTTCGCGTCACACAGCTTCCCCTAGGTGTATACGGTTTCCTTCCAGCGTACGAACTACTCTGTAACTGTGTACAGTTTTTTTTTTTAAGAAAGCAGCAACTTACACAGCAGTGATCGTCCTTCCGCTGCCCCTGTCTCTCCAGCTATCGTCTCCTCGGGTGGCGTTAGTGTTGTGGAAACGCTGGGAGCAACGACGCAAAGAACGAATCACGGAAGAGTAAAAAGGGGAAAAAAAGGAACAAGAACACAAGGATTTACGTGGTTTAGGAATAATCACTACGTCCACAGAGAGTCAAAAAATCACTATAATTCGGGATCACAATTTACAGGAGTTTCTCACACACACTAAGAAACCCTACCCGGAAAATGAGTTAATGTAGAGGACGAAACACTATTCCACCAATCGTCAGAAAATTCTGCATAGCTACAGTGAAAGGCGTCCACCCAAATCAAAAGTGCTACAATGGCTGTCGGCTGGAAGTCCAAGGAACTACAGTGAATGACGGCTGGAAGTCCACGTCGCTACAGTGTCTTTTCGGTGTCGTTCGGTCAGCTCTGCTACAGTGGTCATAGTTGCTACAGTCCCCCAAAAATTGGGTCGAGGGCCTTCAACCCCCAAAGCAGGGGCGCGTTGCCCCCTACAACCCCCAACGAGCTCACCGCGAAGCTTGGCCCGCGAAAGTTGCGGGCTGGTGCGCAGTACGGGCCACAAGCATTCACCCCAACCGAATCGGGCTACACCAATCCAACAGTTCATCCCTCTCGCACGACACTCCCCAGCGGAGTCGCCAAATTGTTAGGACGTTGATTGCGCAAGAGAGAAAACACTAAATGTAGAAGAAATAGCTTGTAGTTCTATATTGTTGCATGTTGTATAGATTGTCTGCGGGAGGAATTACAGTAGGTAGAAGAAAGAAATGGAAGAGAAGTGGAAAGAGATGAGTGGAAGAAAACTCTCCGTGGAAGACCACTTCCAGGAGCCTGGCAGAATCCTCCCTAGGATCGAGCCCGGCAGCAGTCAGCTGAAAATCCTCTAAAAATAAATCCCCTCTTCCCAACCCTTTGTTGCCCTCTTTAATACCCCACTAACTCAATACTACAGTTGGCAACTCTATTACAAAAATACAATATTGCCCCTAACCAACTAACAAACTCTCAGCCTAGTTCTAGCTGTCACCAGCCCTTAACCAACCATCAAATACTAACAACAATAATGACCATGCCACAACAGAAACTAACATACAGCCCCCTATATTCCTAACAGGATGCGCCAGAATCTGGAAATTATGCTAGGTATAGAAGAATTTGTTTTTGATGCTTATGTCTTTGACACCACTAGGCCAGACTTAGTTTTGGGGATATCGTGGCCGAAGACTTTGGGTTATGTCACAACTCATTGGATAAAAATGACAATGGAATTAGAGAGGAATGGTAAGAAAGTGATCTTGCAGGGGGTGAGAACTTCAAAGGAGACATCAGGAGCATTACAAGGGTACTAGAATGGAAGAGATTGGTTTGGAATTAGAAGACAGTTAACAGTTCAAAATGCAAAAGATTCTTAAGCAATATTGGACAGTTTTTGAAGTTCCTCAGGAGCTACCACCAAAAAGGGAAACTGACCATGCTATTAATCTGAAAGAAGGGGCAGAACCAATCAATATTCAACAGTATAAACATGCATATTTTATGAAGAATGAGATAGAAAGGAAGGTACAAGAGCGTTTGGGACAACAATTTATTAGAAATAGTACGAGTCCATATTCTAGCCCTATTATCTTGGTTAAAAAAAGATGGTGGGTGGAGAATGTGTGTGGATTATAGAGCTTTGAATAGTTTGACAATTCCGAACAGGTACCCTATTCCAATTATAAAAGAGTTAATGGACGAATTACATGGAGCATAATTTTTCACAAAGGTTGATTTAAAATCAGGTTTCCATCGGGTACGGGTAAAGGAAAAAGATGTGGAGAAAACGAATTTTAAAACCCATGAAGGACACTACGAGTACCTTGTTATGCCTTTTGGCCTAATAAATGCGCCAACTACGTTTCAAGCAACCATGAATTCGATGTTTCGGGGATTTTTAAGAAAGTGTGTGTTGGTATTTTTCGATGACATTCTGGTTTACAGCAGGAATTGGGAAGAGCATTTACATTCAGTTCAGGTAATTCTTCAGTTAATATCAACAAACAAGTTGTTTGCTAATATTAAAAAATGTTATTTCAGTAGACAAACTGTAGAATACTTGGGGCATATAATTTCAGTTCAGAGTGGCTATGGATCCAAAGAAGTTGGAGGCTGTTAAATTGTGGTTGAAACCAAGGGATGTTAAAGAAGTGAGGGGATTTTTGGGGCTAACTGGATATTACAGGAAATTTGTTAAGGATTATGGGAAAATAGCAAGACCACTCACAGCTTTGACCAAAAAGGAAAGGTATAAATGGACTCATGAAACTCAGGAGGCACGTTTGAATCTCTGAAAGAAAAGATGACTATTGCTCCTGTCTTGGGAATGCATGATTTTTCTAAAGGATTCGCTGTAGAATGTGATGTTTCTGGATTCGGTATTGGGGTTGTGTTGATTCAAGAAGGGAGACCATTAGCCTATTTCAGCAAAGCTTTATCTGAAACTAATTTGAAGAAGTTTGTTTATGAGAAAGAGCTTATGGCATTGGTCCTTTCGATCCAGCATTGGAAACAATATTTGATTAGAAATAGGTTTGAGGTTTTTACAGATCATAGTAGTCTCAAACACTTAATCAAAAGGTGGTGTCATTAGATCATCAATGTTGGCAAGCAAAACTACTTGGATATGATTTTGTTGTCACATATAAGCCAGGGAGAATGAATAATGTTGTTGATGCTCTATCCAGGGTGCCGCAAGAGGGGGAATACTTGCAAATTGCAATTTCAGAACCCAGTTGGGAGGAACTTGGTATACTTTAAGGAAGAATTGGTTCAAGATGCTAAGCTTTCGGCAGTAATGGAACAACTAAAGCAAGGCAGAATGGAAAAACCAGGATATTCAATCCGGAATGGGTTGTTATTCTATAAGAATCGAATGGTTTTACCCAATGAATCTTCTTTGATTCCGAAACTATTACAACATTACCGTTCTTCCCTAGCAGGAGGACATTTGGGGTACTTAAAAACATATAAGCTCTTCCTACCACCCACAAAGCGATGGAAAAACAGAAGTTGTGAAGAGATGTTTGGAGGGTTATTTACGATGTTTTTCTTCAGACAAACCCAAGCAGTGGGCATCCTGGTTGGCTTTGGCAGATTACAGTTACAATACATCATTTCACACATCCACCGGAAAGACTCCTTTTGAGGTTGTGTGTGGTCGCAGACCACTACATATTTTTCATTATACCAAAGGGGAGGCAGCTGTAGAAGTTGTGGTTACATCTTTGGTTACTCGTGGTGATACTTTGAAACAACTACAGGTTAATCTGCATAGGGCACAACAACTCATGGTAAAATATGCTAACAAACATCGACGGGAAGTGATTTATTAGGCTGGAGACTTGGTTTGGGTTAAAATAAAACCTAATAACCCTGGTAGTGTGACTAGGGTAAACTCCAAGCTAGCAGCTCGGTATTATGGACCTTTTTTTTATTCTTGAGAAGGTTGGATTAGTTGCCTACAAACTTCGGCTTCCAGTGAACAGTAGGGTACACCCTGTTTTCCATGTTTCTCAATTAAGATTTGTAGTTGGGAGTACCCAAGCAGAAGAATTATTACCGGAAGAATTCATAGAAGAAGGTGAATATCCAGAGGCGATTCTGGCAGAAAAGATTCAGGGCAGGACCCTGTTTTGGCTTATCCATTGGCATGGCAGAGCTGCAGAAGAGGCGACTTGGGAGGATGCTCATGTGATAAAGGCCCAATTTCCTAATGTCCACCTTGAAGACAATGTGGTTTTTCAAGGGGGTGGTATTGATAGGCGTTTGGAGGAGTCTAGTTGTAACATCCCGGATCAGGGTTCCACTCAACGGGTGCCCCGAACCCGGTTCGCCACATGACCTCAAGCGCATTTCCCCAAACACCAGAGGTTGCCGACTAGCAGCGAGGGCCCATGTCTGATAGTGGGGAAACTATGCCCTCATTTGTCAAAGTGTAGCGTAGTGAAATGAAATAAAACATACAACAACAACGGAAGCAGTAAATCATACACAACTGAAATAAACAACTGAAGTAAATATAACCAACCAGTATATAAATAATGGTGCAACATGCCTCAAATCCTAAGAAAGCAGCCAGAACATGTTACACAACAATACAGTACAGTACAAGTAAATAAAAGCAAAACAGAACAAAACAGCCGGTAGCATCGCGAGCCTCAGCCCGGTCTCATGCTCCCCTACTCCTCAGTAGCAATCAAGTACCTGTATAGGGACTCCTGCCCCTATCAACACCTGCAGCAGTATAATCTGTTTGGGCCGAAAAGCATGACCCAAACAGGGTGTGAGAAATAATTTCCAGTAGGCACCCACCAAAGGCCCGTTCCAAGTGTGCGGAAACATGCAACAACAATGTACAATAGAAAAATGCAATAAACTAAGCAGTACTCAAAAGTAACTAACTTAACCAGTTATATTTCCATTTTTAATTATTCCTTTAACCATTTAATATTAAGAAAACACCATAGTGAATTTCTAAGTAAGCAGTCAGCGTCCTCAGACAAGCAAAACCTCACCCTCAGGTAATCAGAATCCAACCCGCAGGTATTTCCCTCAGGCGTAACATAAATTGCCCTCAGACATAGTAAGTGTCACCCTCAGGCACAGAAGTCAAGCCCTCAGACACGAAAGGTTTCCCTCAGGCGAAATAGAACGTCGCCCTCAGTCTAATACAGTCATTCCCTCAGGCTATAGTAAAACACCGCCCTCAGGCATAAGTAATCGGGCCTTGCCCAACATATAAACATGCAATTTACATACAATTCCTCTCAAGGCAAAAGTAATGCATAATTTAAACATGACATACCCTCGGGTATCCTGGCCAAACGGCTAAACAGAGGAACGCACCCCTCGGGATGGTCCTGGATCCAAGCAGCAATCCCAAACAACATTTTAATATCACATTTAATTACCTATACATTTCTAGGTATTTAAAATAGTCACGGCCTCAGCCATACGACACCCCAAATATGGGTTCGTAGCTCAAAACACACAAAACACACAACAGTTGGAAAATAAACACCAAACCACCTACCTTTAACACCCACGAACGATATACGCGAACGACCATAGTTATTTACGGCACATGGCGCACAACAACGACAAGAGCCCCCGGCGCAAAAGCGCACGGCGCGGCGCACGACGCGTGACAATATTAACTAGCGGCGCACAAAAGAGGTGTATACATATATCAACAATAACAAATAATAAATTATACAATTTATATATAAAAAACAAAGATTTATGTCAATAATTCATATTCCATACATTAAAAAACAAATGAAGTCAACAATGACACCTGCAATTAAATATTAAAAACTATATATCTCAAAAAATCATATATATCAATTCCTGAAATATATTAAAAACCATATATCTCAAAAAACCAAGACGGGAGTAAAAAACCATATATCTCAAAAAAACAACAGGGGTAATTCGAAAAAAATATAAGGGGCGAGCAACATAAATAAAATTGAATTAAAAACAAAAAAAACTTACTGATTCGCACAGAAGGTGCGCCTACTCTGGACAACATTGCGTATCTAAGTCGCGGTGGTTGAGGGAGCTCGGCTAAGTCGTGGTCGACTGGGTCACAGCGGTCGAGGGATCTCGGTTTGGTCGTGGTAGTCAATGTGGTCCAACACCGGCTGGGTCGCTACGCTCACGGGAAGAGTGTTGCGTAGAGTCGAAAGGATAGGTCGTTGTTTGACCTCAAAAGAGGTATTTTCAATCGGGGCGTAAGAGTTGGCAGGTTAAAAAAATAAAAAAAAATAAAAAAGGCTCAATGGCGCGCGCCATTGGCGCAACATGGCACGCACCATTGCGCAATATGGCACACGCCACAGTGAGCCATCTTAAATGAGCCATGGCGAAGCCATGGCATGGCGCACCACTCCCTGGTGCTAGCCATGGCGCAATGGCGCGCCATTAATAACTATGAGAACGACAATCCTTGATTCGTCCTAGAATGATGTAGATCTGAGGTGAAAGAAAACCTCGTTCAAACTTAAATAACTTCCCTACGAGGAAGAATTGGTAAGAACTACTCCAGGAGAAGGGAGAACTCACCCGTGTGGTTCCAGGGAGATCGACGGTGCAAAAAACGGATTCCCGACGTGCGCTCGACGGATCTCCAAAGCTCCGGCCTCCCTCTTCCTCTCCTTCCCGTTCTAAGCCTTCCCTGTGAACAGGGGAGGCTACTGCCCATTTTAAGCGAAAAAAACAAACTACACGACATGTATTTCCAAGTACAAGGCGTGTACTTCCCATTTTTTAATTGTTCCTCTGGAGGTTTCCCGCCAGGGTGGCACTGTTCATCTGCCGACATGACTACATGACGTGTCTTTTTGAGTACACGGCGTGTTCTGTCGCACAGCTGGCCACCGCCTTACTATTTTCCTGTCGACTGACTACACGGTGTGTAAAGGACCACTACACGGCGTGTAGTCAGTTTCTACACCCTTCATCGCTGACATGGCCACACGCCCCGTGTACTCATTCCACAAGGCCAAAAGTACACGACGTGTGGAAAAAGTACACGACGTGTACTTCTAAAATTTAGGATTTTCCCCCATTTTCCTTATTTTTTGAAAAACACTTAAGGAAAAGAGAAAAGAAGAAACATGTACCTCAAAACTAAGAACCGGGTTCTTACACTAGTGGCCGGTCCATGCCACCTGTACTTTTTACATATCATAGAAGGGAGTCACGTTAGGCAAAATATTGTAATTTCTTTCTTTTTAATTGAGTTAGTCGAGTGGAGGTTATAAATAGGGGAGAGGTTAGTCTGTTGGAGTTAGCTGGTCATTTCGGTTAGAAGGTAGTTGGCCTTGGACTCGAGAGAAGTTTTCTCTCCTCTGGTGTATTGTAATTCCGGATTCTTCTTAAATAAAAATTTCTTCTAGATTCTTCTCCCTTCTGTTTTGGAAGCTCTATCATACATGATGCATGAAATTCAACCTTGCAAGAAAATATTTGAATATTTATCGATTAGAGAACTCACCCCACCAAACCATTGAGACTTGATACCAATGAGAATCATCAGCATCCCATTGAAAATCACAAGTTCCATTGCCAGCGATCGAACACTTTAATTTGATGCAACTACTAGTAAATGCTAACAGTGAAGCTGTACAATATTCATCCCAAAATGTAACATAATCCGCACAAAAATAAACAGCCTTATCATTGTTTTCCGGCCAATGATGAATGGAACAAAGTAAGCCTGAGTTAAGAGTCCTATAAACACAAAGGCACCAATGTCATACAAATAGGGACAACTTCATTTTATTTTAAGATGTTAGCCCCAACTTCTCCTCCTTTTTACCTTTCCATGCACAAGTTTTCCACCCTAAATTCTTCACGAGGAAAAAGACTCCCTTGGCTTAGAAAAAATCACCGGTGCTCTAGGAATAAACAAATGATCACACTCCCTACAATCATTGTTTAAAGTATTTAAAAGTGACCACCACATGATCTCCGGTAGTAGTAAAGCAATATATTCTTTGAGCCACACTCGACGAGTGACTCCTTTTTGGTCTCCCCCCCCGAGGGTTTCTTCAAGATTAATATTGATGCTGTCGTCTCTGCTAATTCAAGGGTCGGTATTGGGCTCATTGCTCATAACAGTTTGGGCCAGATTGTGGAAGCCCAGTGTAGGGAAGTGCCTAACTCATGGAGCCCTGTGGTGGCAGAGGCCTCAGCCATCCTCCAGGGGATTCTTTTTGCCCGTTCAAAATTTTGGCCTAAGATTCTGGTGGAATCCTACTGTCTCGAAGTGGTGAATGCTCTCTCAACAAAAGATGAGGATTCCCAGCCTTATGGCCTCATCTTGAGGAAGATCTGGTCCCTGGCCGATGGATTCGATGCATGCAAAATTTCTTTCATCAAACGAGATGATAATTCAATGGCCCATCGTTTGGATCATTTTGGGAAACATTGGGGTGATCATTGTTGGGTGAACTCGTTCCCTGATTGGCTTTGTAATCCTGGCTTCATTGATCAGTAATTTATCTTTTCCTTAAAAAAAAATACATGAGATGAATGATTGATTCAAAGCTCGTAAAAAAGGTGATGTGCTTATTGATTAAAAAGTTAAACTTAAAAATTAAATGATATAATTGATCGGTCCAAATCCAAGATTACATTAGAGGAAGGCCGCATAAGGTTGCTTTGTATGGATTGAAGTGTTGGAGACTTAATGATTATGAGAGTGGTGACGATGTAGAAGATGTTGGAGATTCGGTGGCTTTTGAGTGTTGGAGACAAGTAGGCACATTGGAGTTGTTCGTGGATAATATAGCCTCATTTGGGAGTTGGACATGATGTGCTAAAGAGTTAGAGTTGTACGGTGAGGTGAGAGTTAAACACAAGACCATTGGATTGTGTACGAGCATACTCAAAGTGTGATAAATCCTATGAAAAATGAGAGGTGACCAAACTTCGATTACCCAACTACAAGTTTAGTGTGCGCAATGTGGTTTATCCACTTATTAGTCATAAGATGAAGTTGGTACCAAGGCATGTAGCGTATGTCGATGAGTTGGAAATTTTAAATTTTTTCATCACCGGAGTGACAAAACTTCGTCATCTCCGACGATCCAAGCCCCGATACAGTCTGAGGATCTCACGTTGTTTAATCAGAGCACAAAAAATAAAAGAACAAATACTCTGTTCTAATTTGAAGCGCACACGTCTATTTCAAGTCGTCAACGATCGTTGCTCAAAGGATTTAACGTCAAACCCCTCTAAACCGTTCACACATTTTTCGAATTTACGCGTATGTCGTTCGTCAGATTCTGGGTGCTAGTGCGAACCTCTAACAATCTCTTCAACATCACGACGATCACCACGATCTTCTACCTTCAATTCGTGAAGGCGTTCTCGAATCGTTCGCTCAGATTGGGCGATTCTCTCTCTAGGATTCGAGAGGGGAGAGAAGCTCTCAATTTCGATTGATGAATAGTCACATTGGAAAGAGATTCTCTCTGACTTATATAGTGGATGTCAAAATATAGGTTTTGGGCGCAGAGAAAGCACGGGAAGGGTAGTGCCCAACTTTGTTTTTTTCATTATCAATGATTAATCTGAGATCAATGTGACAATAAACGTCATGATCCACAAAATTGAATCAAAGAAATATGACAAAGGGATAGAAACCTGGAACCCAATAGAGGAGATCAACACGTTTGTTCATAATTAATTTAATTAAATAAGAATTACCTCCAAGGTTATTCTTTCTTCGTTGATGCATCCAACCAAAGATTTGGAGTGTACCATCATTGCATTGTAGAAATCAAGGGTAGATTTACTCTAGCGGTGATCCACACATGTTCCACGAATCTTCGGACGTCACCAAATGAGTCCCGAGTGCTAGCACGGAAGATCCTTACACTTGCATCGTCCGTCTTCGATCACATTGAGAACCACTTCCAAAACGTTCTTCTTGATTTGGTGGAGGAGAATTGCTCTTGTTCTTGAGAGCGTTATTGGAGAAGAAAGAACTCTCTAGACTTGAGAGGTTTTCTCAAAATGTCGTGCATAACGAATTGGTGTGTTAGAGAAATATTAAAATTGGGTATTCATATTGTTAAGGTTAAAATAAAATAATTTCACAAGGCCTTTATTATTTTATTTAATCCCAATAAATTCTCACATCAAATAATAATAGTAATAATACTATTTCTTGACACGTGCTTGGCTTGCGAATTATTATAATTAAATATTATTTAATTAAATAGTATTTAATATTATTATTTCTCACCGGACCCTCAAACTTGGTCCGCCAATCCTCCTCAATATTTATCGCGCATTTAATAATGACTATTTATTTATTAAATAAATATCACTACATTATTCACTGATAAATAACTAAATATTATATTCACCTAAATAGCAAATAAATATTTATTAAATATTTTGCCCACAATATATTCTCTCGAATAACTAGTGACGAAATAAATGCAATCAGGCATACATGGATAATAATTAAACCACAACCGGGAATAATATTTATTCAACTTATTAAATAATAAATTATTTAAATGAGATTATGGATACACTTAGTGTATGACTCTCTAAGTCTCTTAGTGGCATTAGACGAATCTACTTAAATCTCAAGGTTAGCATCTAACAACACGCCAAGACACCCATAGAGAAAGAAGTTAATGCCACAACGACACGTAACCTCATACGAATACTTGTCGTGTAATATAATCTATTTATCACAATGTCTCCAATCGAGCAGGTTGCATGTCAGTGTCATCAACCTATGTGTTCAATATATCTTTCTTTGACTTTCCAGAAATAGAACCTACCTAGAGAACACTATGACCATGAATTTATTTAGGCTATATCATTTCCATCAATAGGCTTAAGATATTAACTTTCGTTAATGAATAGAAGGGATAAATCTTTTATCGCATTATTCATTAATGTAATATTACTCATGACGTACCCAACATATCCTACCTTGCCATAAACATCTGTCGTCACAGTTTTTGTCAATACATCAAAGTACACAACTCATAATATCCATTAATAACAATCTTAAAGTCTAAGGACCAATACACACGCCCACATATAGGAACATCCAATGACACTTATAACGTGGATTTCCTATTGTTGGGTATTGTTTTCATAATATACTTGTGGATATTACCAAGGGTGTACGCCATGAGAAGGTGACTCAAAGTCCTATGAGTCTCCACCACTGATAGCTTGTATCACTTGTGTCCCTTCAAATGATATCATCTGACCATAGAACACGCATATTCAAGAATAGTGTCATAACACTTTTATGTTCTCATCACAGCGGAAAACTGATGTGATATTTTAGCGTGAAAGCTACTCTTGAGACATTATCACATAATATGTCATGCAGAAAAACAATCATGATGTGATAAGCAATTAATTAATATTCAAAAAAATGAATACATGTTTATTATAAAGTAAATAGAAGTTGGTTCTAGGGCACCAACTCCAACATACACTACAAAAAAATGATGAGTTTTGAGGGGGGTTATTATTGACTTTAGAAGGGGTAACTCCTTCTAAAGTCATTAGTGATAGTTATGAGTAACCGCCGCTAATGTGCCCATCCACTGTTGTTAGGGACAGTTTTGAGGAACCGCTGGTAAAATCAGTATGCCTTTAGCAACGGTTACATTAGAGGGGGTTTAAACCCCTCTAATATTGGCATAAATTTCCTAGAAACACCTCTATTAGAGGCGGTTAACCGCCTCTAATGGAGGGCTTTAGGGGCGGTTTTAACCACCCCTAAACTATGTTTACTTTAGGGGTGATTTTCACAATTTCCCCTAAGGATTCAACTTTTTTTTAATTTTTTAAAATCGTCTCTCTTTCCCATGTCATCCCACCCCGCCTCCCTCCGGTTCTCCTGGGTGGCCTCCCCCGAGTTCTCCCTCCCGTCCCTATTCGGTATCCCTCACGTTTAACCTCCCTCTCTGGTTCCCGCCCCTCCTCTCCCCCCTTTACCTCTGATTCCCCCTCTCCCACGCCCCGCTGCGCCTGTCCCCCAGCTCACCCTCTCTCTCCGCCGTCACGCTCAGCACCGCCTGTCCCCAAGCCCGCCCTCTCTCCCACACACCGCGCCGCCAATCCCCCCGTCCCTGCAAATACCATGTAAAATGTTCTGGTTGGAGAGTTTCAAACCCGGACCGATCGGTCCCCTGCACATGCAAATCAACCACCGCTACCACTACAAAAAATCGACCTTTTGTTTTACTTTATGCATCAATATATTTATATATATATTATTGTCAATTCTAACAAATATTATTTAGGTAATATATTTAAATTGATTTAAATATATAACACACATATATATTTATATGTATATACACATATGATTATATATTTATAAATATATTCATATAAATTATTCATATACATAAAAACATATTTATATATTATATACATCTTTATTCATATAATATATATAAATAATTATATTTACGCATATAAATATATATTTATAAATATATTTATATTTTTGTCTGTCTGTTTATGTATTTATACAATATTTATAGATATAATATAATTATAATATATATTTATTTAATTATTATTATTATTATTACACTTGGTTTTTAAACTATAAAAATTATTTGTTGGTTTTATAAATACTATACATTCATTTTATGATTTATATCATACATATATTATATTAAATACATTTATATTATATATTTATGTAAATTATATATATATATATATATACTTATAAACAAATTTATATATCATATACATGTTTATTTAAAGAATATATATATAGAAATATTTACATAATACATTTATATAAGGTATTTAAAAATATATTTATATAATGCATTTCAATACATATATTTTTTATTATTTATATTAATATATTTATTTATTTTTATAAATAGTATAATATTATATATAATTAATATATAATTATTACTATATGAAATACAATTTATACAAATATTTATATTATGTATAATTGATATTATATATATGAAATACGATTTATACAAATATTTATATAATGTTATTTGAAATACAATTTTATATTATATATAATCAATATTATATGAACTATAATTTAAAAAAATATATACTTAATAATATATGAAATACAATTTATACAAATATTTATATAATGTATTTCAATACATATATTTATTATCATGTACATTAATATATATCTATTTCAATAAATATAATTGTATAATATTTTGTAAATTAATATATATTTATTTATATAAATTATATTTCATATAATATTAATTATATATAATATAAAAGCATAAACATATTATTAAAAATATATTCGCTATTATTATAATATAAATTATAATAACTACAAGATTATGATTGTATATGATATATTTTTTAAATAAATTATATTTATGTATATATTTATATAATATGTTTATGCTTTATATTATAAATAATTAATATTATATGGAATACAATTTATACAAATAAATATATATTAATGTTCATAATATTATACAATTATATTTATGTATATATATAAATACAATTAAATACAATCATATAAGTATTTTATATAATATGTTCATATAATGTATTTAAATACATCTATATATTGTGTTTTAATTATATATATATATATATATATTATGGAAGTTGCATTTTAAAAAAATAGTTGAGGTTCACAACCTTCTATAATTTAAAGACATTAGAGGGGGTTTTGAACCCCCTATAATTTAAGAAATTAGAGAGGGGTTTGAACCCCCTCTAATTTAAGAAATTAGAGGGGGGTTTGAACCCCTCTAATTTAAGACATTAGAGGGGGTTTTCAACCCCCTCTAATTTAAGACATTATAGGGGTTTTTAACCCCCTCTAATTTAAGATATTAGAGTGGGTTTGAACCCCCTCTAATTTAAGATATTAGAGTGGGTTTGAACCCCCTCTAAAATCCAACTGGAAAATAAAAAAATAATGTTAAGAAATTTAGAGGGGGTTCAAAACCCCCTCTAATTTATGAAATTAGAGGGGGCCCATAACCCCCTCTAAATTCGATGATTAGCGAGGGTTGTAGATAACTCCCCTTTGATTTTTATAGAAAATGAATTTAGAGGGGGTTCATAACCCCCTCTAAATTTGATGATTAGAGGGGGCACTACTAAAAATTTGGCCTATAGCGACCGCCATTGGCGGTCGCTATAGGCCTATAGAGACCGCACAACGACTGCCCCTGGCGGTCGCTGAAGCTGGCCGAATGTCGCCCTACAGCCACTGGCGGTTGCTAAACTGGAAATATTTTTTTTTAAAAAATTTCATGGTACAGAATAAAAAAAACAGCATATAAATCTTAAAAAATGGAAAACAAATCCAAACACCATAAACATCAAGATCATCATAAACAATAAATGATAGACGTGCTTCAACGATCCACAGTCATCTGCTTTAGAAACCTACAATAAGATACAAAGAAAACAACTAAACAAAACAAACTTAAATTTGACATATTTATTCAGTTATTATATACATATAATAAAATGAAATCTAACATCTCATGGGTGATATAATAATTTAAAACCACCAATTTAAGAAATGTTATTATTTTTGAATTTGTTTTTCTTATTTTGGAGTCTTTGCTTTAGTTTCTGAAAGTGTTTTGTTGTCTAAAAAGGAATGTTTTTCGCGCACACCACACGTCCGATGGACGTTCCGTATCCTCCTGCATGTCACGAATAATATTCTTATCATTCTCGTGTGGTTTCAGGTCATTCAGAGCATGTTTGCTCTGAATTCGACTGTGACACGCCGTTTTGGTCTGTTATGACACCGGAAACGCGTTTCAGGTCACCGCGGTCAAACGACACCTCTGATTAATGTACCGTCTGCCCTACCATTTAAAAATTCACACCGCGGTTGTTTTCGTATGATTTCATGCCATTCCAAGGCCATTCGGGTGGTTTTGACCACCCAACGCGCCTTTTTAGAGCGCACCGAACTGCTGAAAACGACACATTTGGTCATACCGCATGCACCGCACGTCCGATGTACGTGTCGTCTCCTCCTGCATCTCAATAATAATATTCCTATCGTTTTCGTGTGGCTTCAGGTCATTCGGATCATGTTTTCTCTGAATTCGACCGTGACACGCCGTTTTGGTCTTTTATGACTCCGGAAACGCATTTCCGGTCACCGCGGTCAAACGGTACCTCCGATTGACGTTTCTTCTACCCGAACATTTCAAAATTCACACTGCAGTTGTTGTCGTATAATTTCATGAAATTCCGAGGTCGTTCGGGTGGTTTTGACCACCCAACGTGCCCTTTTAGAGCGCGCCGAACTGCTGAAAACGACACATTCGGTCGTACCGCGCGCACCGCACGTCTGATGGACGTGACGTCTCCTCCTGCATGTAAAAAATAATATTACTATCGTTCTCATGTGGTTTCAGGTCATTCGGAGCACGTTTGATCTGAATTCGACTGTGACACGCCGTTTTGGTCTTTTATGACTCCGGAAACGCGTTTCCGGTCACCGCGGTCAAACGACACCTCTGATTGACGTGATTTCTGCCCGACCATTTCAAAATTCACACCGTGGTAGTTTTCGTATGATTTCATGGAATTCTGAGGTCGTTCGGGTGGTTTTGACCACCCAATGCGTCCTTTTAGAGCGTGTCGAACTGCTGAAAACGACACATTCGGTCGTACCGCATGCACCGCACATCCGATGGACGTTCCGTCTCCTCCTGTAAGTCACGAATAATATTACTACCATTTTCGTGTGGTTTTAGGTCATTCGGAGCACGTTTGCTCTGAATTCGACCGTGACACGCCGTTTTGGTCTTTTATGACTCCGAAAACGCGTTTCCGGTCACCGCGGTCAAACAACATCTCCGATTGACGTGACGTCTACCTGACCATTTTAAAATTCACACCGTGGTTATTGTCGTATGATTTAATGGCATTCAGAGGTCGTTCGGGCAGTTTTGACCACCCAGTGCGCCCTTTTAGAGCGCGCCGAACTCCTGAAAACGACACATTCGGTCGTACCGTGCGTACCGCACGTCCGATAGAAGTGTTGTCTCCTCCTTCATGTCACGAATAATATTCCTATCATTCTCGTGTGGTTTCAGGTCATTCGGAGTACGTTTTCTCTGAATTCGACCGTGACACGCCGTTTTGGTCTTTTATGACTCCGGAAACGCGTTTCCGGTCACCGCGGTCAAACGACACATCCAATTGACGTGACGTCTACCCGACCATTTCAAAATTCACACTGCGGTTATTTTCGTATGATTTCATGGCATTCCGAGGTCATTCAGGTGGTTTTGACCACCCATCGCGCCCTTTTAGAGCGCGCCGAACTGCTGAAAACGACACATTCAGCCATACCGCACGCACCGTACGTTCGATGGACGTTCTGTCTCCTTCTGCATCTCAAAAATAATATTTCTATCATTTTCGTGTGGTTTCAGGTCATTCAGAGCACATTTTCTCTGAATTCGACCGTGACACGCCGTTTTGGTCTGTTATGACTCCGAAAACGCGTTTCCGGTCACCGCGGTCAAACGACACCTCCGATTGACATGAAGTCTGCCCGATCATTTCAAAATTCACACCGCGGTTGTTGTCGTATGATTTCATGGCATTCTGAGGTTGTTCGGGTGGTTTTGACCACCCAGCGCGCCCTTTTAGAGCACGCCGAACTGCTAAAAACGACACATTCAGTTGTACTGTGCACACCACACGTCCAATGGACGTTCCGTCTTCTCTTATATGTCACGAATAATATTCCCATCGTTCCCGTGTGGTTTCAGGTCATTTGGAGCACGTTTTCTCTGAATTCGACCATGTCACGCCGTTTTGGTCTTTTATGACTCCGGAAACGCGTTTCCAGTCACCGCGGTCAAACAACACCTCTGATTGATGTGAAATCTACCTGAACATTTCAAAATTCACACCGCGGTTATTTTCATATGATTTCATGGAATTCCGAGGTCGTTCGGATGGGTTTGACCACCCAACGCGCCCTTTTAGAGCGCACCGAACTGCTGAAAACGACACATTCGGCCATACCGCGCGCACCGCACGTCCGATGGATGTGCCGTCTCCTTATAAATGTCAAGAATAATATTCTTATCGTTCTCAAGTGGTTTTAGGTCATTCGATGCACGTTTTCTCTGAATTCGACTGTGACATGCCGTTTTGCTCTTTTATGACTCCGGAAACGCGTTTCCGGTCACCGCGGTCAAACGACACATCCGATTGACATGCCGTCTACCCGATCATTTCACAATTCACACCGCGGTTGTTGTCGTATTATTTCATGGTATTCCGAGGTCGTTTGAGTGGTTTTGATCACCCAACGCACCCTTTTAGAGCGCGCCGAACTGTTGAAAACGACACATTTGGTCATACCGCGCGCACCGCACATCCGATGGATGTGCCGTCTCCTTATGCATGTCAAGAATAATAATACTATCGTTATCGTGTGGTTTTAGGTCATTAGGAGCACGTTTGCTCGGAATTCGACCGTGACACGCCGTTTTGGTCTTTTATGACTCTGGAAACGCGTTTCCGATCACTGCGGTCAAACTGCACCTCTGATTAACGTTTCGTCTGCCCGACCATTTCAAAATTCACACCGCGGTTGTTTTTGTATGATTTCATGGCATTCTGAGGTCGTTAGGGTGGTTTTGACCACTCATCGCTCCATTTTAGAGCGCGTCGAACTGCTGAAAACGACACATTTGGTCGTACCACGCGCACCGCACATCCGATATACGTGTCATATCTTCCTGCATGTCACAAGGAATATTCCTATCGTTCTCATGTGGTTTTAGGTCATTCGGAGCAAGTTTGCTCTAAATTCGACCGTGACACGCCGTTTTGGTCTTTTATGACTCTAGAAACACGTTTCCGGTCACCGTGGTCAAACGGAACCTCCGATTGACGTGTAGTCTACCCGACCATTTCAAAATTCACACCGTGGCTGTTTTCGTATGATTTCATGGCATTCTGAGGTCGTTCGGGTGGTTTTGACCACTCAACGCGCCCTTTTAGAGCGCGCCGAACTGCTGAAAACGACACATTCAGTCATACCGCGCACCGCACGTTCGATGGACATGTCGTCTCCTCCTGAATGCTAAGAATAATATTCCAATCGTTCTTGTGTGGTTTCAGGTCATTCGGAGCACGTTTGCTCTGAATTCGATCGTGACACGCCGTTTTGGTCTTTTATGACTCCGGAAACGCGTTTTCGGTCACCGCGGTCAAAAGAAACCTCCGATTGACGTTCCATATACCCGAACATTTCACAATTCATACCGCAGTTGTTGTCGTATGATTTCATGGCATTTCGAGGTCGTTTGGGTGGTTTTGACCACCCAACGCGCCCTTTTAGAGCGCGCCGAACTGCTGAAAACGACACATTCAGTCGTACCGCGCGCACTGCATGTCCGATGGACGTTCTTTCTTCTCCTGCATGTCACGAATAATATTCCTATCGTTTTCGTGTAGTTTCAGGTCATTCAGATCATGTTTTCTCTGAATTAGACCGTGACACGCCATTTTGGTCTTTTTTGACTCCGGAAACGCGTTTCCAGTCACCACGGTCAAACGGTACCTCCGATTTACGTGCTGTCTACCTAACCATTTCACAATTCACACCATGGTTGTTTTTGTATGATTTCATGGCATTCCGAGGTCGTTCGGGTGATTTTGATCACCAATCGCACCCTTTTAGAGCGCGCCGAACTGCTGAAAACGACACATTCAGTCGTACCGCGCGCACCGCACATCCGATGTACGTGACGTCTCCTTATGCATGTCACGAATAATATTCCTATCGTTATCGTGTGGTTTCAGGTCATTCAGAGCACGTTTGCTCTGAATTCGACCGCGACACACCATTTTGGTCTTTTATGACTCCGAAAACGCATTTTCGATCACCGCGGTCAAAAGGAACCTCCAATTGATGTGTCGTCTGCCCGAATATTTCAAAATTCACACTACGGTTGTTGTCGTATGATTTCATGACATTCTGAGGTCGTTCGGGTGGTTTTGACCACCCAACGTGCCCTTTTAAAGTGCAACGAACTGTTGAAAACGACACATTCGGTCGTACCGTGCACACCGCACGTCCGATGTACGTGTCGTCTCCTCCTGCATGTCACGAATAATATTCCTATCGTTCCCGTGTGGTTTCAAGTCATTCGGAGCACGTTTGCTCTGAATTCGACTGTGACACGCCATTTTGGTCTTTTAGGACTCCAGAAACGCGTTTCCGGTCACCGCGGTCAAATGACACCTCCGATTGACGTGTCGTCTACTAAACATTTTACAATTCACACCGCGGTTATTGTCGTATGATTTCATGGCATTCCGAGGTCGTTCGGGTGGTTTTGACCACCCAACGCGCCCTTTTAGAGCGTGCAGAACTGCTGAAAACGACACCTTCAGTCACACCGCGCGCACCGCACGTCCAATGTACGTGTCGTCTCCTCCTGAATGTCATGAATAATATTCCTATCATTCTCGTGTGGTTTCATGTCATTCGGAGCACGCTTGCTCTGAATTCGACCGTGACACGCCGTTTTGGTCTTTTATGACTCCGGAAACGCGTTTCCGGTCACCGCAGTTAAACGACACCTCTGATTGACATAAAATCTGCCCAAACATTTCACAATTTACACCGCGATTGTTGTATTATGATTTAATGACATTCTGAGGTCATTCGGGTGGTTTTGACCACCCAGTGCACCCTTTTAGAGCGCACCGAACTGCTGAAAACGACATATTTGGTCGTACCGCGCGCACTGCATGTCCGATGGATGTGCCGTCTCCTTATTCATATCATGAATAATATTCCTATCATTCTCATGGTGTTTTAGATCATTCGGAGCACGTTTTCTCTAAATTTGACCGTGACACGCCGTTTTGATCTTTTACGACTCTCGAAACGCGTTTCTGATCACTACGGTCAAACGACACCTCTGATTGACGTTTCTTCTACTCAAAAATTTCACAATTCACACCGCGGTTGTTTTTGTATGATTTCATGGCATTCCGAGGTCATTCGGGTGGTTTTGACCACCCAGCGCACCCTTTTAGAGCGCGCCGAACTGCTGAAAACGACAAATTTGGTCGTACCGCGTGCACCGCACGTCCGATGGATGTGTCGTCTCCTCCAAAATCTCAAGAATAATATTCCTGTCGTTTTAGTGTGATTTCAGGTCATTCGGAGCACGTTTTCTCTGAATTCGACCGCGACACGCCGTTTTGGTCTTTTATGACTCCGGAAACGCGTTTCCGGTTACCGCGGTCAAACGGCACCTCCGATTGATGTTCTTTCTTCCTGAACATTTCAAAATTCACACCGCAATTGTTTTCGTATGATTTCATGGCATTCTGAGGTCATTCGGGTGGTTTTGACCACCCAACGCGCCTTTTTAGAGCGCACCGAACTGCTGAAAATGACACATTCGGTCGTACTGCGCGCACCGCATGTCCAATGGACGTTCCGTATTCTCCTGAATTTCATGAATAATATTCCTATCATTCTCGTGTGGTTTCAGGTCATTCGGAGCACGTTTTCTATTAATTCGACTGTGACACGCCGTTTTGGTCTTTTATGACTCCAGAAACGCGTTTCCGGTCACCGCGGTCGAACGACACCTCCTATTGACATGACGTATGCTTGAGAATTTCAAAATTCACACCGCGGTTGTTGTCGTATGATTTAATGGAATTCCAAGGTCATTCGGGTGGTTTTGACCACCCAGCGCGCCCTTTTAGAGCACGCTGAACTGCTGAAAACAACACATTCGGTCGTACCGTGTGTACCTCATGTCCTATGTACGTGTCGTATCCTCCAGAATGTCAAAAATAATATTCCTATCGGTCTCGTGTGGTTTCAGGTCATTCGGAGCACATTTCCTTTTAATTCGACCATGACACGCCGTTTTGGTCTTTTGTGACTCCGAAAACGCGTTTCTGGTCACCGCGGTCAAACAAAACCTCTGATTGATGTGCCGTCTACCCGAGAATTTTACAATTCACACCGCGGTTGTTGTCGTATGATTTAATGGCATTCTGAGGTCGTTCGAGTGGTTTTGACCACCCAGCGCGCCCTTTTAGAGCGCGCTGAACTGCTGAAAACAACACATTCGGTCGTACCGTCCACACCACATGTCCAATGTACATACCGTATCCTCCATCATGTCACAAATAATATTCCTATCATTCTCGTGTGATTTCAGGTCATTCGGAGCACGTTTGCTCTGAATTCGACCGTGACACGTTGTTTTGGCCTTTTATGACTCCAGAAACACATTTGCGGTCACTGCGGTCAAACGGCACCTCCGATTGACGTTCTGTCTGCCCTAACATTTTAAAATTTACACTGAGGTTGTTGTCGTATGATTTCATGGTATTCCGAGTTCGTTCGGGTGGTTTTGACCACCCAGCGCGCCCTTTTAGTGCGCGCCGAACTGCTGAAAATGACACATTCAGTCGTACCGCGCGCACCACACGTCCGATGGATGTTCCGTCTCCTCCTATATGTCAATAATAATATTTATATCATTCTTGTGTGATTTTAGGTCATTCAGAGCACGTTTTCTTTGAATTCAACTGTGACACGCAGTTTTGGTCTTTTTTGACTCTAGAAACGTGTTTCCAGTCACCGCGGTCAAACGACACCTCTGATTGACGTGTCGTCTGCCCTAACATTTCACAATTCACATCATGGTTGTTGTAGTATGATTTCATGGCATTCCGTGGTCCTTCGGGTGGTTTTGACCACCCAACACGCCCTTTTAAAGTCCGCTGAACTGCTGAAAACGACATATTCGGTCGTACCGCGCGCACCGCACGTCTGATGGACGTGCCGTCTCCTCCTGCAAGTCACGAAGAAAATTATTATTGTTATTATGTGGTTTCAGGTCATTTGGAGCATGTTTTCTCTGAATTCGACCGTGACACGCTGTTTTGGTCTTTTATGACTCCCGAAACGCATTTCCGGTCACCGCGGTCAAATGACACCTTCGATTGATGTGCCGTCTCCCCGAGCATTTTACAATTCACACCGCGGTTGTTGTTTTATGATTTCATGGCATTTTGAGGTCGTTCGGGTGGTTTTGACCACCCAACGCGCTCTTTTAGAGCGCGCTGAACTACTGAAAATGACGCATTCGGTCGTACCGCGCGCACCGCATGTCCGATGTACATTCCGTCTCCTCCAACATGTCACGAATAATATTCTATCGTTCTCGTGTGGTTTCAGGTCATTCAGATCACGTTTGCTCTGAATTCGACCGTGACAGGCCGTTTTGGTCTTTTATGATTCTGGAAACGCGTTTCCGGTCACCGCGGTCAAAGGACACCTCCAATTGACGTGTCGTCTGCCCGACCATTTCACAATTCACACCGCGGTTGTTTTCTTATAATTTCATGGAATTCTGAGGTCGTTCGAGTGGTTTTGACCACCCAACGCGCCCTTTTAGGATTCAATGAGGGATTTCTCAACTAGCATACTATTTTTGAGGATCCCAATAGGAATGCATCTTCATACATATAGAAACTAAGGACTCGAGTGAGTGCACTATTGATAGTATGATCCTGAGTGGGTGTGTGTGTTTGGGTAGTGATGCTTGCGAGTGTTACATTATAATCTGAATCGATGTGGAATCTTGATTTGGGATAAGATGTTGAGGTCAGCTGTGGATGATTCTACAACCATTGTTTTATTTTTATTTCTGTTTATGCATGATGCTTGAGATTCACCAGGATTCCGGGGGTGGGGCAGGCGGTCCGGGGGGTGCAGGGGGGCTGTCCGGGTTTGGGGGGGCTGTCTGGGGTGGGGGGTGATGTCTGGGGGTGGGGTGGGGGGGGGGGGGCTGTCCGGGGGTGGGGAGGGCTGTCCGGGGGGTGCGGGGGGGCTGTCCGGGGGTGGGGGGGGGGGCTGTCCGGGGTGGGGGGGCGCTGTCCGGGGTGGGGGGGTGTCCGGGGTGGGGGTGTTGTCTGGGGGTGGGGGGGGGGGGGGGCTGTCAGAGGGTGCGGGGGGCTGTTCGGGGTGGGGGGGGGCTGTCCGGGGTGGGGGGGTGCTGTCCGGGGGTGGGGGGGTTGTCCGGGGGTGGGGGGGCTGTCCAAGGGTGCAGGGTGCTGTCCGGGGGTGGGGGGGGGGGGGCTATCCAGGGTGGGGGGTGCTGTCCGGGGGTGGGGGGGACTATTCAGGGGTGGGGCGGGCTGTCCGGGGGGTGCGAGGGGGGGGGGGGGGCTGTCCGGGGGTGTGGGGGGGCTGTCCTGGGTGTGTGTGTGGGGGGGGGGGGGGGTTGTCCGGGGTGGGGGGTGTTGTCCTGGGGTGGGGGGGGGGGTGTTCGGGGGTGGGGCGGGCTGTTCGGGGGTGCGGGGGGGCTATCCGGGGGTGCGGGGGGCTATCCGGGGTGGGGCGAGGGGCTGTCCGGGGTGGGGGTGCTGTCCGGGGGCGGGGCGGGCTGTCCGAGTGTGGGGCGGGCTGTCCGGGGGGTGCGAGGGGGCTGTCCGGGGGTGCGGGGGGGCTGTCCGGGGTAAGGGGTGCTGTCCGGGGGTGGGGGGTGTCCGAGGGTGGGGGGTGTCCGAGGGTGGGGCGGGGTGTCCGGGGTGCAGGGGGGGGGGGGGCTGTCCGGGGGGGCCTGTCCGGGGGTGTGGGGGGGGGGGGGGGGGGAATTGGGAACCTGAGCTCAGTCATCATTTTTTTTCATGGTTTATATTAGGAATCACATGGTTTTTTCAAAACTATTAAAAAACATGCAATTTAAAACATTAAAGAATTAAATGAACAAAAAATATCCAAATCATTAATCAGTTTCATGGTTACTTCTCAATTCGTGCACACAAACATTGCGTCAGGCCAAAACACACATGATACCCCCCAAATCACAAAAAAATCTCACTAGAAACTCAACCTATACATCAATAACAACCCCGCCAGTAAAAATAGAAACACACCTCGTGAATATGATGCTTCATGCGTGGTCATCACTGCTACCTCCATCCGGTTGGCCAGGGGCCTACAACAAATAAAAATTATGAATATTTTCATAACAAAAATAATATAAATTAAATAAATAAATACAGTATAAACCTGTGTCGTATGATCCTCTACACCATCACCTGGACGCACATATTCCCGTAGTGCTCTAACCTCAATGCTCAATTGCGCATTTACCTCCTCGGAAGCACGCAACCGTGCCTCGAAATCTGACAATTGTTGTGTCATCTGAGCAACAGCAGGATCGACAACCGTAACACGTGACACTACAGAACGAGGAATCCCAGTTCCATAGGTCAAACTATATCCATGCCCATCCTGACCAATAATGCGATGAAAGATCTCATCCCTTCGCATGGGAAGCTGTCGCTGGTCCTCTGGCAGATGTTCTAACTTAGCTTCAAATTGAGCCTGTGAAATATTTAAATATATATACATATATATGTTAATATACAGATTTATGTAAGTATTGGTAATTACAAGCACTTACTATCAATGCTGCAGCCTCTGGATCATTGCGATCACGAGTCCTTATCCACACCGACATTTTATCAGTCGGTGCACCTTGCTCCCACAACTGTATATGAATAGAATATAAACACAAAACCATATTAATTAATAAATTAAAAAATGAATAATAAATACTCATGTCGGATCTAAGACACGCAATGAGTCCCAATCCTGTGAGGTGGTCCCTGCAACGCTCGATTCTCAGAATGGCGTGCTGACACCTCCTACATTCAATTCATTCAAATTTCAAACAAATCACACATTCTTGAATATATATATATACAAAAAAATTAATATACAAACCACAACACTCTCAATAGACCAATATGCAACTAAGTCACGCCACTGAGCCAGTAGGACACCTCTTGGGGCTTTTTCCAGAATGTTTGGGGCACCCACATTTGGTACCCAGTGGTCCCTATTCACTCTGCCTTTATAGGCTTTCCACATCTTATGGCATTTGCTCATACACACGGGCCGAAACTCATCGGGGCATACTTTCAAATTTTTCTATTAAAGAAAAAAATCACACATATTAGTATTGTTTATACATAGAGAATAAAGTAAAATGGTTTTTTTACCTGAACCTCCCTCCAAAGATGATCTAATGTGTCATAAGGGATAGACGCCCAGTCACGCGTGGTCAATGGAAATCGATGTGGGTCACGTATGATATGACCCAGCTGACGAATAAATGCAGAGGCATTTGGTCCCACATGATGAAATACCTCATCAAAGGAAACATCAATCGTCATGTCGGAATTCCATGATAAAATGCCACGACCGGGGCCTCTCTTGCGAGAGGAAGAAGCAATCGAGTCTGATCCTATTGAAATTTTATATATAATTTGACAGATGTTATAAATAAATATATATATATATATATATATATATATATATATATGTTTATCAATTACATAAAAAATAGAGAGAATTACATTCAAACATACCTCGACCCTGAGACATAGATGCCTCAGATGGATGATGTGGATCTGCTACCTCTTCCCCTAACATGCCTGCAATCATAGAAAACATTAGTAATGGGACTATCCAAAGTGTCTAAAAGATAAATTAGATTGTTGTTAAAAAAATCAAACTTGTACAATTGTTAATCAAAAAAAAATGGATTGAATAATTAGTTGTGAATGAATTTTAAAAAATCAAAAAGTTAACAAAATAGATATACAAATTATGTACAAAACCAATCAATGCATGGCCAAATTTCAGATTGAATTAATAAAAATTCAAGCATCACATGAACCAGATGAAGAATACCTCAAAGGGAAGATATAACGACAATAACATCAATATACCAAGAGTAAAATCACCCTAAATATTTATAACTGAATAAACTTCCAAAAGTGAGGATTAAAAATTACAAGGATTTATAAAATGGTTAGATAATTTATGATATCCGAGGACATTCAATACTGAATAGCGGGAAAACAATTATACCTTTCATTAATCATGCAAATCGACCATTTCTCCTTCAACAACCGCTCTGACCCAATAAATATTTTCTTCACGTTGAACTACGGTATGTTGATCAAGCTGTTGGGAAACAAACGGAACAGTATCGGGTTTATCTTCTTCAAATAAAAACACTCCTTGCCGAGACATTTTGACAACAACTTGCCAACTTGGATTCGAAGGCAAAGTAACGAAGAATACTTGTTCCGCTTGTGATGTCAAAATGAAAGGTTCATTCTCAACTCGTTCATTTCTGTATAACATATAGTTAAAATTCACCAATGAAAACTGATATTGATCGACTTTACATCCATGCACTAGATCAACCCAATTACACTTTAACAATATGTACTTCAAACTGTGTGTGTATACAAATTCAATGATGTCTATCAATTGACTATAGTAATAACCAGAATCGACAAATGGACAACCGATGCCACTGTTTTGTGTTGCTCGTTTGTCGTCAACATCTTTAATGCGAAATCGAAAACCATTAGCATCAATAGCTTTATAATGAAGAACCGTTATAGATGGATCCTCAGCCAGTTGGATAAATTCTTCAGTTAGCGTGGGGTCCCCTAACTCCCTCAGCTTATGAACCTACATAATTTATAAAATTCAATACTGATATATGCAGAAAGAAATTAGTATAATACTTCACTTATAATGAAAATCAATTTATACATACATAATCCTTGAACCAATCATGAAATGACGCATAATGAGATTATTGAATTTGCAACTCAGTCACACGATACATCCCTTCTTTTATCTCATTAATATGTTTCCTGTAAATGATAATGCGATGTTTAAATGATCAACTTATGAAAACAAAACATTCAAAAGTTATACAAGCACATTGATAAGATACTTACTGCATTAATGGTGCAACTGATGGAGTATTGAACAAGATATATCAACGTGCTTGTATCCACTCGATGTTATCCATATCAAATGTGGTTCCTTCTCCAACTGGACCATCATGAATCCGAGAGGGCTTATCTAATTTTGTTTCAACATCCGTAAGATATTCTGCACAAAAAGTAGTACACTCATCCATCAAATAACCATTGGCTATTGATGCCTCTGGACGAGCTCTGTTGCATACAAATCTTTTCAATGTACTCAAATATCACTCAATAGGATACATCCACCTGAATTGCACTGGACCAATAGCCATTACTTCATCAGTTAGGTGCACTATCAAGTGGACCATAACATCAAAAAATGAGGGGGGGTGAGAGTTTCTCAAAGTGACAAAGAGTAAGTACAATTCGGTCCTGAAAACTTTTTAAATCACTCATTCATTGATTTCTTAAACAAATACGTCTAAAAAAATTACTCATCTCAATCAACGGCTGAACAACATTGGGGGATAAACAATCACAAATTGCGATTGGAATCAACTACTGAAGTAGTATGTGATTGTAACACCCCGAGATTTTATGAGATATATTCTTTTTAATTTCTTTCATATCTTCTATTGTATGCTACACCAAGATTATCTTGCGCTATACGTAACACCGTATTAGCTTGCAATATGCGCAACACTATTCTTGGATCGTATTACACACAATTTCAAGTTTGTTTGATAGTAGTTATTCTATGCAACATTGAGTGTGTATATATATATAAATATTAAATGTATAAATGAAATATGGTTGGATTTTGTTATACGAAACAACAAAGGAGTCTTTCACTACACGCAACCCTGACTTGGCTTGCATTACACACAATCGCGACCTTCCTCGATAGCGTGTGTTGTACGCAATACCAGGTTTCACTAAACAACGATATATGGTTATAATATTATTATAAACTAGACGTTATGAATAGTATTAACTACATTTTGAAGTTTATAAAATTATTATTCATCTTACATATTTTTTAGAACATGGTATGAGAACAAAATAATTTTTTCGGGTAAAATAAGTATTTTTCAAAAAAATGCAGTTTTTCTGCCTTTTGATGGCGCACCCACTTTAAATCTAGTTTTGACATGTTTATAAGTTCAATTTGAAAAAATAAAATTCTTCCTTAAAACCAGGATATAAAAATTTAATTTGGATAAAATTTTCATATTATTCTGATAACTTTCATATTTTGATGAATAGTAACAACACGCTATATTTTAATTAAAAACAACTTTTTTCATCGAAATAATTTATATGGCTAGATTATATTTTTAATTTGTTTTAAAGTGTAATTAGAATATATTTTTACCATTTAATCCAATGTTTGTCATTGGAATTAATTTCACATTGAAATTGGACATGAACAAGTGATGATCGTTTGATAATTATTGTTTCTTAAAAACACGCTATTTGTTTTTGATAATGGGAATTACTTTTAAAATTAATTAATGCAACTTATATGTTTTAAATTTAGAAAAATAGACATCATTTTTGAATTCATAATATAAAATATAACTTAGGCTGAATTTTTGGTATTTTTCTGAAAAACTTCAATTTTTGATGAATAGTGAAAACACTGAGTTTTTGGTTAAAACCGACTTTTTATTTAAATAATCATTTATTTGATTTAAATTTATTTTAGGTCAAAATAGATACATAATACTTATATAAGTTCAATGAAATTCATTGGAATCATTTTATAATAATTTTAGATTTATAAAAATTGTATTGAACTTTTCACCATCTTTTACCCACCTCCTAGGAGCTTTTACAATTGTTCATAAAACTTAATTTTACAGATTTTGTGAGTTGAATTTCTAAAATACGAGAGACACAGTTAATATCAAGGAGTAAAATGTGGTTCAATTAGATAAAAATATTTTTTTGTGAATAGTAACTTTTTACTTTTATTTACCACGGTTAAAAGTAAATAGGGTAATTCAAGGTTAAAAGAATATTATAATAATTCAAAATTACCTTAACACTTGTCCAAACCTTATTGGATGAGTAATGTCCAACCATGGGAATCCTTGGGTAGATTTTGGGACCCCATGGAGCCACTTATGAAAGACAATGACACATTAGATTAATTAATTTAATGTAAAGACAAAATTGCCATTAACAAAAATCCTTTAGTAATTAATTTTTATAAGGGGATATATAAATTATCTTATCAACTATAAATATTCATTGTAAAGATAAAAACATTTCCTACATGTTGGTATTTTTTTATAATTTTTAGACATCAAATAAATTAAATTATTTATGACACAATAATGATGCAATATTTACCTCATTAATAAATGATTTAAATAAATAAGATTATAATGATTAAAATATTATCCAAAACCTGTCCAATTCCTATTGGATGATTTTATTTTGAATATGAGTCATCTTATCTTCGACGTTAATGTGTTTTGGACCTCTTTAGACCGAAGATAAGTTTATAATAAAATAATGTTTTCACACTTTCCTAAAGAGCCCCTCCTCTCCCTTATAAAAGGAGACCACTTCTATGCAATTACTCACACCTCTCAAGCCTTTTTTCTCATCCAAAATCTACACAACTAAGCTCCCTACATCCCTCTACTCCCCTTAGAAGCCTTACATTAGGCAGAAGGTAGTTCAAGAAGTCCTTTTGGTTCAAACCAAAGGAAGTTACCCAAATTAAAGGTAATAGTTTCTCTTAAGTTGTTTTCTTTTATTCTACTTATCCAACCCCTAAACTCTTTTTAATCCTTTATTTTGTAATAACACCAGTATCCTCAAAATAATATGATGTTGTTATGATAATTATTAGAACTACACTTACACACACCTCCATCTAATGGATGAAGAACATAATGTTTCTGTGGATGACAAACTAACGCCTCACGAAACGATGATTGTTCGATTTTCTCCTACCGCCTCTCATGGTGGCCATTATGATGGAACTGTATTTATATATGATATATATTATGTTTATGATTTCCTTATACTTCTTTACTTCCCAATTATATCAAGACTTTATGGTTTCCATAGTCGGTAAATACGATAATCTCATTTGAGAAAGTGCGGACTGCCGCCCCCTCAAAGTGATGTGATTTGTTAATTCCTTATGTGGAATGTATAAATAATAGAGATAATTATATTATATATTATATTATATTGTAATTATAATATACCTATTTTATTAAAATAATAAATAGAAATGAAAGTAGCGTTCACGCGTACGTACGGTTTACCGTCTCCATGAACGGTGCATTTCATTTCTTACCTCCATATGTTATGTACTATTATAAATACATGTATATGATGGATATATAATGAATATATATGATATATAAATCATGATTTACATTCTGGAAGTAATTAAATCATGATATAAGTAATAATAACATCAAGAACAACAAGTCCAAACACGTACCATAAATAAGATGATTTTACCCAAAACGTTGCTTTAACATGAGATTTACAAAAGAACAGGTAATATAAAGTCATAATTGAACCATATATGATATAATAACAATGAATATGATTCTGTAATAAGTCAATGACATTATTTAAATCATTATACAGGAGGTTCGAATACGTACGAAGCATATCGGATCTAAGGTAAGGGATAATTATTCCAATCTCATTCTTATCCGAGATTGTTTATTCGTAAGTATTTACTGGGGTTATGTCTATTATCCATGTCCATATTTTCTCATAATGTTTTCATAAAATGTTTAATTTTCTTACATTTATGTTTAAAGTCATTATTACCCTTTTTTTTACTTTTACCACATCGTATGGAAGGAATCTTTCTTTTGTTTACCATACAAGGTACTTTTTGACTTTTCCGACAAAAGTACGAGAAGAATGTTATTTTTAACTTATACAGCGTGAATGTATTTTTACGGTTTCATAACGCCTCATTTTCATGAAGCTTACTCTACAATATTTTATGACTATTTTCAACAAAATACTTTTCTTTTAAAATTGCATGGAATTTTGTAAAAAGAAAATGATTTTGAAGAAGAAAGGATATTTTCCTCAAGAATTCATTTCAAGTGTTTTATCAAAACCATTTTCTATATAATATGACATTATTTCATATGTGTATGTTTCAAGTATAATGTCTCTATGATTTACATGGTTTCACTTTTCTTATGATGAAATATCCATTTGTTTTATATGGATTATGTGATGATGGGATGATGTTTATGAAACCCATTTTATTCTTTGGGTTATGATGAATGTTTTAAGTTTATTTTGTGGCACAAGTAAGAATGATTTCAATATGAGATGGGTGTGACCTATATCTCCCTCCAATGCATTGGATAAAGATTTATATCTCATGATATAGACATGGATGGAACGGTAAGTTAATCCGGTTCAGTGTTACAGGACTGAAATGAGGAGTAAACTCGATTCAGAAAGGGACTTTGTCCACTAAGATGGTCTTGGAAGCAATTCCTTGGCTACCATGGAAATAATATCACGTGCTTAATGTTTTTCCACAATTACAAGTTTTATTTCCAAGCTATTTTATCATGATTTATGTTATATTATGATCTATGCCTTACGTACTGCCATGTTTTATGTCATTGCTCAAGATTTCGATGTTTAAACATTATGTTTTTGTTTTTATGTTCAAATGTATATGGTTTGTTTTATTTTCTCCATGCTTACCCTTACTGAGCATTTGAGCTCACCCTTTATATGTTTTCTTTTCCCTAGGATATAAAGAAAGGTTTTAGGTAAGAAAACAAAGGGGAAGATCTTTATGGGAGATGTTGAAGATCTTTCACCATGATTAGAAGATTATTTTTCCGAGTTTCCAAAGACAGTAAACTATTACGGTCCTTGTGTGTTTGTTTTTTTTATATATTAAGTATTCCGCAAAATTAATGTAATGTCCATGTACGTCAAGATTTTGGGTCTCTACAGTTGGTATCAGAGGAAAGTTTTAGTTAACCTTTGGAAACTAGGATGTGAAAACTTTAGTGAGATCCCTAGAGATATTTCTAAGGTATGTCTAGGTATGTCCCTAAGGTTAGGTATAAGTATAGGTTATAGTCCTAGAATTATGGTAACTATCTTAGAATTAAACCTAAGATGTTAGATATTGAAGTTACTCCCCCTTTATTATGTTGTTTTACCTAACATGATTTTTGCCTCTCACACTATTCTTTTTGGGTTTTAGACGATGGATGGAACCCGAAGGAACCTTGTTGATCAATGTAATGGACGATGCAATGATTTTCCTCCTAAACAAACCAATGTTATGGGAGATGGAGTGAAAAATATTATTGCTATACTTACACAAGCTATGGATCATTATGGACTTCCAAATGAGTATAGAAGGGACAATATTCTATTGAGTCCTTCATGAGGCAACGCCCACCTTCTTTCAGTGGGTCTTCTAATCCACTTTTTACTGAACAATGGATCAGTACCATTGAAAAGATATTTTCCATACTTCGCTGTTCGGAACATGAAAAATTCATTCTGTCTATTTACCGATTAGAAGGCGAAACAGATCAATGGTGGACTTTAATTAAGAATACAAGGCCCCAAGGTGAAATTGACTCCATGGAATGGGATGAGTTCAAGAACTTATTTTTCAATAAGTACTTCCATCGTATTCTTTGAACAAAGATGGAAAAGGAGTTCCTTGAGCTTACGCAAAAGGATGATGAATCTGTTAGTATATACGAAGTGAATTTTACAAGGCTTGCAAGGTATGAATCTGGATTTATCATCCAACCTGAAAGTAAAGTTGATCGATTCTTCAGTGGCTTAAAACCAAGTCTTCGAAGGGAATTAGCTATAAGAGACTTCAGTAGCTATGAAGAAATTGTGCGTTGTGCTATCAAGGTAGAAATGGAAGTTGGTGTTACATATCCATCTAATGGTTTTGACAAGAAACGAAAGATGGAGTTCAAGGAGAAATCTCAGAACAATGGTGAAAAGAAGATGAATGTTTCTTTATGCTCAAAGTGTGGAAAGAAGCATGGTGGGGATTGCCTAAAAGGTACTAGAAAATGTTTTAAGTGTGGAAAAGAAGTTCATCGAGCAGTTTATTGTTGAAGTAATGGGAAAAAGGTTTCTAATGATGTGAATAGAGAAAAGACAAAAAAAAAACACTCCACCAACACTTCAATGCTTCAAGTGCAAGGAAATGGGGCATTATGCTAATAAATTCCCTAATCCAAGGGTTAATGATGATCAACATGAGCAACCACTTAAGGCAAAGGACAAAGGGAAGTCACATGCGATCACTATTGGAAATGTTGAATATAACAATGATGTGGTGGAATGATTTAGTGTTCATGTAATGGGATTCCGAAATAATGTTGTATATAACACTGTGGAATATTAGAATATTTATATATTGGTCTATTGTGGTTTCCAATAATTTTATGGTACTGGTAACCATGAAAAAGCGATTGAAATATTTTTGGAAAGCATATGAAATGCTCATAATAAAAGGATAAGGAGAAAATAATATGATAGTAATCATGAGCTCGTGACTAAAATAAGGAAAAAGTGATATCATGGTTTGAGTATATAGAAATTTTGGGATTTTGGTATGTGGAAAGAGTTAACTTTTGACAGCATTCATGTTTTCACTAAGGTTCAATGGGTATTAATTTTTCAATAGAATACATGATTAAGGTATTCACATGATTGGAATGTGATCAACAAGATATATCGGGGGTAAATGATGGTATTCACATGCTCGGTAGATGACATTTCTAGTAATTTTTTTCTTTATACTATAAGTTTGGACAGAAGTATTTTGGATAATCCTAAAGATTTGAAATGGATTATGTTGGACATAAGTTAGTATTGTTTAAGGTTAGAACTGTTTTTGATATTATCGATGGAATGTCATAATGTTGTAATTTTAGAAAAAGGACAACCTGCAGGACGGGCGACAACCCGTCGCGTCGGACAAGGCTGTGGGAATCGAACCCACAACCGAAGTGCGACGAGCCTTTATCGCCTACCACTGGCCTACAAGAAGTCCCTGGTTAGTAGAAAATAGTTTTATTTTATTAAGCAGTATGATAGTTGAAGTATAAGTCCATTTTTGGAATCATATACGATTAACCTCACCATAGATGAACTTATGTATATTTGATAACTTTATCTAACCTTTTGTTTGAGACAGATGGAATGACCCATCATTCTATCAAATGATCTGCTAACACTTCATGAATGAAAAATTCAACTTCATTTCTTTAATAGATGAAGTGGAAATTGTCCAAGGAACGACCAACGGTGAGACTGTACCAAAATCAAGAATGTATTTCTTCTAATTCCAATTTCTTCAACTTTAGGGAAATGATCTTGAAAACCAAAAAATGTTGTCATAGTGCCCTCATATCCGATGAATAAGATGGTACCTTAGATCATCACAAATTCATGTCTTTGTGATTGTTGACTTTTTCATAGCCATGTTCTCTACCACTCTCCATTAGAACTTGATGGTTAGATTTTTCTTCTATATCTATATTTTCAACTATGTTCTCCTATATGGAAACCCAGTGATTAGTTAATTTGGGTAACCATTATGTTTCATACTTTAGTTTTTAAAGATAAGTTTTAGTATTATTTTTTACGATGTGGTTTTCTATGAAAGAAACTCTCAAGTAATAAACCATTTATAACCTCGATGAATTTCGAGGGCGAAATTCATTTTAAGGGGGGTAGAATGTAACACCCCGAGATTTTTTGAGATATATTCTTTTTAATTTCTTTCATATCTTCTATTGTATTCTACACCAAGATTATATTGCGCTATATGCAACACCGTATTAGCTTGCAGTATGCGCAACACTATTCTTGGATTGTGTTACACACAATTTCAAGTTTGTTTGATAGTAGTTATTCTACGCAAAATTGAGTGTATATATATATATAAATATTCAATGTATAAATGAAATATGGTTGGATTTTTTTATACGAAACAATAAAGGAGTCTTGCACTACATGCAACCTTGACTTGGCTTACATTACAGGCAATCACAACCTTCCTCGATAGCGTGTGTTGTACGCAATACCAGGTTTCACTAAACAACAATATATGGTTATAATATTAGTATGAACTAGCCTTTATGAATAGTATTAAATAAATTTTGTATTTTATAACATTATTATTCATCTTACATATTTTCTAGAACATGGTATGAGAACAAAATAAATTTTTCGGGTAAAATAAGTATTTTTCAAAAAAATGCAGTTTTGCCGCCTTTTAATGGCGCACCCACTTTAAATCTAGTTTTTGACATGTTTATAAGTTCAATTTGACAAAATAAAATTCTTCCTTGAAATCAGGATATAAAAATTTAATTTGGATAAATTTTTCATATTATTCTGATAACTTTCATATTTTGATGAATAGTAACAACATGCTATATTTTAATTAAAAACATCTTTTTTCATCGCAATAATTTATATGGATATATTATCTTTTTAATTTGTTTTAAAGTGTAATTAGAATATATTTTTACCATTTAATCCAATGTTGGTCATTGTAATTAATTTCACTTTGAAATTGGACATGAACAAGTGATAATCTTTTGATAGTTATTGTTTCTTAAAAACACGCTATTTGTTTTGATAACGAGAATTACTTTTAAAATTAATTAATGCCACTTCTATGTTTTGAATTTAGAAAAATAGACATAATTTTTGAATTTGGAATATCAAATATATCTTAGGCTGAATTTTTGGTATTTTTCTGAAAAACTTCAATTTTTGATGAATAGTGAAAACACTAAGTTTTTGGTTAAAACCGACTTTTTATTTAAATAATCATTTATTTGATTTAAATTTATTTTAGGTAAAAATAGATACATAATACTTATATAAGTTCAATGAAATTCATTGGAATCATTTTATAATAATTTTAGATTTATAAAAATTATATTGAACTTTTCACTGTCTTTTACCCACCTCCTAGGAGCTTTTGCAATTGTTCATAAAACTTAATTTTACCGCTTATGTGAGTTGAATTTCGAAAATCCTAGATACACGGTTAATATCAAGGAGTAAAATGTGGTTCAATTAGATAAAAATAATTTTTGGTGAATAGTAACTTTTTACTTTTATTTACCACAGTTAAAAGTAAACAGGGTAATTCAAGGTTAAAAGAATATTATAATAATTCAAAATTACCTTAACACTTGTCCAAACCTTATTGGATGAGTAATGGCCAACCATGTAAATCCTTGGGTCGATTTTGGGACCCCATGGAGCCACTTATGAAAGATAATGACACATTATATTAATTAATTTAATGTAAAGACAAAATTGGCATTAACAAAAATCCTTTAGTAATTAATTTTTATAAGGGGCTATATAAATTATATTATCTACTATAAATATTCATTGGAAATATAAAAAGATTTCCTACATTTTGGTATTTTTTTTTATAATTTTTAGACATCAAATAAATTAAATTATTTATGACACAATAATCATGCAGTATTTACCTCATTAATAAATGATTTAAATAAATAAGATTATAATGATTAAAATATTATCCAAAACCTGTCCAATTCCTATTGGATGATTTTATTTCGAATATTATTCATCTTATATTTGACATTAATGTGTTTTGGACCTCTTGAAACCGAAGATAAGTTTATAATAAAATAATGTTTTCACACTTTCCTAAAGAGCCCCTCCTCTCCCTTATAAAAGGAGACCACTTCTATGAAATTACTCACACCTCTCAAGCCTTTTGGATCATCCAAACTCTGCCCAACTAATCTCCCTACATCCCTCTCCTCCCCCTAAAATCCTTACATTAGGAAAAAGGCAGTTCAAGAAGTCCTTTTGGTTCAAACCAAAGGAAGTTACCCAAATTAAAGGTAATAGTTTCTCTTAAGTTGTTTTCTTTTATTCTACTTCTCCAAACCCTAAAATCTTTTTAATAATTTATTTTGTAACAACACCAGTATCCTCAAAATACTAGGATGTTGTTATGAGAAGGATTAGAACTACACTTACACACACCTCCATCTAATGGATGAAGAACATAATGTTTCTGTGGATGACAAACTAACGCCTCACGAAACGATGATTGTTCGATTTTCTCCTACCGCCTCTCATGGTGGACATTATGATGGAACTATATTTATATATGATATATATTATGTTTATTATTTCCTTATTCTTCTTTACTTCCCAATTATATCAAGCCTTTATGGCTTCCATAGTCGGTAAATACGATAATCTCATTTGAGGAAGTGCGGACTACCGCCCCCTCAAAGTGATGTGATTCGTTAATGCCTTATGTGGAATGTATAAAGGATGGAAATAATGATATTATATATGATATTATAATGGAATTATAATATACCTATTCCATTAAAATAATAAATAGAAATGAAAGCAGCGTTCATGCGTACATACGGTTTACCGTCTCCATGAACGATGCATTTCATTTCTTACCTCCATATGTTATGTACTATTATAAATACATGTATATGATGGATATATAATGAATATATATGATATATAAATCATTATTTACATTTTTGAAGTAATTAAATAATTATATAAGTAATAATAACATCAAGAACAACAAGTCCAAACACGTACGATAAATAAGATGATTTTACCCAAAACGTTGCTTTAACATGGGATTTACAAAAGAACGGGTAATATAAAGTCATAAGTGAACCATATATGATATCATAACAATGAATATGATTATTTAATAAGTCAATGAAATTATTTAAATCATTATACAAGAGGTTTTGATACGTACGAAGCATATCATACCTAAGGTAAGGGATAATTATTCCAATCTCATTCTTATCCGAGATTGTTTATTCATAAGCATTTACTGGGGTTATGTTTATTATCCATGTCCATATGTTCTCAAAATGTTTTCATAAAATGTTTAATTTTCTTCCATGTATGTTTAAAGTCATTCTTACCTTTTTTTTACTTTTACCACATCGTATGGAAGGAATCTTTCTTTTGTTTACCATACGAGGTACTTTTTGACTTTCCCGACAAAAGTATGAGAAGAATGTTATTTTTAACTTATACAGTGTGAACGGATTTTTACAGTTTCATAACGGCTCATTTTCATGAAGCCTAATCTACAAGATTTTATGACTATTTTCAAAAAAATACTTTTCTTTTAAAATTGCATGGAATTTTGTAAAAAAAATGATTTTGAAGAAGAAAGGATATTTTCCTCAAGAATTAATTTCAAGTGTTTTATAAAAACCATTTTACATCTAATTTGATATTATTTTATATGTGTATGTTTCAAGTATAATTTCTCTATGATTTACATGGTTTCACTTTTTCTTATGATGAAATATCCATTTGTTTTATATGGATTATGTGATGATGGGATGATGTTTATGAAACCCATTTTATTCTTTGGGTTATGATGAATGTTTTAAGTTTATTTTTTGGCATAAGTAAGAATGATTTCAATATGAGATGGGTGGGACCTATATCTCCATCCAATGCATTGGGTAAATATTTGTATCTCATGAGATAGACATGGCTGGAATGGTAAGTTAATCCGGTTCAGTGTTACAGGACTGAAACGAGGAGTGAAATCGATTCAGAAAGGGACTTTGTCCACTAAGATGGTCTTGGTAGCAATGCCTTGGCTACCATGGAAATAATATCATGTGATTAATGTTTTTCCACAATTACAAGTTTTATTTCCAATCTATTTTATCATGATTGATGTTACATTATGATCTATGCCTTAGGTACTTCCATGTTTTATGTCATTGCTCAAGATTTTGATTTTTAAACATTATGTTCATGTTTTTATGTTAAAATGTATATGGTTTGTTTTATTTTCTCCATGATTACCCTTACTGAGCATTTGAGCTCACCCTTTATAAGTTTTCTTTTCCCCAGGATATAAATAAAGGTGTTAGGTAAGAAAACAAAGGGGAAGATCTTTATGGGAGATGTTGAAGATATTTCACCATGATTAGAAGATTATTTTTCTGAGTTTCCAAAGACACTAAACTATTACGGTCCTTGTGTGTTTGTTTTTGTTATGTATTAAGTATTCCAAAAAAGTAATGTAATGTCTTTGTAATGTCTATGTATGTCAAGATTCGGGTCTCTACAGTGATTGTCATGAATTTTCAACCCTTGCAATGTCTTGCTCGCCAGATTCACACACTTTGAAATATTAGAAGAGTAACCATCAGGCACCTTGAGCTTCTTCAAAATGGAAAGAAATGTCTCTTTCTCCTTTGTAGTCATCGTATACTGTGTAGCAGGCATATATACCTTGTTTCCCTCAACTAACTGTAAATGCAACTATTTCCTTAAACCCATTTCTTCCAAATCATGGCGTGCATTAACATGGTCCTTTGATTTTCCATTGACACCTAAAATGGTCCATAATATGTTATCACAAACATTTTTTTCAATGTGCATGACATCCAAATTATGCCTCCGCATGTTAGTTTTCCAATATGGAAGAATATAAAAAAATACTTTTCTTTTTCCAAATGTGACTACGCTACCTACCCACAACACGCATATTACGTACTGGAGGAGCCACCAAATCCTGAATTTCATATACCGTGTGGATGTTTTCTTCCTCAATCTGCAATAACATTTCGACTCCTGTCATGATCTTTGGTGTCAGGATGAACTCTCTAAAACCATCAAATGCCACTCAGTCCTTTCTGAACCTGTGCTGAGGGGGGAGAAAACGTATGTGACCCATGTATGCCCATTTTTTGGAATGTTTAAGCCATACAAATTTTTTACTTTTATTGCAAAAAGGGAAAACAAATTCCCCTTTCGTACTCCAGCCTGATAAATTTTCATAAGATGGGAAGTCATTGATTTTCCACAATAAAGCAGCCTGTAGTTTGAACATTTCATTCATTTCACAGTCATAAGTCATCACACCATCGCCCCAAAATTCATTCAACTCATCAATCAATGGCTGAAGGTAAACATCAATCTCATCCCTCGAACTTTTAAGTCCATCAATAAGAGTGGAAATTAATATAAATTTTTGCTTCATACAAATCCACAGAGGAAGATTATACAGAACCAACACCACGGGCCATGTGCTATGAGTTGCACCAACCATAGACTTGAATGGATTGAAACCATCTGCTACCAATCCCAATAGGACATTACGAACATCTTTAGCAAAGTCAGGATGTCTCTTATCAAAATCCTTCCATGCATGAGAGTCTACTGGGTGGGTTAATATATCACTTTCATGAACTCTTTCTTCATGCCATATCTTTAAATTAAAAACTTTAGATGACATAAAAAAATCTTTTCAACCTCAGTTTAAGGGGAAAGTAACACATTTTATTTATGGAAATCAATTTCCCCTGTATCGCAATCTGAATTTGATGAGTCTTATTTCCCCTGTTCTCTTTCCACCTGGAAGCACCACAAACCATACAAATATTCAAATGGGCAGTTTCCTTTCTAAACAACATACAATTGTTTGCACATGCATCTATGGTCTCATATGTAAAACCTAAGTTCTCTGTCAACTTACGAGCATGGTAATACGACTCGGGAATCTTAGCGTCGACAGGAAGAACCTTTTTCAATAACACCAAAAGCATGTCGAATGATGTGTCTGACCAATTATTCAAAGTCTTCAAATTCAAAAACTCCACAATAAACGACCGTTTATTGTAAGAAGTACATCCAGGATATAATTCTGTTTTCGCATCATCAAGTGCTTCATAAAACCTCCTTGAATCACGATCTTCACCAGAGTGAAGATTTACCTCACCGGTCTCAAGATTCTGGATTTCAATGCCTTCAGGATCAAGCTCACGTACCATTTCAGTAAGCATTTCATGCATTGGATCATTCATCCTTGCATCAACATCCATCTGAACTGCATCCGTATTTTGACAACGAACATATTCTTCTCCATGACGAGTCCAACTCTTATAATTTTTTATAAATCCATTAAAGAATAGGTGCTCCCTCACAGTATCTCGTGTGAATTGATATCTGTTAGCACATTTTCTACATGGACAACTAATATAGTCACTTTCAAATCCTCTGGTGAAGTCAATAAACTGCATAATGCCATTGAAATATTCTATAGACATTCGATTTAATATTTGTATAACAAACATTTACACAATACTTATTACATTTTAATTTTTCAAATCAACTATATTTAAAATAAATACTAATCAATTGTTTATGAACCATTGATAAAATAATAATGTAAGTGAAAGCCCATGTCATACCTGATTGAGCTACAAACCTGGAAGGGAGGGGAGCCGAAGGCGGTGCTGTGAGGGAGAGGAGAGGCAGTGAAGGGGAGTCGGATCCAAAGGCGGTGCAGCGAGGGAGGGGACGGGCGACAGCGGTGACGGGGAGCCGGAGGAGAGGAGGCAGTGAGGGGACGGGGGACGGGCAGCGGGGGGGGGGGGGGGGGGGGCTGTCCGGGGTGCGGGGGTGGGGGGAGGGGGTGTCCGGGGTGCGGGGGGGGGGGGCTGTCTGGGGTGGGGGGGGTTGTCCGGGGTGCGAGGGGGTTGTCTAGGGTGGGGGGGCCGTCCGGGGTGGGGGGGGGGGAGGTCCGAGGGCGGAGGTCGAAGGGCAAAGGGGTAGGAGATGAAGGGGGCGGAGGCTGGAGGGCAGAAGCCAGAGGGTGGAGAGACGCCAGAGGGGACAAAGGGAAGGGTAGAGGATGGCCGGAGCTGGAGGGCGGAGGGCGGAGGGCGCGCAGAGGGCAGAGGCCGACGAGGGCGGTAGGTGGAGGGCAGCGAGGGCGGTGAGCGGTGGAGGGCGGTGAGGGTGCATGACGAGGCGATGAGGGAGGGCGTGCGGGGAGGGCGGTGATTGGGGGGGGGCTAGGTCAAGGCCGAGGGAGGACGGGGGGGGGGGGGTGACGAAGCCCCTTTTTTTTGGAAAAGCGCAGCGACCGCCAAAGGTGGTCGCCCGTGTCAGGGGGCTTCAAAGCCCAAAATTGTAGTAGCGGGGTTGTACAAAACCCCCTCTAATTATATAAAAAATGAATTTAGACGGGGTTGTGCATAACCCCCTATAAATAACCCCCTTTAATGTACTTTTTTTTGTAGTGAGACTCCCACTTGCACTAGAGAAAACTGCTAATAACCTTCATCCCTATAACTCTCACATGGTACTCATGCTTTTACTGAGATAGGCCTTTAGTCGTGGGGTCTACCATGTTCTCTTCTGTGGATACTATGCTCACTTCAACTTCACCCCTGCAATGAAAATACCTTAAGAGGTGATACTTCCAGAGTATGTGCTTCATCCATTGATGTGACCTTAACTCCTTTGCAAGAGCCTCCACTATAGTATTATCACAATACAAAGTGATAGAGTCTCTATTGCTAGGTACCACATCAAGCTCCTGGACAAAGTTCAAAAATCCAAATAGATTCCTTAGCTGCATAAGAAGCCACTATATACTCAGACTCCACTGTAGAATCAGTGACAACTAGATGCTTTGAACTCTTTGAGCTCACAAATCCTCCGTTGAGACAAAAAACATATCTTGATTGCAACTTCAGATCATTATGATATGTCTGAAAACCAGCATTAGCATACCCTCTGATGGCAAGCTCCTCGTCTCCTCCATACACTAGGAACATATCCATAGTTATTCTCAGATAATTAAGGATAACCTTAACAACAATCCATTGTTGTTCTCCTGGATCTACTTTATATCTACCTAGCATGCTCAATACATAGGAAACATCAAGTCTAGTATATAACATGACATACATGATTGATCCTATCACTAAAACACATGAGATCTTACTCACTCTTTTTTTCTTGTTGTGTCTGGGGAAGCATTTTCTTAGAAAGATGTAAGCCATGTGATAGAGGAACCAATCCTCTGTTGGATTATTCCATACTAAATATCTTTAGTATCTGGTTAATATATGTACTTTTACTTAGTCCAAGCAGCCTCTTGGATCTATCATGAATGATCTTGATCCCTAGAATGTAGGCAACCTCACCTAAGTCCTTCATGGATAAACACTTGTTCAACCAGTCCTTAACTGACTGTAAGACTAGTTGTCATTTCCAATAAGTAATATGTCATCAACATATACTACTAGGATAATGACCACATTCCCATTAAACCTCTTGTAAACACATGAATCAAATTCATTTCTAATGAAAACAAATTCTCTTATGGCTTCATTGAATTGAATGTTCCATAACCTTGATGCTTTCTTCAATCCATAAACAGATCTTTACAACTTGAAAACCCTTTTGGAATCACCTGGTGTCATAAACCCTCCTGGTTGTGTCATATAGACATCTTCTTGAAGGTTCCCATTAAGGAATGTAGTTTTAACATTCATCTTCCAAATCTCATAGTCATGGTAAGCTGCTATGATAAGTATGATTCTTATGGATTTAAACATGGTAATTGGAAAAAAGGTTTCATCATAGTCAATTCCTTGACATTGTTTAAAACTTTATCCACTCGTCTTGTTTTATAGGTACTTACTTTACCTTACATGTTCAATTTCCTCTTGAATACCCATTTACACCCAACATGCTTTACATAAACTGGCACATCAACTAGAACCCAAACTTGGTTCTGATACATGGAATCCATCTCAGAATTCATAGCTTCTAGACATATTGTAGCTTCTGATCTTTCTACCACCTCCTTTTATGAGATAGGTTCATCATTCTCCAATAATAATAAGTCACCATACTCAGTGACTAGAAAACCATCTCTCTGGTTCCCTTACCTCTCTTACACTCCTATGAAGTACTTGTGTTTCAGGAACCACTTCTTCCACAGGGACCTTTAGAACTTGTTCCTATAACAAATCCTGTGTATCTTGAGCATCAATTTCATCAAAGTCAATCTTGACCCCACTATACTTTTTGAGGATGTGATCTCTTTCAAGAAAGACGAATTGTCTGGTGACAATCACTTTCTTGTCTAAGAGGTTGTATAGGCAGTATCCCTTTGTTTCCTTGGGATACTCTATAAAGATACACTTTGTGCCCCAGGGTTCTAGTTTGTTTCCTGAGAAAGGCTTAACAAATGCCTCGCAACCCCATACATGTGTATGTGACAAAACAAGTTTCTTTTCACTCCATAACTTAAAGGGAATTCTGTTTGTCACTTTAATTGGTACTCAGTTTAATGTGTATACCACAATTTGTAATGCATATCCCCAAAAGGATAACAGAAGATCTGTATGACTCATCATCGATCTTACCATGTCCAAAAAGGTATGATTCCTCCTTTAACTAACACCATTCCACTGTGGTGTATAATTTAGAGTGAGTTGAGATAGTATCCGAAACTCCTATAGAAAATGAATTAACTCTTGGTTAAGATATTCTCCACCTCAATCCGATCAAAGCTTATTTATCTTCTTACCAAACTGATTCTATACTTCATTCTTGAATTCCTTGAATTTCTTAAAGTACTCAGACTTGTACCTCATCAAGTAAATATATCCATATCTACTCAAGTTATCAGTAAAAGTTATGAATTAGGAATATCCACCTCTAGCTTATATTGGAAATGATCCACACACATCAGGGTGTACCAATCTTATAAGCTCTGTGGCCCGTTCACCCTGTCTACTAAATGGTGGTTTGGTCATTTTCCCTTATAAATAAGCGTGACATCTATCAAGTGGTTTTATATCAGAAGAGTCTAAATAACCATCTTGATAGAGCTTTGTCAGATGCTTCTTGTTTACATGACCAAGATGATGATTCCAAAACTAGGTGTTATATGAGTTGTGTGAACCTGGTTTGTTATCGATTGCCAAAAATTAGTTTTTGTAATTTAATATATACAAACTGTTATTTAAATGTGCCATACCATAACATATGTTTTCCTTATAAAAGAAATAACTTTTATTTTTTGAACTTGAAAATAAACCCATCTGTATTAAAACTTGATGCAAAAATTATGTTTTTGGTAACAATAGGTATATAATAACAATTATGTAAAACCAAAATCATTCTCATCGACAATGAAAGGTGGTAGTCACCAATGGAAAGAGTATCCAGACTTGCACCTTTGGCAGCTCACAGATCCACCTATACTCTGGCATTTTTTCAAAATCTACTTGGTTTCTGCACTTTGATACAAATGTGAGCACCAAAAGCTATATCTAATACCCAATGTGTAGAAATGGAAAGATTGCACTCGATAATGAACACACCTTTGGATTCCCCTTTCCTCTAGGTTCAGTTTCTCTTCTAGTGGATAGAATTTCCATATGAAAAACATACTACCTCCTTTTCCTTACTCTTCCTCTCGATCTTCTTCTTGGTAGGACAATGCTCGGGGGATTTAGACTATTTATAAATTTTAGGCTCATTTGACCTATCCTTCTTTTTCTTATTCACCATAAGGACTGTGGGTTTGTCACACCCCATGTCCTTATCCACTTGGAAAATCAAGGTCAGAAGTTCAGACAGAATCTTCTAATTATTGCTAATATTATAATTCATAATAAAACTAGAGAATGCCTTGGGTAGTGATGAAAGTATGAGATCTGTATGCAACTCATCTGAGAATTTAATCCCTAAGATGTATAAGAGCTCAATATAGGCAATAAACCTGACTACATGAGGCCCAACTGGAACATACTCTCCAATCTTATTGGTGAAAAAAGCATTGTATATTTCATACCTCTCTTGTCTTTCCTTATCTTGATATAGATCCCAAAGGTGAGACATCATGCTATATGCATATATTTCTTCATGTTACTTTAAGAGATCATTGGAAATTGATGATAGCATGAATCAATGAACATCTGTAGCAGCATTCAGATGTTTCTCATAGAGAGATAGTTCTTCATCACTCGCCTCATTTCCAGGTGCAACTAGTAAAGGTTCTTCCAGCACATATAGTTTCCTTTCATGGCAAAGGATGAACCGTCGACACCTTTTCCACTCCTGGGAATCAGTGTCTATGAGAAGCTTTTCCTTCTCAAGTATGGATTGAAACTATATGTTTGATTTCATTTTTATTGTCACTTCTACAAATAATATGAGCATAGATTTATTACTTTATCTGGTAAATTTAGACAAATAAATAAAATTATATTTATTAGTCTCCCACTATTTTTTCGAAACCCAATAGCCATCACCATTAGCTTCAGAATATCCTATTTCTTGGATATTATAGTGGAAATGATCCATATTCCCATTCCCATTACCCCAAATTTGGCTGATCAAGAAACTCAAATGGTTTTAGGTGGGAATTCTAAATTCCAACTACATTAAATCAAAATTCCTTGATCTATTGAGTGGACTCCCCAATCCTGAAATCATTAATTTATATTTCCTCAACCTTTGCCTCTTAGTTACACCAAGTTCTACTTTGGAATTAAACCCTTGATGTCAACCAAGTAAAGTCAACCCAAAACCTCAAATTAGAATTCCCCAATAATTGAAAGCACCCCAACTTTGGTTGGTCAAGCACTTTGAACTATGGTTTGATTCTAACTGAAGTAATGTAAGGATATACCGACTTGATATTTTATCGAGGGATTCTATCCTTTATACGTAAATTTCCAATTATTATCTTTTCACATGCTTGTTAATATTAAGTGGGATTACTTAAGTGATCAACCATGTCTTAGATAATATTTACGCATAAGACAATTTATTTTAGTTCCATATTGCATGATTGTTAATTTATTAATTATGTGATCACGAAAAAACATCGATAATGAATAACCATACAAATGACATAAATAAAATAAAGGGTATGATCATGAACTTTTTCTAATGGTTAGTTTATCTAGCGGTTGATAAAATAACCGCTGATCTAGGGGAGAAACACCTTGAACCAATATGAGGTTCTTATTTACACCTTTCCACCTGTCCACCTTTGTATCTCCTTGAATTGGTTTTACTTAATCTCCTAACTTGAACCGCCTCCACTAGCTTGGGAGCTCCATCCATTACATACGATTTTACTCACATGCAGGTGAGGGGTAAAAGGGGATTTACATAAAAGAAACCATGAGAACGCAGACCCTACATATTAATGAGTATAGAAGGAACGTAGTCCAAAAATTTAATTTAATAATAAATTAGAATGAAACCAATCACATACAAAGGTCTGGTCTAGCTCATGATCATCCATATCCATGCAACAAATTTATGCATTTAATAAAACTAACATTCAATTCTTTAATCGTTCTTATTTAAGATAAATCATGCTTGAATCGATTAATTATTATCTTTAATTAATCAATCCTTTTATCTTAATCCTTTTATGAATTTCCTTGATATTCTCATCCTTTATAATTTTAAACAAATTAAAAAATTCATTTAAAACTAACCTTGTACATAAAATTACCTTGAAGGTAACATGGTGAATACCCATCTGGACCTAACAAACATGTATTATACTCATATACCGTTTTACTCCTGTGACATATGACATACACGATTTAATGCATAATATCACAATGTGTACTTCCCAGATGATTACATGAATCACATGATTTTTCAGCCTCGTGTTATGATTCAATGCACTTAGAGTAACAACTTGTAATAAGACTTATACATGATATACAAATCCAAACATTATGCAGATATAAATGTTTTAAATCTTCATAATTTGGTAAAAGTACACGGTGTGTAGATCTGATCTGCATGACATGTACGTCCTTCACCGTATATCCGAAGTACATGCCTAGGGAATCAGTGTGTGAGGTGTACTTTGGAAATCTTGGAGTACATGGAATGTCTAGTGGGAAACACATTGTGTTGACTTCACGCTACATGGTCACTGATCGGGTAGCCCATGTATGGAATACACGACCCAACCCTGACCTGAAGGGACTACACACCGTGTCTAGTGGGCCACACGGTGTGTAGTCCGGATGACTGTTTTCCTGTTTGTCCCGATCAACACGTGGTGTAAGAATTAACTACACAATGTGTCATTAATTCATATTGATTAAGTAATTTACGAATTAACTCCTGGTACATTGAACACAACTACATGACGTGTAACTCTGGTTACACAACATGTACTGCTGTGTTATCCGATCAGAATCCTTGGCACCTTCAGATGAGTTCCTCGATTTTATTTTAATCATAAAATTGATCATTTCTGTTAGATCTGCGAGAAACGATGGAAGAAGAAACAGATCTTGTAATTCAAATTAAAAGAACGATTAAACTTGAATTAAAAAACTAAATCATGAATGTGTAAAATATCAATAATTTTTAAATAATTATAAATAATAATGTGCCTGATCTGATACCACTTATAGGTTTCGGGTACAGTAGAAGCACGGGAGGGTTAGTGCCTAACTTTTCTTTTTTCCATTATCAATGATTAATCTAAGATCAATGCGATAATAAATGTCGTGATCCACAGAATTGAATCAAAGAAATAAGACAAAGGCATAGAAACCCAGAACCCAATAGAGGAGATCAACACATATGTTTATAATTAATTTAATTAAATAAGAATTACCTCTAAGGTTATTCTTTCTTCCTTGATGCATACAACCAAAGATCTACAGTGCAAAATCGTTGCATTGTTGAAATCAAGGGTAGATTTACTATAGTGGTGATCCACACGTGTTCCAAAAATCTCTGGAGATCGCCGAAGAAGTCTCGGGTTCTAGCACAGAAGATCCTTATGCTTGCATCGTCCGCCTTAGATCGCCTTGAGAACCACTTCCAAATTGTTCTCCTTGATCCAGTGGAGGAGGATTGCTCTCGTTATTGAGAGCGTTCTTGAAGAAGAAAAGACTCTTTAGACTTGAGAGGTTTTCTCCAAATATCATGCACAACTGAATTGGCATATTATAGAAATATATAATTGGGTATTTATATTGCCAAGGTTAGAATAAAATAATTGCACATGGCCTTTATTTTTTTATTTAATCCCAACAAATCCCCATGTCAAATAATAGTAGTAATATTATTATTTCTTGACATGCGCTTGATTTACTAATTATTATAATTAAATATTATTTAATTAAATAATATTTAATATTATTATTTCTCATCGGACCCTTAAACTTGGTCTACCAATCCTCCTTAATATTTATCACACCTTGAATAATGACTATTTATTTATTAAATAAATATCACTTCATTATTCATTGATAAATAAATAAATATTCTATCCACCTAAATAGGAAATACATATTTATTAAATATTCTGGCCATAATATATTCTATTGAATAACTAGTGATAGAATAAATGTGACCAGACATGCATGAATAATTATTAAACAAAAACTGGGAATAATATTTATTCAACTTATTAAATAATATATTATTTAACTGATATTCTAGATACACTTAGTGTGTGACCCTCTAGGCCTCTTTCTTAGTGACATTAGGCGAATCTACCTAAAATCTAAGTTTAACACCTAGATACACGCCAAGACACCCATAGAGAAAGAAGTTAATGCCACAATGACATGCCACCTCATACAAATTCTTATTATGTAATATAATTCCTTTATCACAATATCTCCAATCAAGCAGGTTGCATGCTAGTGCCATCAACCTATGTGATCGACATCTCTTTCTTTGACTTTAAAAAATAGAACTTTACTAGATAACACTATGGCCATGGATTTGTTTAGGCTATATCATTTCCATCAAAAGGCCTGAGATATTAAGTTCTGTTAATGAACATAAGGGATAAATCTTTTCTCACATTATTCATTAATGCAATATTACTCGTTACGCACCCAACGTATCCTACCTCACCGTAAACATATATCATCATGGTTTTCATCAATACATCAAAGTACACAACTCATAATATTCATTAATAATAATCTTAAAGTCAAAGGACCAATACACACATCCGTATATAGGAACATCCAATGACACTTATAATGTGGATTTCCTACTGTTAGGTATTGTTCTCATAATATCTTACTATATTTAACCAAGGGCGTAAACCATGAGAAGGTGCATCAAAGTCCTATGAGTCTCCACCCCTGATAGACTGTATCATTTGTGTCCCTTCAAATGATATCATCCGGCTATAGAACATATATATTCAAGAATAGTGTCATAGCGCTCCCGGGTTCTCATCATAGCGGGGAACTGCTATGGTCTTTTAGTGTGACAGCTACTCTTGGGACATTATCACATACTATGTCACACATAAGAATAATCATGATGTGATAAGTAGTTAATTAATATTTAAAACAATGAATACATTTTTATCATAAAGTACATAAAATTTGGTTCTAGGGTAGAAAATCCAACACAAAATACTTGGCTAGGGTTCCCCGACTCACATATATTTAACATCCACTAAAAAAATAATAAATAAATAATTATGACGAACTAAATACATCATAACTATTATTTATTTTTTATCACATACTTGTAATATATATCAAATACATTATGTGATAAACCCGAGTCATTAACTTGACTCGTAATTCCCAAAAATATTAAATGAATCTAGAATATTAAAATAATATTCGTTTATATAATATCAATCCTTGTATTTACTTAAATACTTGTAAATACTTTTAATAAATAAAGTCAACCTAATTATTCTTTATTTGAATAATAATGATTTTATTTATTTATCAGTGATTGATAATGTTTGGATGCAAGATCCTGGGTTTTCCTATGAGGTAAAAATATTTTGAATTTCAATTTAATTACTTAGTTTTGACATAATGTCAATGCCAAATGAGGTCAAGGGAGTTCCAGGGGTGTCCAGGGATTGTTCGGAGGCTGGAGGATCAGGTTTTGGAAGAAGCAGTTGGGTCGCATGATTAGTAGAAACTGTTCCGCTCAGTCCACACAGTTTCTCCTAACTGTGCAGTGTGTTTCATAGGGTAGAAGAGGGTGAATGGTTTACCTTAACTGTGTGCCCAGAGCCAAACACCCATGTGAGGATACTGTAGTTTTTAATAGAGATAAATAACATGGTTTGTGCATGGTTTCCCAAAATGTGTGCATGAACCATGTGAGAAGGGTATTGAGGGAGTGCATGGTGCATAGTTTGACCAACCGTGCGTCCAAACTGCGAGACCCCTGAAAGTTGGGAAAAATCACCAATTTTCCTGTAATGATTTAAAGGTCTAACACTCCTTATATTTTCCTTATTTCCTCCAATGGTGGCTATCTTTCTTTTATGTTGATAGATTCCATGGAATCTCAACCTAGGCTTTGCAATAACTCTCTGATTCAGACTCCGATTCTTTCGTTGTCGGTCTCATTGGATGTGAGCCGATGAGTTCTCTATTCCTATTTGGCCTTTTGTTGTTTGTCTTCCTATCAACATAGTTATTTTTGTGTAGGATCTTATGCCCTATTTTTAGGGAATTCATTAGTTCTTTTTCTTTCTTTTGATATAGGTCAAGTTAGGAGTTGATACTGGATGAGTGTTCTACCATAAGCATATAGTAGGTGGTCTATACCTTTTCCCTTAAATTCTAGTTGTTTTATACCTTTTTTTCATTATTTTTCATGTTGAGACTTCCAGTGTTACTCCTAAATTGATGTAAATTCCTTGATCAAATTATTGGAACCTTAGTAGGTTTCCCACCTAGCACTGTGATATGGTTGGAGTTTGTTTAAGTTCCAAAGGATCGAATAACAACTAGGAAGGGGGGTTGAATCAATTGTCCACTTTTATAAGTTTCAATACTTTTAAAAACTTAACCCCTGAAACCTATTAAATTTTATATCCTTATCATATTTTATTAAACACTCTTGCATGAAAAATTAAGAAATCAAGTAAAGCACATAATATTTATAAGGTTCGGCCTCAATGTGAGAACCTACACCCTTGTCATAGCCACTATCTTGGGTCTATGAAAATTAACTATTATGAAGAATTGAATAAAACTTGTGCTAAATCCAATTAGAAACCTTTTATCTCTCAATAGGAATGATTATACCGACTCCTGTCAGTTTATAAATTTTTTTACAAACAATTTGATCCACAAAAGAAAAGATCACAAAAAAAATTTCTCAACAAAACTTTGTCTAGAACCTCAGTCAGTTGACCCTGTTTCTGATTGACTTAGTCCGATTGTATCATTATGATGAACTCATTATGATGAAACCTTTTCTCAAACTACACTTATCAAATTATTCTCAACTTCTTAGTCAGATCTTCCTCAGTCTGGTAAGACAACTTTCAGTTTTTTGTTCTTCTAATGAGATCTCTGTACAGAAAGTTAACTTTGACATGAATTCTACAACACTCCACCTTTTATAATCTGGTGAAAAATTTGTAAAGTAGGAATTTAATATGATTCTATTTATAGGAAACTTAGAGTAGGAAAGGTGGGAAAATAAAAAACTTTTCCTACTTACTCAAATTTCAAATCTCCAAAAATCACTCACATTTAAACTTCAACTTTGACTGCTTCAGACTTTCTTAGGATTTCTCCAAAATAATTCTTATCAAACATACCAACTTTTATTTAGTTTGATATAACTTCCTCATATTTAGTTATATTAACTTCCTTTACTTCAGTTCGATTAACTTCCTCAACTTCATTACGATTTGACTATCTTCCTATGCTCATTACGAACTGAATATCTTCCTCTTCTTATTATGATCAACTATCTTCCTCTACTCATTAAGATCTGACTATCTTCCTCTACTCATTATGATCTAACTATATTCCTCTCCTCATTACAATGGAATTTCCTCAGCTCGTTATGATGTATCTTCCTTATCTTATTCCAAATTGTCTTTACTCATCAGAGTTAGTCTGGTTTTCTTTTCTTATTAGAGTCAGTCTGATTGAATTTCCTCCTCAGAGTTAGTCTAATTATCTTTCCTTCTCAGAGTCAGTACAATTATCTCTTCTTCTCAGAGTTGGTATGATTATCTTTCCTTCTCAGTGTTAGTCTAATTATCTTTATAATGATGGAACTCTCATTACGATGGAATTTTCATTACGACAGAAACTCCACTCTGCAACTTTGAAATTCTTCAAACCTCATTAGCTATAATTCATTCAGACTTCTGAAAACTTATGTGTCCAGTACTTCTAGATCTTATGGAAACTTTATCTTGATCTCTAGAACTAATAAAATCATTATGATTCCTCCATTTATTCAAAATATTTTATCATGAGAATGTTTCATGATTTATGATAACTCCATGCTATCATCTGACTTAACATAGGAAATTATTATGACTTTCCATACTTTCAACACCTCCTTTATTTCCAACCAAAACTAAGTATTATTGGAAGCACATATTCTCCCCCTTTTATTCACAAGTCTTGTATCAAAAGTGTTATAGACAACTTATGATATTTGAGAACTACAAACCAGCAAATCATCGTCTGACTCAGGTGTAGCACCTCAACCCGATTAGCCACCCGAATAGTGCTTTTAGACTGAGTGCCACTAGCCTTAGGAACACCTCCCCATATGTCAAAGGATACCAACTATAAGTGAGAGTGTAATATGGGTGATAGTGGGGAGATTATACCCTCAAGTAATGATATATTAATGGTCCTAGTAGATATAAAATATGTAATGTAAGAAAAGACTCAGTAGGCTCAAACCAGACCCACCCATAGTGGAAGCATAATCAATAACAAGAAAAAGTGGAAGTGTAATTAAATAACAAAAACTGAATAAATAAACATCTAACATACCACTTGAAACTACTAAATAGATCATGCACACAATATAATATATAGAAGGGGTCACCATTGGCTAACCACAATATATACATATATTATAAGCATGCTGAAACTGAAAGGGGAACTAAAAAGAGACTCTAGCTGAGGAAAGAACCAATGGTACCTTTACTTACTTCCCATGCTAACTACCACTAAGATCCATATCCTGATCCTAGACCTTTACCTGAACATAAAATCATAAAGTCTACACATGTCCCAAAGGTCCTGTATAGGGTGTGAGAATGAGTCTCAGTAGGGTACCACCCATGTGTGCGTACCTTACATTTGTTATTAATCATGCGTAACTATAAAAAAATAAAACAACAACATATTCATATGAATAAACACACACTTCATTGGTGATCAAAATCCACCAGGAAGCTGTCACCTTCCTCATCCAATGCCAAAATGTCACAGCAAAGAGGATCCTTGGCTCATAGCCTAAGGCATCCCCTAATATAGAAATGTCTAGGTGAACCCTCGAGTTCCACCTCAAAAGAAGTCACCCAGAACCACGTGCCTCCCAATATCTCATGTCTACACCATATCACTAATGTCCCAAAGGCAAACCCAATCAAATTAAACCTATCCCTCAAACCCCTGCTCGAAAGCACTCATTGGCTCGAAGCCTGACGTTCGGAGGAACAAAAATATTTTTCCTCAAGGTAAAATCACCATTGGCCCTAAGCATAATGTTTAAAGGAATGAAGATGCTCGTCCTCCAAAATGATACTATCCCAACAACCTCACGCATGACAGGCCTCAGCCCCCAAATGACAGGCTCAACACTTTCATTTGCTAACTCCTCACCATCCTCGCGGCTTTCTATGGAAAGAACCCCCAAAACAATTACCTAATATGCACTACCAAGGGCCCATAACCACATTATTAGTCAAAACCACCTCATCAATGATTCAAAATGTGTGAACATGATTCCAAATGGCACTTTGGCTAATCACGGGTGAACGACAATCACCAAAATAGTACCTAAGCCACATCAACTCCAGCACCTCATGCCCCTATGACCACGTTGCTCAGTCTGATGGACCTTCCATCCAATAAATCTCGGGCCATGCCCTCAACTTGAAGGCCTTTCCACCTCAACCTATGACCATGTCACCCAACCAGTGATCACATCACCCAAGTAACCTGGGCTAAGCCCATCTTGACAATCACGCTGCGTCAAAAAAGATAGCCTTTATTATCATAATCCTCAGGTTGAGCCCGTTATGATCCCATGGATCTTATAAGTACAATATAATAAACTCATATATATATATATATATATAATTCACTTAAATTTAAATGAAATACTTCAATACAATTGAATTGAACAACTCAAATTAGATAAAAAAATCAATTTAACACAAGAAACATACCCGACCTAGCTACCCAAGTGGTCAATGACCTATATCCTAGCCTAGAACATATAAAAAAGTTGAGTCCATTCACAATGATATCCCATATCAACAATTTAATTAATTTAAAATCAACCATATGAATTTCAGGGTCTTTCTTAGTCAATACCACATTGTGCTAAAAGTCATGCCCCCTGAACACTCGCGAAATCTCAAAGAAAAGTATTCACCACTTACCTTGGAGTCGTAGACATAAGAACATCCAATATTATCCTCTAACTTTGACCAATTTGGAAGAAATCGAAGTTTTTTATGAATTCCCTGAAAACAGGGAAAAACCGCTCACAAGGATTTAGTGGGTTGTGAGGTGAGGGAAAAATGAATAAAAGAAAGGGAGAGGAGAGACTCACCGATGTGTTTCCAATGCACTTGATGATGATTGAAACAGATCTCAAATGAAGGAGAGGGATTACACCCTAGTAGGAGAGGAGAATGAGAGTTCCTCCTTGCTTCTACGTGACCCACGAATGAAGAATAAGGGGAAAGAAGAGGAAAAGAATAAAATAGAGGGAGAGGTAGATAGGCCATTTAACCCCTTTAATGAGCCGCACAGTTATATCACATGGTTTTACAAACTGTTCATCTCCTACTACTTAGGAGTAAACACCCCGCATGGTTAGCTCACATGGAAATCCTAAACACGTGTTGACCGTGCATGCTATAGTGCGAAGGTACTACCTTAATGGGGCTACTTTCACGAACCAGCCTGGGTACCCTCGTAACCTGATAACCGAGCGACCCTAACATAGCCCGAAGGGCATTACCGATACCCATGGGTCAGTGACTAGCACCTGGAATCACACAACATCCAAGCGGGAATGATTTTTCCACCAACAATGCGGAAGAAAAGGAAACAAGATAGTATGCATAACAAAAGAAACTCCACTGGGAGTAATGTACCAGAAGTCAACAAGGCATAAACCAGCCCAAAGCACTATAACAAAAAGTACCAAAAAAGGTAAAACAACCCAAGTTCCCGAGGAACACAACTCACTAAGCCCAATGCTCAATAGTTGGATCCAACTCCATGAGATCCTTTCCCCTTGCTCGGACCTGGAAGGAGAAAGTATACAAACAACTGAAGGCAAAAGTAGGGTGTGAGCTAAAAATCCCAGTAGGGTCTCACCACAGATTCCATAATAGATGGAAATAATTTATTAACCAAAGGAATGCTTTTAATTTTTAAAGATAAACAATTTTGACATTTTAAAGCATAATTAAACAAATCATTCTATACAGCTCAAATGATGGAAAAATAATTTTAGCAAAGGCTTTAAAAATGATGGAATATTTCTAAAATAATGGATTAAATAAAAATATTTACATAAAACATTTTATGTAAAATCAAAAGGCATGTAAATTAGTTCAAAAGCATTGGCACACATTTATATCTCAAATATAAATAAACAAGCGAGCAACATGGTCATCTGCTAAAAGATACGATAGTATTAACCAGCTATAGGATTTCACACTCTCTATGTGAAATCAGAAAAATGTGTATACACACTTCCCTATGACACTGGACAAAGGAGACTCATCACCAACCCATTAGGGATGTGACCCACCACAAGTATGTTTTATAACATTGTCATAGCATAGAGTGTATCCAAATAACTCACTAACTACCTAAGGATTTCATGAACTCTTACATGATGGGTGAACTATTTTAAGAATGCTTAAAAATATGATCAATCCCATTCTTCAAATTCAAAAGTTCCAATTTCCTTCCATTTAAAACCAAAATAAGTTTTATTCAAAAGCATGCTTTTTTCACAATATAAAACCACTGGGTTTCTATCAAATAATTTTAAGCCATTTTCCATAGTTTTAAGTCCATTCAAAACCAATTCCATCATTTCAAAATTTATTTCCACAATTAAATTCAACAATTTAATTGAAAACATTTCCATCAAATTCACAATTTAAATTCAACAATTTAAATCGACCAATTTTCATAAACACGTCCCAATTCAATGGAATTGGGGGTTTTCCAAATATTATGCCAAAACCATTTCAAATGTATCAATTCACTAGAATCACATTTTATTACATCAATTGAGAGAGAGTTTAAGCAGATGAATTTAAATCAACTATTGAAATAAATCAAGAAATTCAAGGTTAATCAATTTGGCTAATCAGGATAGAACCACCTACCTTAAGGTCATCGATGTCAGTGGAAATGATAAACCACTCTGTGTGGTTCAATACAACTCCTCACGACCTTATTATAAGCATTGATGCATCAATGGTCAGTGTTCAATAAGGCTTCATAGAACCAAAGAATATATTTTATTTCATAAGGAAATAAAATATTACATGTGATAACATTTTCTCTCTCATGGATAATCTCAAATTATCAATTAAAACCTTACATGCGTTAATATTTAATCTCTCTTAGATAATTTCAAATTATCATTTAAAATATTACATGCGATGATATATTCTCTCTCCTTGATAATTCCTAAATCACCATTCTAAGCCATCTCATTCACACATAATATCCTCCATAAGAATAATTATCTTTGATAAACTCACAATTATCATTTTAATAATATTAGTAATTTACCTTTGATAATATTGAATTTATCGTTCGATAATTATATTAATTATCCTTTGATAAAATATGTAAAAATTATATTTGATAATTCGTTACAATTATTATTCGATAAATAATTTAAATTATAATTTTCTAATTTCATTTAATTACACCTTGATAATCTCATGTGGTTATCATTTCATAGAATAAAAATTATCTTTTGATAATTTTTTGCAATTACATTTTGATAATTATATGAATTTATCATTTTATAATTCTTTAAAATTATCCTTTGATAATGTTGATAATCAAGCCATGTGATTATTACATTAAAATTATCCTTTTATAAATTTGGATTATCAAAAATAATAATTCATTATGGAATCATCTATTTTTTTTTGAAATTATATCTTGATAATTCAAGGTTGGTAATTCATTTTTTTCCATAATGTTTTTCTTTTGAATTATAGAAATAATGGAATAAAAGAAGTAATTAAATAAAATAAATAAAATTAAACTACAAACCTATATATCTCTCTCACAAGCGCAACACACAAAATGATATGGAGGTCCACCACCGAGGAGCCAACCTAGGTAATGAGATCGCTAAGGAAGAAGACCGCCGGAGATGAAGAACGAAACCGATCCACTGGTCGCACACTAATGATATCTGGATTACTTGGTTTCAAAGGATCCAACCTAGGTTAAAGGCCGAGACTATTGGGTATTTAAATATACACTCCACATATCTTCCCCAACTTAAGAACACCGAATCAAAATGATTAAAATACCCAACAAAGTGTTTAAAAACACCCCATTAATGCGCTGATAAAAGAAACGGTTGAAAATGGTCCATAACTGAAGTTTTTGAAACTCCCACATCGTGAAAATGGAGTCTTGCGTGAATGTTAGTGATGATGAACAATAACCTATTTTTTATTAATAATTAATATTTTAATCATTTAACATAAAAAAATGACACCAAACATCCGTTGCGCATTAAATTTATACCCCGTCTAGGGTAAACACCTCATTCCAGACCTAATGGTGGTCTCCGATTTCTCATATGATGCACCATTTGAGAGATATTTATGATTTATTAATTAAAAACTGGAATAAATAAATAATTAAAATAAAATGTGTTGTTTTTGTGAGTGAGGCATCCAAACACTCGACGCTAACAAATGTTATACCTTGTCTAGGGTAAACACATCATTTCAGACCCATCGGTGGTCTAAGATTTCTCAAATGACGCATCATTTTGGAGTTAAAAAAATATTTTGAATAAAAAGTGTGTGCTTAATACATTCTATTGAATAATTTTATTGTGTCTTCCCCAAGTCTTTGCAGACCTAGAAAACTCATACTTACTCAGTGTTTAACTCAGAAAATATTTAATTTAATATTATAGAGTATTAATTGGGAGTTTTACCATTCTGCAACGTGTTTAAAAAAATGCAATTTTTCACTAATAAACCATTTTTTCCCATTTAACATAATAATAATTTAACATAAGAAAGGTTTAGGAATACTTGAAATAGTAACGGGATGTTACAACTACCCATGCATATTACGTACTTTTTTCCAAACCATGAAAAAACTATGCAGAAGACCTCTATAAAAACTACAGACTTACACGAATGATCATGTGCCCTAGCCGACACAGTTTTCCAAACCATGTGATAGTACAAAATTGGGCTACACAATTTGCACTGAGAGGCTGCATGGTTTACCCAAACCATGCATCTTAGACTGTAACTTCCAAAACTGGGCCTTCGGGCCTCTGACACACCTGAAACCCATTTGAACACCCGAGGATTTTTCTAAACCTCTAAACCCATCCAAAAATAAGATATTGGGTTGAAAGAAAACTCAGAATTAGGTTTTGAAGATCAAAAAAGAATTTAGAATATCCACCAAACCTTGAAAATTCAAAACGAACAAGGATTTTGACCCACTCCAAATACCCAGGACGTTACAATCTCCCCACCTTAATATAGATCATCCCCGAGTTATAAAACACAAAGCTGAGATGATACTAGACATTATCATATCATTATAATTAGCCAAGACTACCTTGATCATAAGGGGTATAGGTCAACTACCTAAAGGGGCTCCTCACTTTAGGAGTTACCTACCTCGGTTACATTCCGACCCAAAACTCAAATCTAGAAATTGGTCCATAGACCTTTTTCTGGGACTAAAAAGTCATCCTATGATGCATCATCACTCTTGCACCTCATCAGGTGCTCTTGTGTCATACCTGACACCCATCAGAATCCTAAAACGCATTGATTACTGCCTCGTTCCCATGTCACACATGGCACCATCGATGTCCTGCATCTCATCAGATGCTCAAATCAGTCCCGATGCCTTGCACCGTAGTCAAGTCCGACATTGAAAAAATGCCCAAATGCCTATGCACCTTAAGTAAGCCACATATACTTGATGCTCCGATTCCAATTCACCTTATCAGTCTCGCATCTAACGATGCCCACATGTAAGTCCCGGTGCCTCGCACCTCATATATATATAATGCATCTGACTTGATGCCAACCTACTAACTAGTGCCAGGTTAGTCCATACATATATCTTGTGTACCTAGTGCACTCAAAACAGACATTACCTAAAATTCAACTTCAAACAAAAAAAAAAGTAATTATGGACATGCCTGCGACATACCTCTGATCATCATCAGTTCACTAGCCTGTTTTGACCTTGAAAAATCCATGACATGCACCTGGCCTGAAGCCCGACTGTAACACCCTGAGATTTTATGAGAAATATTTTGTTTTTATGTATTATGTTATACGCAACACCAAAGGAATCTTTCACTACACACAACACTGTCTTGTCTTGCGTTACACGCAAGATCAACCTTCCTCGATATCTTGCGTTGTACACAATACCGAGTTTCACTAAACAACGATATGCTATTAAAATATTATATAAACTAGCCATTATGAATAGTAATACTTAATTTTTGAAATTTTATAAATTTTATCTTTTAAAATGGACTTTATTTTTGGATTCAGAATATCAAAATTATCTTAGGGTGAATTTTTGATATTTTTTCTGAAAACTTTCAATTTTTGATGAATAGTGAAAAACACTGAGTTATAGTTTAAAACCGAATCTTTATTTAAATAATTATTTATTTTATTTAAATTTATTTTAGGTCAAAATAGATACATAATACCTATATAAGTTCAAGGTAGTTCATTGGAGTCATTTTATAATAATTTTAGATATATAAAAATTTTATTGAACTTTTTACCGTCTTTTACCCACCTCCTAGGAGAATTTACAAATTTACATAAAACTTAATTTTAACGCTTCTGTGAGTTGAATTTAGAAAATCCGAGAGACAAGGTTAATATCAAGGAGTAAAATTTAGTTCAATATGATAAAAACAATTTTTGGTGAATAATAACTTTTTACTTTTATTTACCACGGTTAAAAGTAAATAGGGCAATTAAGAGTAAAAATGATATTATTATTACCCTAAAACATGTCCTAATTCTATTGGATAAGTGTAATTCGACCAAAAAAACCTTATGAATAAAATATTAACTTCTTTGGTCCACTTGGATTAGATTAGGACACTTATTATTATTTTATTTAAAGAAAAGTTAAAAGAATTAAAATCAAAGTTTAATAAGTAAAAAAAATTTAATATAGGGTTATACATAAGATAAATTCGACTATAAATATTAATTATAAATATAAAAATATTTCCTACATAATGGTATTTTATTTATAATTTTTAGAAATTAAATAATTTAATTTATTTATGACACAATGATGATGCAGTAATTACCTTATTAATGAAATATTAACATAATTGATATTATAAATTCACAAATAAATGTAATTTGAGACTTTTTATGAATTAAACTAATTTTATAGGTTAATATAACATATTAGGGTTAGTTAGATGAATTTTTTTTGAAGGGATAATGCTGTTATGAATTTAGAAAAAACAAAATACCAAATAGTGTCAAAATTGACAAAAAAGAGTTTTTAAAACAAATTTTACATTTTTAATTGATATTCTATTACTAAAAATATAAGTTTCAGACAAAAGACTTATATAATAATATATATTACATTAATGAACCAATTGGGGTTCCATTTGGAGTTTATAGTAAGTTTATTAACCATATAGTGTAAGAATACAAGAAGATACGGTAAAAGTTAAATTATTTATCTTAGAGTTAAATCTAAATGATAAGGTTAAAATGGTAACCTAAACTTGTCTAAAACCTATTGGTTGAGAGGATTGCGACCCATACCCACACTAGTCTTGAAATAAGTCACTTTGGATCCATTATAAATTGAATATGAATTTATTATAAAATAATATTTTAAGTTTTTCCTAAGGTGCCCCTCACCCCTCTTATAAAAGGGAACTCCCCCTTCTCTCTAATTAACACTTACAAAGCCAATTGGATCGGCCATAACCTGCCCAAATACCCTCTAAAATGTCCTCACTTCATCCTAGAGGCCTTAATTTAGTCATAAATCCAACCTAAGTAGCCCTTTTGATCAAATCAAAAGGAAGAACCCGAAGAAGAGGTAAATATCTCACCACCTATTTCAAGTTCCTTTATTCTTCCACTTCCTCCTTCTTTTTTGTTTCCATTATAAAATAATAACTTCACTATATTCTATATACTGTGATGTTATTATAATTGGTACAACCATATTAGTTATTTTATCCATCCTGTGAATGAAAAAGTCACCACACGTGCGTATGTACGACTTGCCGTCTCCATGTCGTGGTGTAGTTTGTTATTCAAACATTTCATCATTTGGATGAGTATGATAATGAGTATAAATGATATAAATAATAAATATAACATTATTATGATTATGTATATATTATATACCATCCAATTATATATGATTTTAATATCAAAAGAATGATATCATCGCTCTTACGTACGTACGACCTACCGTTTCACTACAACAGAAATTGTGTTTAGCGACGGTTTTAGAAATCGTCGCTAAAACTTTTTTAAAATGGTTTTGCGGTGGTTTATAATAAACCGCTATGAAACATTTTTTTAACAGTGCCGAACCTTCCCCCCACCCTGACCCTCTTTTCACCCGCTTCCCTCGCCTCCCCCAGCCCCCGGCTTCCTCCGCGACCCCAGCCCCCGACGACCCCGGCGACCCCGCTTCCCTCGGCTACCCTGCGACTCCAATGACCCTGCGATCCCGGAGACCCCAGACCCCAGAGACCCCTCGACCCTGCTTCCCCCGACCCCCCATGACCCCGACTTCCTCCATGACCCCAGCCCCCCGCTACCCTGGTGACCCCACTTCCCTGGCTACCCCGCAACTCCGGCGACCCCGTGACCCCGCGACCCCGGCGACCCCAGACCCCAGCGACCCTGCGACCCCGCTTCCCCCAGCCCCCCGTGACCCCAGAGACCTAGGTATATTGATCCTTGACCTCTTTTTTTATCCTTTTTTTCTTCTCATTATTCATTTAGAGAATTCTCCAGCAGTTTTAATGGTCTATATGTTTATGAGTTTGTGATTATGTGTTTCCTTGTTTCAATTGGAGTCCTTGGTTAATTAATGTGATTTGGGGACTTAAATTGAGGTTTTAATTTTTAAACCCTTCACAAACCTTTTTGTGTTTGTTGATGATGTAAGAGAAAACCTAGTGATACCCATGGAATATGCCAAAACCTTGAGAATGGTGAAATAAATTGGTGAACAGTAAAACAGGGTAAATGTTAGAGTGAATGTGTTCTAAATTTTAGTTGGGAATGTGGGTGTGGTTAAAGGGTAAAATGAAATGATTATATGTAATTATTTTTGAAATTCCCAAGGGTCTCTTGAAATGGTTTGAAATATGTGTTTGGGATTTTAATCTGGTTATGAATTTTATATGATGAAAATGATGCTTTAAAGGTGGGTTTTATTATGAGATTTCAAATGATTATTTGAATTTGGGTTTTAAAAAATATCTTATGAAAACTCTAAATGGTTGGTTTGAATGGTTGATTTAGAAATGAAATCCTTGAGGAATTTTTTAGTTTTAAAAGTGGAATACCCATGTTTTAAGTGGTGGATTCGAAATGATTTCAAATGAGTACTTGAATTGTGTTTATAACATTATTTGGTTTTAAAGGTTTTTTGGGACCATAATAATTAATTGGATATATTTTTTAGTGATATATAACCCATGAGGATTTTTTTGTCATGTGAACATTTTTATGAAATGAACTAAATGATGAATGTTACTAGTTAACAAACCATGATAAGGGGGGTGTATGGAATAATGGTATATGTGTAATGGGTTATGTATGTGAAAGATAAATGTGTTAAATGTTTATGGTTATAAATGGTAAATATGTTCAATGGTTGTGTTTTTTAGTTGATAGATTAGTTAGTGATAAAGAAGCATGTTCACATGGATTAATAGTGGGTGGGGTATTGGATTGAGGCTCCTCCAACGGGTTGATCAGACTGATAATCTAGGACCACCAAAGTATTGAATGGGTTAGGGAGTAATACTGAGGCTCTACGTCCCTAATTAATGAAAGTGTAAATTCACTTAGATTGAGGATATAGGGTGAGGTAATACACATATACATAGGCTCTAATAGGAGGTAATGTAACTGTAATAACTAATACTCGCCCATGCTATTGCATGACGCATTCGATTACTGGTTTTTCTTTAAATAAGAGATTAATATTTATAAAATTTGAGAAGAAAATGTATTGTTGAATAAATTATAATTAGAATATAATGGTATATGATAATGGAATCCTACCTCTGATAAACAAATCACCAGATCCAAAACCAATAGGACTGGCCCAACCTGACCTGCTGATAAACAAATCATCGGATCCAAGATGAGGTAAGGCTTCTAGCCATCCTTCTGTGGATATTTTCATAGATAAAGATTTTTTCCTGTTGCATTTACACAGTGGTAAACGAATGGGATGTATCAATTTCAACTCCTTATTAACCCAAAACAATAAAAACTAAATGAAAAAAATCACAAAATCCAAACCTTAAAACCATATTACCCCGTCATCTTGAATGGATCTTCAAAAAAAGGTAGTTGCAACTGAAGAGAAAAGAAAATATATTATTAAAATAGAATAAAATGGTCAACTTATACATGAAAAAAATATGATAACTAAAATAAAATAGAATAAACTGATCCAGTTATACATGAAGTTGCAAATTAATTTTTGCTAACTTTCATTAATATGCCTTTGAAATCCCTGGCCAATTGGTACTTGAAAATGAAAAATCATTTATGCTTAGAACAACTGCAACATGCATATAGAAATGGACTAAAAAACAGAGGAAAATCATGAATGTGACTTGTTTTGACCTATAAAATGTGATGTTTTGATTCAACCGAACATCAACTATACCACAAATCTTCATGGGTATATTCCTGTACGAACATAAAACAATATATAAAAACAGAACCAGATTATTAAAATTAGATCAGTAAAATATATAAAAACCCGTTACCAATCGGGGGCGGCATACAGTGAGTTACTTTCAAATAAGGTATGCGTACTCTTCATTATGTAATATACATTTTTATACATACAGGAATTCATAAAATAGATATGAAAACAAATTAAACACAGTCAGCATGTATTAATACCATACATGTATTAACAGGTGAGTGTGAATTCCACCCTTGTCAAGTGCAATGGGTCGCGCAGGTCTTGGAAGCGGTAATCTGCAGAGATAGTTATGTAATGTAAGTTGGAATGTTTGTTTGAAAGTAATAAGAATGTTACCAGTACGATAAGCAGTCCTGACGCCAATATATACTAGAACTGAGATGCAAATGCTGGGAGGAAACTCGCATAGTTTGTAGCACTGATTGAGCATGGGAAATCCCGAGTGGTGGAGGCTGTGAAGGAAATGGAAAGCCGACGCGGATATGATGAAGTTTCCCAAGTGTCTTTGGGAAATATGAGATGGATAGTTGCACACAGGGTTCTTGGTATGATGTAGTTGACTAGGTGTATTTAGGTGGGATTATATATAAGGGATTGGAGCACTTGGACATATGAAATTGGAGTTTAGTTCAAATAGGGTTGGCCGATAAAAATTTTGGTGTCCATATGCGTGTTCCAATATCCTTCATGTTATAACCCAGTGAGTTACACATAATTCTTAGTTCCCATTGATGATTACTTAGTGTATCCCATTTCCTACCTAGATTGAACTAATATACCTTGATTTTTTAATTTGGAACCATTTCTTGGTGGATGTTTATATAGTTATTTAGTAATATCTTAGTGCTTATTTATGTTCATTTCTTGTTTTAGTTATTTTTTTGGTTTAATGTTTACTATATAATGTGTTAAATCTACCCATGTTTTATATAGGAATTGTATATTTTTTACTAAAATGGCTAAATAATGTGATTTATGTATTTTAAAACTTATATATGTGAATAATAAACTCTAGAACTATATTTAAAATAATTATTTTTTAATCTTTTTTATAAAATGAATTACAAAATATTTATAGGACTATTTATATAACACTTTTCATATACATTCATGTGTTTGTGTAACTTCTATCTTTTCATTCTAATTCCAATATTATGATTTCTAGTTATTTGTTTCCTCTTGTTCCATTAATGGACATTGGAATGTTGTGACTTGTTGGGGATCACATGGAGATGTTTTGAGTTGTGAATATGGTTGTGACTTTTTTTGGAAAATTTTATTGTGAGATAGTTCAACTTGGTTTATTTTGTATTTAAATTTTATTTGTATTTTCTTTCTCTATATGTTATCCAAACTAGATGATTTTTCATTAATATGTATAGTCTTGGATGAAATTAATCACTTTAATTGAATATTATGTTTCTGTAATCTTATACTATCGTATATATGAATCTCTTTCTCTATTTAGTAGTAACTATGTGTTTTAATTTTTTTTATTATTGTGTAGGCACATTGTGATATACATAGATAAAAGCTGGATCACATTACCGAGGAACACACCTCAATATGTTAAGGGTTTGAATGAGTTTTTAGATTTTTCAATTTCTAATCGATCCGTTGAAGGGAGAATAAGATTTCCATGTCCTAAATGTAAATTTAGAATATGGTTGAATAGATATGAAGTTTATGAATATTTAATACTGAAGCAATTCCCTGGTCAATATTTTTGTTGGGTTTGGCATGGATAATCGAACGTTACAGAAAGATTGAGTACTGGTGTTAATCCACAGAATGAGGTCCCAAGTTCATCGACAATGGAAAATGAAATGAAAAACCTCATAAATGATGCATTCGGCACTGCAAGACACCACTATCAGCATCAAAACATATCAGAACAACCAGAAGAGGGTGCTACAAATTGCAACGTGACAAGTGATGTTTTTGAGACTATAACACAAGAAGATTAAGATTGTAACATATCATTGGATCCTCCTCTTGATTCTGTGGAGCCAAATGTAAGAGAAAACTTCACGGAGAAAAATGCGTTTCATGATTTAGTTGACAATGGAAATCAAGAGTTGTATAGTGGGTGTTTGAAATATTCAAATCTTTCATTTCTGATGAAGTTGTACCATATCAAATGTCTATGTGGAATTACAAATAAGAAAATTTCCATGATATTGGAATTTATTTGTGATGCATTTCCTGAAGAAAAAATCTCAGAATCTTTTTATGATATGAAAAAAGTTGTTAACAAGATTGGTATGAATTATATAAAAAAACATGTGTGTCCCAATGATTTTATGCTTTATTGGGGAGAGGATTCAAGTAGACAGAATTGCAAGAAATGTTCTTCTTCTAGATGGCAGTCAAAGGGTGATGTTGGAAGTATGAATGAACATAATTTCATGGAGAAGAAGAAAAGGAACACACCTGCAAAGGTTTTGCGTTACTTTCCCTTGAAGCCTTGATTGCAAAGATTATTCATGTCATCGAAAACTGTCAAACACATGAAGTGACATTCTGTAGATAAAAAAAATGATGGGTTAATGAGACATCCATGAGATTACCAATCATGGAAGACATTTGATTCATTACATCTAGATTTCTCAGCTGATCCTAGTAATGTTCGATTGGGATTGGCTGCCGATGGATTCAACCCATTTGGGACTTTAAGTACCAGTTATAGAATTTGGCCAGTTGTTTTGATCACTTATAATCTGCCTCTGTGGATGTGTATGAAACAAACATCTTTTATCATTTCAATGATTATTCTTGAAAAAAAATGCATGGAAATGATATTGATGTATACTTGCAGCCTTTGATTGACGAATTTCAGGAGTTATGGAGCAACGGTGTTGAGACATTTGATGCTTCTTCTAAAACAATGTTCAAAATGCATGCTTCTTTAATGTGGACCATTAGTGACTTCCATGGGCTTGAGAATTTATCTGGTTGGAACACTTACATGGGTTTGTCTTGTCCCATTTGTAACTTTGATTTTGAGCCCAAACAACTACCTCACAGTAGAAAATGGTGCTTCTTATTCCATCGAAGATTTCTCGATGCATCTCATAGATTTCAGCTGAACAGATCAAAATTTAATGGTTCCATTGATCGTAGACCACCTCCAAAGTTATTAACTGGTTCTGAAATATTGAAACAACTTGAAAATGTTGAAAAAAAATTTGGGAAGGTTCATCATTTTAATGATAGTGGAAAACGGGTCCGAAGTACATCGTCAGGTGAAATCAGAACGCAACAATGGAAGAAAAAAAGTATATTCTTCAAACTCCCGTATTGGGAATTTAATTTGTTGCGGAACAATATTGATGTGATGCATATTGAGAAGAATTTCTGTGATAATTTGATCTTCACATTACTTAATGAGCATGGAAAGTCGAAGGATAATCTCAATTCTCACAAAGACTTACAAGTAATGAACATAAAACATGATCTCTGGCCAGATGAGAATGAAAAGTATGCTCCGGCCATTTTTGCAATGAAAAATAGGGATAAAGATATATTCCTTCGAATTTCAAAGAATGTGAAGGTATCTGATGGGTATTCAAGTAACATCTCGAGGTGTTTTGACTTGAATAATCGTAAGTTACATGGAATAAAAAGTCACGATTCACATATTTTTTTACAACAGTTACTACCATTGACATTGCATACATTATTACCTGAAAAAGTTACTGCTGTTGTACTCCAATTCTGCACATTTTTCAGGAAATTATGTGAGAAATCTATACATCCATTTCATCTTGAAAACCTCCAGGAGAGGTTTGTATTAACCCTTTGTGCAATGAAGATGATCTTTCCTCCATCGTTTTTTTACTATCATGATGCATTTAACTGTGCATTTGGTTGAGGAAGCTAAATTAGGAGGCCCCGTTCATTATCGATGGATGTATCCAATTGAGAGGTATTTTATTTATATGTTTTTCATTTAAGTAAACAATTTTTGGCATTAAATAAATGCATAATATTATTATTTTATTTCATAGATATCTTGGGAATTTGAAAGCATACGTGAGAAATAAAGCTCAACCAGAAGGCTCTTTTGCCAAAAGCTATTTGGCTGAGGAGTGTCTTACCCTTTGTTCCAGATATTTGGATGATATTGAGACAATATTTAATCGAGCTGGGCATGTTGACGACAAATCAAATCAATCTCAAATGCATCAGAAATCAAAAATATTTCCTACTATTGGCCTATCATTTGGGAGGACCTCAAATGTGACACTGACAGTATTGGAATTATTACAGGCACATAGATATGTGCTGCTAAATAGTGAAATTACAGATCCATTTATTGAAGATTTGAGGAACAAACAAAGAGACGAATGAGAGGCTGAACACGAAATGAGAAACATATAACGAAATCTGTGAATAAAGAGCTTGTAGAATGGTTTGCACGACGTGTAAGTTCATAAATATTGCAATAAATACGAATAATAGTTTGACACATACATTTTGTAAATCTATTAAATTATATTTCTTTTTTCAGATCATGAATACTTATACTTGAGCAGACTTGTTAGAATATTTGAAGTTTCTTGATAGAGGTCCTATAAAACAAGTTAGAAAGTTTGACGCTTAGAATGAGAATGGCTTTAGATTTCATACATTCGATCGAGAAGTGGGTTTGAAAACACAGAATAGTGGTATATTTACATTTGATGAAGTGGGATACTATGGAAAGTTGCATGATATTATTGAATTAAACTACCATAGACATTTTTCTGTTGTTTTATTCAAATGAAAATGGGTCGATATTATCAGAGGTGTTAAAAGTGATTCCTTGCAATTTACTTCTATGAACTTCTCTCGCTTGATGGATGTTGGTGATTGTGAACTGCATGATCCATATATCTTAGCATTGCAAGAAAAAATGGTATATTATGTGAATGATGTTGTGGATGAAGGGTGGAGTGTAGTTGTTCACGTAATACAAATAGATTTGTATGATATGGGTGATGAAGTGGAATATTTGACCTCTGAAATTGAATTTCATCAACAACAGGAAGAAGAATTATTTTTCCATCATGATATTGAAAATATTATTCTAGCAAGGATGAATGAAGTGGATGAATCAATGGAGTAGTAAACTGACATGATTGAAGGGGAAAATGATTGTATGTACAATTATTTATTCATTCAGAAACCACTTGTTTCATTTCTACAGTCATTCATTATCATTATTATATATATTTTGTCTGTTAGTACTGGGCATATATTATCATTTTTAATTTTTTTTCTGCATATTTTTTTTTGAAATATATATTCTGAAGTAAATTTTATTTGATTAAATGACAGGAATTCCAAGGAAAAAGTGGTACACTATTTCATCTAGTTCTACGACAGATGACGATCCATCTGGCTCCCTCCCCACTGCATCTGAGGCACCAGCTGCTTACACCCCTGCACCATCTCCCCCTGCACCATCTCTCACACTATCTGTGGGTGTCCCATTAGTGGCTGAGTCGTCGACTCCCCCTTCAGAAGCCTCATCAGTGGGGCGGTGACACGCCCCTTCCAGTTCATCACGGACATACTGGAGTGTCACTGTCATAGGTACAAATTTTAATTAAATAAATTTATTGCATTTTGTTTATACTAATTGTTTTCTCATTGAAGATGAAAAAAATGCAACCGTGGAGAAAAACTTAAAAAGTTCATATGTTTGGAATATGAATGGAGAGAATATAGTCATGCCATTTGATTCTTATGGGGTCCCTACAGATGATGCTGCAAGGTTACTTGGCCATATTCTAGGCCAGCTGGCAGTGGAGCCCATTTCCCTACCTATTTCTTATGATGATTGGAGACATATGCCTCCTAGCTAGAAAAATGAAGTTTTTGATTCCCAAATAAAGGTAATTTTATTACATTATGGTTTAATTCAATGTCATGTTACTAATATGTTCAAAATGAATTTCTGTATACAGATGTTCTTCCACTTTACAGTTGCTGATGTGATTGCACAGAAGTGGACGTCGAAAAATCTTGGTAAGAAATGGAAAGATTTCAAATGGATATTGTGGTGTTATGTCAATGATACTTTGTTGACCGTGCAACAAATGTACGAGAAGCTACCCAGTGGGGTACCGAAAGAATAGTGGAAAGTTTTTGTTGACAGACATTGTGATGAGAAGTAGATGGTATTGAAATATATATTATTATATGATCCTCATTTTACATTTATACATGTATATGAAGAGGATATGACATTTAATACATTACTGTTAAATTGCATTTTATTTATTTTAGGATCTCTCAAGACAGAATGCATCAAACCGGGCTAAGCAAGTCATCCCTTACACTGCGGGCTCCAAAAGCTTTTCTAGAAGCCGAACGACCTTGGTAATCTTTTAATTATTTTATATATTTATAAGAAAATATTATCTATTTAATATATTTAATTGTTTATTTATCTTTTCTTAATGCAGTCACATAGTTTAGTCCACAAAGCATCTTGAACTGAATTGTGGTTGAATGTTCACAAAAAATCAGATGGAAGTTTTGTTAATGAGCCTTCCAAAGAAGTTGGGGTATGAAGTAAATTTTTTATTATAATAACATATTATCAATTTTTACTATGTTAATATATATTGATATTTTATTTATAGGTAAAAATTAAAGAACTATGGGATGCCAATCCTGGGCAGTCATACTCAGTCTCCCAGGATGATCTAGTTGCTAAAGTCCTTGGGAAGGAGCATCCTGGTAGAGTGCACGGGATGGGTTTCAAAACCATACCATCTGAGGTCTTTGGCATGCCAGTAGGGATTCCAGTTGCATCTACTCCTAGTTATAGTCAGTCCATACCTGAATATGCTCAGAGGGATATTGATTCTCTATGAACCAAAGTTCAAGATCAGGGGGCTCAAATATCCGCTTTGTAGAAAGCGATGACTAATATACACCAGCAGATGAGCAGATATGCCCCCAGTGGTTGTACATCGACTGGTGGTCAGTAGGTAAATCACAAAAAATAAAAATCATTTAGTTTGAAAACTTTCATTGGTTTTAAGTTTTAATATAAATATGCAACAGTATTTAATTTTCAATATAATTTTCTTACAGGTGACAGCAGAAAGTGGAGATGGAGGTAGAGAGGGTGACGATGGTGGAGATGGTGACGATGCATCTTCGGACAGTGAGTGGTGGTATTGTTGATGTGTTGAACAAATATGGGAACAATTGGTTTTTATATGTACCATGTGTGGCACATAGTTTCCACCAAACATTTTCATGTCCTAACATTTTATTTATTTCTCATGTTTCCTTTTATGCATTTTATTGATTTCTAATGTTTCCTTTTATGTCTTGATTTATCGAGTGTGGTATAAATCATTCTAGTTAGGCCTGTGTTTGAATTGGTAGTCGAGATTTTGGATGAATAGGAGTTAAACCCATTTTTGATGTGTTGAATAAATTATCGACGCCTAATATTATAATATGTAATTATTCAATATCATCATCCAAGAAGGTAAACCCTTCTAGCGTTGGTGTCCTATGACACCATGAATCACAAAAAAATGTGGATTGATAACTCTTTATTAGGAACTATTTTCTATGAAACCAATAGAAAATGATTTTCATTTTCCATAACACAAACATAACCTTGTTTTCTATTTGGGCCTAATATGATTCATGTTATATTAATCCTAATTTCTTAAAATTATTCTTGAATATATAAAAAATTACATGTCGTTCCATGAATAAAACCTTAGAAAACAATAATATCTCACAGATAGCGTATCACCCAAGGTGAAATAACATCCAACTATAACATCAAATAATAAGAACAACAATCCCACACCGAGAACTTGGGTTTTCCCCCATAACAAAAACCATTGTACATATTTTCAATCCCATCTTATAACGTGGATATTCCCACATTTTCCATTCATTATTTATCCCCTTAGTTATATCACAACCCATTTAACCATAAAAGTTATGATAAACCACTTATTCCATTTTTACATGCTAAAAATATCTATAATTTTTTTAATCTCATAAACCCTTCAATTTATCATTTAATAACTAAATTCACATGTTCAAGGGATTAGAACACCCCATGGGTGGCCATAAACCCAGTCTACTCTTCATCAATATATCTAAAAACATCCTTTAAAGGCCCAACACATCATTGAGTTGATGTTATTTTATGAGATTGTGTCTGATTTGATTTGTTTTTCAGGGGAGTGGTGTAGTGGAAGCAGAAAATTTATTTTTTTTCTGGTCAGCTTTTAGCGGCTTTTTTAACCACCGCTAATAGTATATAGGTAAGACAATAGCAATGGTTAAAACCGCCGCGAAACGTAAATATTTTTACATTTCACGCCAGTTTTAACAGCCACTATAGAGAAGCATCACCCGCGTGAATTCCATGGTGGTTCTCATGACTTTAGCGGTGGTTTTACGACCACTGAATTATATTTTATTAGCGGTGGTTATAACCACCGCTAATAAAAAAATCTCAGGCTCTTAAAAACCGCTGCTAAAGTGACGAGAACCGCCGCGAAATGAGGCAGCTACGACGCTTTTCTTAAACCGCCGCTAAATGGAAAAAATCTCTGCTAATAGTTTGCCGATTCCAAATTTAGCGGCGGTTTCTATAAACCGCCGCTAAAGGGCGGTTTTCTTGTAGAGTCTCCACGATGTGATGCGACTCCTTCTACATGATCTTCATTGAATAATGATTATATAAATGAATTGAATGAGTAGATATGATATATATTACACTAATACCATTCTGTAAATGAGGTATCTATAACCTAAAAAGAGGAATAAGAATTTATTCGACAAAACATGCATAAGAACATAAAGCAATGAACACCCGAATAACAAGTAACAATGAAATATTACTAATAATAAGATAATAATATGACCATATATGATATCATAACAATGAATATGATTCTGTAATAAGTCAATGAAATTATTTAAATCATTATATAGGAGGTTTGGATACTTACGAAGCATATCGGACCTAAGGTAATGGAAAATCTCACAATCTCATTTTTATCCGAGATTGTTTATAATTCAGAATTTACTGGGGCATATTTATCATCCACATCCATGTTTTATCAGTATTTAATATTATTTTTATACTCCTACAATTTTTTAAATCCAATTTTACCTATTGGTGAATTTTTAGTAAAATATATGAAAGGAATCTTTTGTCGTTTTCAGTACGACATACTTTTTGACTTTTCCAGCCAAAGTACGAGAATAATGTTTTTTAACTTATATGACATGAATGGATTTTTATGATTTCATAGAACATTATTTCCATGAATCTTCATTTACAAGTTTTCAATTTTATTTTTAATTAACTTCTTTTAGTTAAAAATTATATGACATGTTAAGAAAGGAAAAATGTTTTTGAAGTAGAAAGGATATTTTCCTCAAGAATGGAGTTCAGGTGTTTTATCAAAATTATTTTCCATCTAAGATAATATAGGGTTCAGTTTATATCCCTATTTTTACATTGATTTGATTATGTTATGATGGAATTATTTTTATTAAGTCCTTTTATCTTATATGGTTTATGTTATGATGGCATGATGTTTAAGAATCCCATTTTTATTACATGAGTTATGCTATGATATATGATTTATGATTTTGTGGAACACATAAGAATGGTTTCATTATGAGATGGGTGGGAACTATATCTCCCTATAATGCATTGGGTAAAGATTTATATCTAATGAGATAGACATGGCTGGAACGACAAGTTAATTCATTTCAGTGATACAGGACTGGAACGAGGAGTGAACTCGGTTCAGAAATGGACTTTGTCCACTATGATAGTCTTGGAAACAAGTCTTGACTAATAAGAAATGATTTTATATGATTATTTGTGTATGCCACAACATTTCATGTTTTATGTTATGATTATTGGGATTACATTTCACTACTATGATTTATCCCATGTTATGATATTATGATCTCTTTTACAGGTTAATATTTTCAAAATGTTATGTTCTTATGAATATGATATGATTGATATTTACTTTGTTTTCCCTTACTGAGCATTTGATATCACTATTTTGTATGTTTTATTTTCCCCAGGATAGGAAGAAGGGTATTAAGTAGGATATGCCAAAAGGGACTCTAGATATGATGAAATAAATGGGAGATAATGTAGATGATTTATGAACCAGTTGTTTATGTTTCTCAGTTTCTAAAGACACTATACCTATATGGTCCTATCATGGTTTTGTTATATGTTGTAATAAGTATGCTTCAATTTTGAAGTAATAACAATGTATGTAAAGTATAGGTCGTTATACCAACTGCCTAAAGCCTGGCCTCCCCGTAGTTCTGCACTGACCATCAACCACTGATCTCACTGATGGGTCCTACTATCTATGCCATGACCTCCGCGTGTAGCTAAAGATCGACTATCATCACCTGGTACCACTCCCAGTCTTATCTAAGAACCCTGAGTCTACCCTGGTCCCTAACTGTTGGATGTTTGAGAAAGATTTATACAGAACCTCTCGAGATTCTTGACTTTACCACATGCTTGACAATCCTTTATAGGCTAATCACATTGAGTATGAACATGTCCTGGTTGCCCACACTGAAAGAACACTGTCGAATACCCACTTTGAAGTGGTATACTCAAGTCCTTATCCCGACTTCCCTACTGGAACTCATCTCTTCCTTGCTTTCTTCCATCGAAGCATCACCACTGAAATCACTCGACACTTTTACCCGACTCGAGTATGACCTATCTGTTAAGGCACGCTCAACTATGAGTTCTTGATTCACCACCTTTGAGAATGATGTCAACCTAATGATGTTTACCTACACCCAAATAGAATGTCATAAACCATACTCAAAACACCTCACCCTCAAGGATTCATCACTCACCATGTCGGGTGAAAAGTGAAACAACTTAGTGAATGTCACTGCATAGCCCATGAAAAACATGTCACCCTACTGAAGGCTTAAGAAATCCCGAGCTTTCTCATCCCCCAACATCTCTGAGAAGAATTTTTGAAGAACCTATCCTCAAAGTCCTTCTAGGATAGTCCCTCATGTATGTCTTCTTGAACTTGTAAGTCCCACTAGAATTTAGATGGTCCTATGAGCATATACATTTCCAAATTCACCATCTGCCCTGGAGGCATATCTAGATACTCAAAAATCATCTGTATGGACTCGATCCAGTTCTCAGCCACTTATGGACCACCCTCACACTGAAAAAGTGGTGGGTGTTGCAACTAAAACTCCTAACTCAGATATGCCATCGAAGGCTTGTCTCCCTGATCTCCCCCATCAATACCCTAGATTACATTTACTAGGATTTCCATGAGCTACTCATCAAGCCATGGGCCAAAAGCTGTCAAGTTTGGAGGCTACCCCACCTACACTGGAATCTGAGCCTGAGTCTGTTCCTACAACTCATTATCTAACTAACCCTCATGGGTCTCAACTTGCTTGTGATCCTACGACACTAAACCATTTCCCACCTGAAACTCCATTTGATTCTTCTAGGTGGAAACCTGATGAATACCATTACATGGTCAGACAACCCTGATAACATATATATAAATAGTACATATAGGGAAAGCAGTAACAGGTAGCGTTAACTCACCACACTTACTCTCCCCCATCACAACCATTCCACATTAAATCTTGACCTCATGTCCACCTTACCTACCCTTAATAGAGCCAAGTAACAAATATACCCTGGGCCACACTCATCCTGACAAACCATGCCGCCTCGAACCGATGACTACGTCGCCTAACCTGGTGATCATCATCACCACATTTCATCATAACTACCCACTCCTATAATAGAAATTCCCATATATATATATATCACACCTCACAACCAATTTATTTAATAGACACAAAAATATACAATTTAAAAACCCTATTATGTGCCTATATAAGAGCATATAAAAACATCCCTTACCGTACGAGGACAGGGGTCCAAATATCCTTCCTTTCCGTACCAGGATAAGGATTACATATCAAATACCATAAGATATAAAAAACAAATTTCCAAGAATACCACTCAGTATGGAAATCATATCAATTGTAAATTGAGAAAAATAGAATATCAATTACCACCCCTGAAAACTTGGTCTATCCCTCATGCATGGGGCTACAGACACCCAAACATGAGTTGTAAACCCAGTTCTGAAAACATCCTAATATCTAGTCTAAAACAACCCAAATAGTAAGACCAGAAAAAAACTAAAGAATTTGGTACTATTAGTAGTCAACCGAACATCGCTACTAATTCATAGTCAAGAATTTATCTGATACCATTTGCAGTACCCCGACCCGATTAGCCACTCGAATAGTGCTTTCGGACCGAGTGTCACTAGCCTTAGGCATGCCTCCCCATACATCAAAGGATGCCGACTAGAAGTGAGAGTGCAACATGGGTGATAGTAGGGAGACTATACCCTCAGGTAATGATATAGTAATGGTCCAAGTGGATATAAAATATGCAGTGCAAGAAAAGACTCCATAGACTCGAACCATACCTGTCCATGGTGGAAGCATAATCAATAATAAGCAATAGAGGAAGCGTGAGTAAATAATAGAAATCGAATAAATAAACAACCAAAACACCACTTACAGCTACTAAAGAGATCATGCATCCATTACAAGTCATACAAATACAATATCCAGATGGGGTCACCATTGGTTGACCGTAGTATATACATATATCATAATCATGCTTAAACTGAAAGGGGAACTAAAAAGAGACTCCAGCTAAGGAAAGAACCCATGGTCCCTTGCCTTCCTTCCCATGATAATTGCCACTAATATCCATCTATTGAGCCTAAACCTTTACCTGAATACAAAATCATAAAGTCTACATGCATCCTGAAGGGCCCTTTTAGGGTGTGAGAATGAGTCTTAGTAGGGTACCACTCACATGTGTGTACCTTAAATTTGTGATTAAGTAGGTGTAACTATAAACAAATAAAATAATAACATATGCATATGAATAAACAAACACTTTACTGGTTCTCAAAAGTCACCAGGAAGCTATCACCTTCCTCGACCAACACTGGAATACCATAGCAGAGAGGATCCTTGGACCATAGCCGAAGGCATCCCCTAATATATAAATTACTAAGTGAACCCTCATGTTCCACCTCAAAAGAAGTCACTCGACACCATGTGCCCCATGATACCTCATGTCCACACCATATCACCAACATCCTAAAGGTACGACCAATCAAATGAAATTGGTCCCTTAAACCCCTACTCGAAAGAACCCGTCGGCTTGAAGCCCAACGTCCAGAGGCACAATGATGTCTATCCTCAAGGTAAAATCACTGTTGTCCCCAAGCATAACATTTTGAGGAATGATGATGCCCATCCTCCAGAACAATCATGGTCTAAGAGCCTTAATCATGACATGTATCATCCCCCAACCAAAAGACTCAACACTATCATCTGATGGATCCTCACCATCCTTGTGGAAATCTACAACAAGCACCCCCAAAACAATTACCTAATTAATCTATACTACCAGGGGACTATACCCACATGAGTGGTCAAAAATACCTCATCACTGAGTCAACCTATATGAACATGACTCCAAACGATGCTTTGACTAATCACGAGTGAGAGAAAATCACCAAAATAACACCTAAGCCACATCAACTCCAACACCTTGTTCCCCTAAGACCATGTCACTCAGTCTGATTTCCACACCATCTAATAAGTCCCAGGCCATGACCTCAACCTGAAGGCCTTACTACCTCAACTGACGACCATGTCACCCAACTAGTGATCACATCAGCCAAGTAACCTGGGCTAAGCCCATCCTAATGATCACGTCACCTCAAAACAGATAGTATTCACTATCTCAATCCTTGGGACAAGCCCATCATGATACCATGGATATCATCAATACAATATAAGTAACTCATATATATATATATAATTCAATTCAATTTAAATGAAACAATGCAATACAATTGAACTGAACAACTCAAACTAGATAAATAAAAATCAATTTAATATAAGAAACACACCCGACCTAGCTACCCAAGTGGTCGAAGACCCATAAACTAACCTCATATGTATAAATAATTGAGGGAATTCCCAACAACATCCCATATCAAAAATTTAATTAATTTAAAAGAAACCATATGAATTTCGAGGTCTCGCTCAATCAACAACACAATATGCTAAAATCCATTCCCCTTGAACACTCATGAAATCCTAAAGGAAAGTATACACCACCTACCTTGGAGCCGTAAACATCGACACATCCGATCTTAGCCTATAACTCCGACCGATTTGGAATAAATCAGAGTTTCTGATGAATACCTTGAAAATTAGGCAAACCCACTCGCATGGATTTAGCGGACCGTGAGGTGAGGGAAAAGATGAATAGAAGCAAGGGAGAGGAGGGACTCACCAATTCAGTCCCAATGCACTTGACGATGATCAAAACAGAGCTTGTATGAAGGAGAGGGATCACACCCTGGGAGGAGAGGAGGAGAGTTCCTCCTTGTTGTTGTGTGACCCATGAAATAAGAAGGAGAGGAAAGAAGATGAAAAGAATAAAATAAAGAGATGTGTAGATATGTTATTTAACCCCTTTAATGATCCGCACAGTTAGATCGTATGGTTTTACAAATTGTGCAGTAACCGTGTGACTCCTGCTGCTTATGTTCCAATGCCCAACATGGTTATCTGAACTATGTGTTGACCGTGCATACTATAGTGAAAAGGTACTGACTAAATGGCACTACTCGTGAATCTTGCACACATTTTTCCAAACTGTGTGCAAACCATGTAGAAAACCTTTGAAAAAATTGTATACTTCCATGCATGGTCATGCTCCCTAGTCTGAATGGTTTTAAAAACTGTGTAGCAGTACAAAATTGGGTTGTATGGTTTGCACCGAGAGGTCACATGGTTTACCCAAACCATGCACCATAGCCTGCAACTTCCAAAACTGGGCCTCCGATGCACCCAAAATCCATCCGAACACCTGAGGATTTTGATAAACCTCTAAACCCAACCAAAAAAAAGATATCAGGTTGAAAGAAAACTCGTAATTGGGTTCTGAATAAAAAAAAGAATTTGGCATACCCACCAAACCTCAAAAATTCAAAACGGGTGAGGATTTTGACCCACTCCAAATACCCAAGATGTTACATCATGTTAGAAATTTTAAGAACTTTATAACTCCTAATATAAAACTCTTATTTTACTCTTTTTGGTATCATTTTGAATTCCTCACTCCACAAATTCTGACTTTATAACCAACATCGAGTTTGATGAATCTTGACTTCATGCCAATGAATCTGAGTCTGATGGTACATCTGATAAAAAACTCTACAAAACTTCTAACTTCCATATTCCTTACACCTTCTACATCTAGTCATACTTAGTTTGAAAACCCATGTTTGAAAACCTATGTCCAGAAACCTATGTTTAGAAAACAACTTTCTCAAAGACAATTCCCCCCCTTTGTATTTGGATTCAAACATTCAATAACCTTCATCCATTTTACACAAACTTTCTTTTATAAAATATTAGTTGTAAAAAAAATAAAAAACATTGTAACAAAACATCAAAAAGGATCATAAATCCCCCCTTTATATTTTTTTGACAAATTTTGTTAACAACTTTTTCAACCCTCCAAATTTTTCTTACAACTCAAATTTTGTAAACAAATCAAGTTTTTTTTAATTTTATCAAAACAAAACCTTTCTCAAAAGATTTTTATGACACCAAACTAATGGATAAAGTAATTTTTTTGAAGTAATTACAACCTTCGGTGATAAGAGAATTTTGCAGCCATGTTAAGATAAACTCCCCCTCACCTTTATCTTTTCCCCTCACTTTTATTTTTCTCTCCCCTATTTTATGACAACCATAACTTCAGATTCATTAAATAAAGATAAGTAAAAACTTCTTACAAATTAGAAAGTTGTTACTTTCTCTCCCCCTTTTTCAACATAATCCAAAACACAGTGGGGGTTCTTCCTTATGAGATTTAGGAAGTTATTGGAGGAGGCTGAACATGAAGCTGCAATCTCAACTCAAAAAACCTTTCTTTTGGAATTATCAACTAAAAAACATTGTTCTAAGATCAAGAACCTCCCTTTACAATCAAGAAAAACATGTACTCACCTTACGGTCACATGGTTCCTTCACAAAACAGGATATCATGGACCACAAGATCCATTACATGGGTCGTATACTCACTATGTGAAACACCATTATTTTCCCTAAAAACTTTATGGAACATATCCAAAACATCCAATTTTTCACTCCCAAAATTTTATAAAACACTGGAAAATAATTCCATTATAAAAACTTCTTCAATACCTCAATAAATATTCTATTTTCTATAAAAAACTTCTTTAGTATACAATCACCTTTGATCAACCCAAAAATAGAATGTCAACAAACACAACATCAATGAAAAACACCATCCCTAAACTCCTTGGTTCCAATAAATACAACCTTGTATCCATGAAAGTAAAGGGAGGACAAAATATATCTAAAGGAAGGCCACTCTATGGATCTCAATTGGATTGGGAGAGTGGGGTTTGAAGTATTTGGGGCTATACTGTTTTAATAAGAAAAGGAAACATTTCCCAAATGCAAAAAAAAATAACTGGGGACCACTAGGTACTTAGTGGACTCCCACTGGCCACCTAGTGGCACTATAGTTGGATTACCCCATTGAATTGTCTATCGAGTACCTGATGTCTATCTACCACCACCACCTTGAAAGTCCAATTTTTCAAACTCCAAAAATACTATATATAAATCTTTCTACCTATATCAACATCACCAAATACCACTTCTAAATTTCCTAAAATTCTAGAAATGATCACTCTCTTGAACAAATTCAAAAAAATAAAACAAATCCTTGTTTCAATCACTTTAATTCCCATAATAAAAAAAATTAAACCTTTCATTAATTACACAAGGTCATGGGTCACTATAAATTCTTTGACATATCATTTTTAATCCTTTAATTTACCAAATAGATATCTCATACAAAGGATCACAACCCCACATAACCATGAATTTATAGGTGTTTCTCTAATACACACCCCAAAGTATACACCACACTTATGATGAACAACTCCGAAGACCAATACAACCACTAAATACCATAATATTCTAATTCCAAAAGATATGATAACATACCTAAAATCCTTAAAATACAAAAAACCTATCAAATTAAAACTCATTGTGATTCCCATCATAAAAATCACCTAGAATATATCTACGCCTATCTTTCCACTAAATTTTAATTTATTAAAATGTCCACTTATCATAAAATTTTATAAAAAACAACTTTAATTTTATAAATCACAACCCAGTTCATTCTAAAAAACTCTTGATTTTACAAAAATCATCTAATTTTAAAAATCAAAATTTAAAAAATGGTTTCTACATTATTTTCTCAAAAAAGTTTTGATTTACAAATAACTATTAATTTTCAAAACCCCTTTTCCTTTTTAGAATTAAAGGTTGTAAAGTAGTTTCTCTCTAGTCCTGAAAATAATAATATATTTTACATAACTTATAATGTATGATGACTTAGATGACACATAAACCTCTAAAGGAAACTACGTACAACATGCTAAACTTTCAAATTATAGAAAAATTATAATAGAGCATCACACATAGAATGACTAGCATGATCAAGAATCCAAATTACACAATAATTCTATAACACATTGCTAAATAAATAATGGACAATTATTATCCACATAAACATATATGCGAGCGACTCTTAATTGATTAAATAAAACCTGATAAAGTATTCAAGGAAATAATGATTACTTTATTAATTTTTATTTAAATAATAAAGGTAATTCACATATAATGCTTATAATATAAATAAAATATACATGTACTAATGCACCACTAAACCATATAATGCTTGAATAAATGCATATAGTGGTTCCAAACCTATCCCCATACTCCTTTTTGAGTTTCTCAATTCCAAACTTGAGATACGAAAATAAAAAACATACTCATGCCTATGGTTTCTAGATTGAACACATGTATATCCTTGATAAATCAGTTTTCCATTGTAGCCATATTAACCAGACATGCACACAGTGTACCTCCCTATGTCCTGACATCCTACCTCTTGTTTATAAAAATAAAATCCTAAAAAATCTCAGAACTCTACTTTGATACCACTTGTAATGACCTTGACTTGGATACCTGAATAGTACTTAAACCTAACTTCCACTAACCCCATGAGTGTTCCTCGATCCCATGGTCTTTATGACTAACAACACAGGTCTAGGTTTGTCATTGTAGAATGGTTTACCTATTGTGGATAATAAAATAATTCATGACTAGGTTCTACTAGGAATCTAGCCTAACTCATCCATTTTTCGGATATTTCCAAATATATATATATAAATTGTAATAAAACAATACAAGGTTTAACTAAATAATAATATAATGCAGCTCCCTCTATATGAATGTAGTCAGAATATAAAAATAATCTAGAAAATATTAAACAATGCCCATCAATAGATTTCAAAGACTGGCCACTCCAGAATAACAATTTAATAGATGTGGTGATGTGTTGAAATTGCTTCTACCAAACATGACCTATGTTTCTCCAACACCATAATGTAGACTGAACGTGCACCTTTAATGCTTATTCTCATAAAAACCATGACTAATCGACAACTATCAATGTACTTTTTTGTACCTAAAATTCAACAAGTGAAGTTTCATGTTCACCAGAGTTCACATGTAGGGTGTGACTGTAAATACTTAATAGGGTGCCAAAAAAGTGTCTCAATTCACATAGTAAATAAATAGTTGGATGGATGAACATGTCTTTATATTTACACAAATATAATAAATTAGTTTTTCATACAAACATCAAATCACAACAACAACAAGAAAATAATTACTTCTAGATAAATCTTAACCATAACATATAACTCCTTATACCAGTAGGGTCTATACCTGTAAAAAACTACTCCAAGTCTAAATCGAAATCTAAGATGAATAAATATAGAAAAGTCATGGTGAAATACTTATCCCATGGAGAAAGGGGATAGTGTATACAAAGTCAGAGAAACCTTGTAGCCCATCCCTTCAGGAATTGGGGAAAGGGTATACAAAGTTGAGGCAATCTTATAGTTGATCCAATTTTTATGGCCCGTCTATCATTGGTCGGCATACCTAATTAATAATTATATAACAATAATTTATAAAAATCAACACATTCTTGATATATCAAAGCAATATCAATGTTCATGTACCTAACACTAACTATAAAATCAATATGCTCACTACAAAAAAATAATAGACATGCTCATATGAATAACATTAGTCTCCATATTAGCATGATATGAATCAATATTATGTATAAACAAACATAATTTCTAAAATAATCCATGGATGAGTTGCGACATAGGAAATAGTCAAGCATACCGAGATCAAGCCAAATGAGGAGAAAGTCATGGCATGATCATTACTTTAAAATTCTATAATGGAAAACCACCCAAAACATAGATCATGGAATAGATAATAATATAAGGTTTGATTATTTCAATACAAACAATTCATCGAGTAAGGAATTAACAAAATAAATACATGCTAGTCATAAATTAAGTAAAGTATTAAGCATGGTACCAACTATAACCAATCCATGATCATACGAATATGAATAAGGTTTATAAAGTGTATCATAGATATTGATTAAGACATTTTAATAGAAAGAATAAAGGTTATTTATCTAAATAGATTTTCAATTTTAAAATCTCAATTTATGAAAAACATTTACTAAGAGAAATTATCCTTTCATGGTTAAGAATTGTATATGTTTCTCAATTTTAATGAAAATAATATTTACCCCATTTTAACTCTTATTACATAGAAAGAATAAATCCAATTCATAATAGAAAGGTGTGTTTTATGAAAACATTTTAAGAGAAAAAAATACTTAAGGTTGTAATTACATGAAATATAAACTATATATTTACATTTTTTATATAAATCCAATTCTAATCTCAATTATTTGTGAAAAAAACAAAATTAAAATTTATAAAAAAATTAGTTTAATTTAGAAAATCAAATAAGTTTATGAAACTAAACAAGTTGAATAAAAAAATCATTTCTTCCCACATAATCAACCCGACCATTATCTCATCACCAAAATAATCACTTAACCAAGGGTTAAGCATGGTTCACTCACTTATAATTCATTCAGGTTTAGGCGGGAAGAGGTTATTTCCTCTATAAAGCATGATAGATGATTCAAGAGATCATACTTTACCCAAATCAAAGACATAACATAAAGGTGTAGTTCAATATTCAATTTCATATCTGTTAAAAATACTCAAGGTATGTTAGAATAAAGATCACACTTAAATTATTTCCTTATTAACTAAAATTCCATGTTAAGTGAATATACATAGAACTTTTTCAATATCATACCAAGTGTTGTGAACTAACCATGAACCAAATAACATTCCTTTTATGTATTTATAACCTTAAAGTATTTTGAAATCATTATCAAGCATAACTCTTAATAATTTAATACATAGCTAAGGATTTCACGTTCACCCTTCAATTATGATCATGCAAAACTAGAATAATGGAGATGCTTCATTACCATTATAAGATAAATCAAGTATAAAACATTATATCTAACCAATTCAAACACAAACAATAAAAACTTTACCAACTTCCATTTTTCAATATAGAACATGCAAGGATATATAATCCAACCAATACAAACAAACCATTAGAAATACTTAACTTTACCATACAAATTTAACATTTACATAACTTGAAAGAAACATTTCTAAAATCTAGAATTAAGAAAGATTATAAATCAAGGTTTAAAAAGAAATAAAAATTAAATCAAAACCATTGTAAAATTTCATATATAATTCCATTGAAAATCTTCAACTTATTATAATAAGATATTATCGTGAAACCACCCATTCAAAATTTTAGAAAGTGGAAAGCATATCACTTGCATTGCATTAATATCACAAGGAGGGTTGAGACCACCTACCATAATATATCTTCAATGAGATACTCATACTTTGATAACCACTAAACATCAACTAATAAAAATTAAATAAACTTCCATAACCAAATAATCCAAAAATAACCATGTGTAATAATTAATGAATAACTCAACCCAATGAAAGTCTGGCTAGATAACTCCAAAAATATATCTAATACTATAACCAATAAAATCCCCAATTAATCCCAAGATCATGGAATACCTAGAATAAATTATCACTCATTATCCTTGCATTAGAGTAGTGATGAATGAACCAACTTGGTTCAACCTGCCATGTCACCTAGGTCAGCCCACCATAAGGCTTGAGGTGCATTCCCAATCGCCCCAGGCTAATGACTAGTGCTAGGGTATCAACGTCAACTATGTATGAATTACCCATCCAGGGGTTGGACGTCCATGAAAAAAAATAAACAATGAAAACATTAAAATTCATGTTAATCAGAGTGTAGACATCAACACTACCACAATCACCATAACCAGAAGTCAACATGAAAATAAAATAATAGAAACCCAGATCACATAGATAAACATAATAATCACAATACATCCCAATCTAGAGTATTCATTACATAACCAAAATCCCAAAATTCCAAAATACATAGGATCCCAAAATGTAGAACAAAGATAGATCTATATGGCCCTTGGCCACCACCAACCCATAACACATAAGATGACATGAGCATCAAGATTCCATACTATGAGATATAGCTCCTTTTCCTTTCCCTGCATCAAATAGAACCAAATATGTATATTCCAAATGGAGTATGTTGGGTGTGAGTCAAATATTTGTATGTTACCACCATGAATCTACATACCACCTTTCATGACGAAAACTGATATTTATAGTTTGAAAACAACGCTTTGAAGCCAATTATTTTAAAATGATTTTATAAGTCCTTTTTTGGAAAAAAACCCATAATGATGAATATAATGAGAGGAATTTACATAAAATAAAAATTAGGGAAAATAAATAACCAATAAGATCAAATAAAAATAGTATATGAGCATCACCTACAATAAGTCATAATAAATCATAAGAAGATGCACAACACATGGGAGATCTTACCAAAGGGATATAGGTATTTAGGAATTTCTCATGGATCAATTATCCAACCTACATGAACCTAAAAAAATAGCATATATTAGGCCTCTCGAGGACACCGGTAATGAACCCTAGATAACTCATGCCCAAGGTTATGACAACAACTATCCTAAAACTCACACTCCCAATGTCTCCCATGTGCACCCATAACCACATCCATCACATACAATGAAGCCCATGATTAATCCATAAGGATTTAAACAAAATATTATTTCAAAGTCTCTTTTAAATCTCTTTTAAAGGTAATATTTTTCATGAAATCATTTTATCAAACAATTTGTAAGCATAAACTTGATTTTAAAAGGGAAAGCCCAAGAAATCACTATTTTGTCAATAAATTCCAAGAAATTAAAAAATAATTGTATAGAATTCCTCACCAATAAATCCAAGAATTATAATTTAACAAAAAAAAAGGAAAACTAAAAAAATAAGGTAAGACAAAGGAAAAGTTCAGGTATGTATAGAAACCTACCTCGGAAGTGAAAAAATGTTGTTTCCTTCACAAAAGATTACTAAAAGGGAAGGGGAGGGATCCTCACCAACCTAAACATCCAATAAATTCATCAAAACCTCACCCCAAACCCTATGTTTGTCCCTCACATGTCCATTAGGATTTAAACACACATGGGAAATAGAATAAAATGCAAAGGGAGGAAGGAATAAAGAGGAATCAAGAGAAAATGGAACTAACCTTGAAGGAATCCACCCAAGAATCCAAGGAGATCCACTAAGGAAAAAGAGGGAATAAGGATCCATGGATAGGGGAACTTGGTTTTAATGATAGTTATAAATGAGAGCCTTGGGGATTAAAAAATCAAGGGTTTTTTAAATAAAATCATGGTTTTAACCAAACAGGGTAAACCACACGATTTGACCGCATGATTTTCCAAACCGTGCACCAACCATGAAGATCACCCCTCATTTAGAAAATAGGATACATGATTTTTGAAAGGCCTTTAATAGTTTTAAAAACTATTCATATACCATGATAAATGATGCTTCCCCCCACAATCTTATTTTCATGGTTAGGTTCATGGTTACTACTAATCATGCGGTAACTGTGTACATTGCCTATTTCCCCAGAAAAATCTTATTTTCAATCTCAAATACTCAAAAACTCCAAAAATACTTAAAATTAAATGAAAATATAAATTAAATGCATACCAATTACCAAAAATGTGTCACAATTCTCTTCACCATGCCACTTTCTACCCCTAAAAGTCCTCAAGGATTATTTCCCACAAAAATATGAGGTCATTGACCTTTTATCAAGGCCTCTCACTCCTAAGTCCCATGAAAATCTCAACCATGATTATGTAGCACACAGATTCAAAAAATCAATTTACCCCACAACATTTTGACCTGGAGATCTAGAATATGCATTGGAAACTCAACGATAGAGGTGTTGGTTCCAAATCCAAACTCTCCCACTTCACCACAAGTGTTGGGTCTGGATGATATTTCTTCCACTAGGAAACATGGAATACATTATGAATCGAGGTCATCTAAGCTAACAAGTAAAAATAGTATGACACTTTTTGACATGCTCTATTATCTTGAAGGGTCATGCATAATGTGGTTCCATTTTTCCATGTTTCCCCAAATGATGGTGCCCCAACCAAGGAGAGAATTTAAGAAACACTCAATCAACTAATTCAAACTCCATTAAATGATGAAAATGATCGGTGTGATATTTATAGAAATTTTTATTTGCTACAAATATTTTCTAAATTAGTCGAACCCTTCTTTTCATCTCCTAAATGATACTTGGTACCAACGATGAATCATCACCTAGCTCAGACCAACATAAGGGGGACTCGCACCGTCGCCCATATAGGGACTCAAAGGTAGTCATCTTTATTGAGGCTTTATGGCTATTATTATATTATAACTCAACAAATGATAAGTGTTTATCCCATTATCCACTTAAATTATGTATGCAAGCATAAAGTATAACCTCAAGAATCTAGATAGCCCACTCCATCTGTACATCAGTCTAAGTATAGTAAGCCATGATCAATTTCAACTAATTTCCCAATGCCTCATGAAGTCACTTTCATAAGGGATATGTGAATCATGGGTCTCGATCCAAAATAATCACTAAAGGCACACCATGAATCTGAACAACCTCTTGGATATAGAGGTTTCCAAGTTCCTCCACCTTTGTCATATCTCTGATGAGAATGGAATGAGATGATTTCATTAATCAGTCAATGGCTACCCATATTACATCCTTCATAATAGGAGATTATGGTAATGAAATTCATTAAGGTTTCAGCCCATTTACATATCGGGATCAAGAGAGGCTGTAACAATCTTATCAACTATTAGTGCTCATCTTTGATTCTCTAACATGTGAAACATCGAGAAATAAAGTAAAAAACTTATCTTTTCATCCCAATCCACCAATATTGGAATTTTATATCATATAAAATCTTGGTAGTTCCAAGACAAATGACCTAGATAGAGTGGTGACTACCACTCAGTACGTCCTAACTTAATTCCAAGGGTACTACCAACCGCTTTTAAAAATTGAGAGTACCATCGAGAGATCAAGATAAGTCACCTGGGGTCTTTTAACCACTTAAAAACTTATTAGTTCACTGAAAATAAGGATCCTCAACATACTCAAGTTGGATCCTCTCATCGAGAGATGAAGTTATTTAGGAACTGGTCAAGACTACTCATTCACCCTCCACCTCTATTCTTGGGTGAATCTCAGTGAACAAAGTCATCAAACCCCATTCTTCCTCAAGCTCTTTCACTACTTGAGTTGATTTTTTTTCTCAATGTATAGTTCTTTGTATTTCCTTTTTTAGGAGTGTATTATAAGCCAAAATCGAAGGTCTAAAGGTACCCTACCAACCACTTATGTTTGAGGTTCAGATCCTACAAGTAAAGATTCACTTAAGGCTTCTGTGATCTAAATACACCATGAATTTATCCTAGAAGAGGTAGTTGTGCCACATATTTAGAGCATACATTACTTACACCAATTTGAGATCATCAGTGAGGTAGTTATTTTAATGATGAAACAACTTACGTGATCCATAGGCTACCACATGGTCATCCTGCATCAATACGCACCCCAACCCTATGCCTAAAGCATCGCAGTACACAACATAACATTTTCCGGATTTCAAAAGAATCAAAATAGGATTTGAAGTTAATGTCACCTTAAACTTCTGAAAATAATACTAGTATTTATTTATCTATTTGAATTTCACACCCTTCTAGTTCATGAATATCAAAGAAGATGATGGTATATAGAAACTCTACATGAAATTCCTATAATACCCTACTAGGACCAAGAAACTTCTAATCTTGAAGACGTTCTAAGGTCTCTACCAAGATATCACAACTTGTATCTTCTTTAGGTCCACCGAAATTCCTTGTTTGGATACCATGTGACCTAGGAATTTCACCTCCTTAATCCGGAATTAGTATTTAGTTAATTTCATATAAAAACGGTGGTCCCTTAAGGTTCCCAAAAAACCACTAAATGGATATAATGCTCCTACTTTATCTTGGATTAAACCAAAATTTCATCAATTAAAACCACTAAAAAGGAGTCGAGATACTGATGAAATATTTATTTTATCAAGGCCATAAATACTTTAAGGTAATTCATGAGACTGAATGACATAACCAAGTACTAAAAATTCCCATATCGGCTCTGTAAGGTGGTCTTCAGAATTTCCTCCTCCCTCACCCTCAATTGGTGGTACCATGACCTTAAGTTAGTCTTTGAAAACCATTGAGAACCCCTAATGTGATAAAAAAAAATCATCGATATGAGGAAAAAATTCTTATTTTTTATCATCACAATATTTAGTTTCTATTAGTTAATGCAGAGACCCTATTTTTTCCTAGTAAGACTTTGAAGTATTTCTAGATATATTTTTGGATCCAGGTACTGAGACAGTGTGTGATTCCAAGGCTCGGTGTACCCAGAATTAATTTTATAAAAATATTAAATATATTTTATATTACACATGCATGATTTCTTAAATAAAATGGGATATCTATTAAATTTAATCTCAAATCTAAAATCTAAGACCATGGTTGAGTTCAGAACACGAGGTTTACCCAAGGGGTGATCTAAAATTGGTCAGCACGGGTCGTTTAGATATCACAACCGTTAGCAGGTGAATTTAAATTAAATTAATTAATTAAATTTAATTATTTAATTTATTTTACCTAAATATATTCGTATATAATTTTCCATTATGATAATTCTCTAAGTTTAGTCGCATAAACCCAGAGAGAATTTAGAGGATTTCCTTCCACCTTTCATTAGAGAATCAAGATCCAACGTTGAAAAAACTCAAAATCCTAGAAGATCATGACACAACAAACAAATGAATCCCTCTATTTTGTTGGATAGTTAATTCTTCATGAAAGAAAAATCCAAATTGATGTGGGATTCATCTATATGTGAATTCTTCCCCTATTGATTAAATTTATTGAGCATATCATATTGATTCTTGATCTATGTTCAAATTGCAAGCCTTTTCATACATCCTCGTATAGATTTAAATTGTTTATTCAGTTTTATCACCCTGGATATCCCAAATTTAATTTTTTGGACAAGAACACTTGTCGATAAATTGTTTCACCTTTTATCTTGTGCTTTTCTCACAAAATTTCTTTGCATTCTTCACTGATTGACCCATGGGGTCTCAGTTCGACTTTTTCAAGAAAGATCGATCCTGATCAAACCCCTGGATTCATGAAAAAAATATTATGTAATGAAAAAATCAGAGATAAAAGGATACATTAGGAAGTGTTGTGGGATATGAGTGATGAATCTTGAGGATTTGGGATCTGAGACCAAATTCTGACAGAAGGAGGCACCCGAGGCATGTGACGAACCATTGTGGTTGAGGGATATATATTTTCTGCCATCGAATGGTTGAAAACAATAAACAGAGGCAAGATCCACTGATTTTGGGTTTCTAGAGGAAATATATTCAGTGTAAGAGTCAGGTTTAGAATTCCTAAAAGTAGATCTAGATCCCTTTTAAAAACCTGACTATTCACCTTATAGTTTAAAGAACACACGTTGTGTAGTGTCCATTTGGCTACAGTGCTAGGGTTTTGAGAAAGTTAAGGATGACATTCCATGTGGTTGGGCCACATTATATGTATCCCTACAAAGGTGTAAAAGACTTGTGGTGTATCACATGGTAAATACCTTGTGTGGGAGCACACACCATGTAACTAAGTACACAAACACAGACAAACTTACACAGACACGTCTAGGAGCATGGGCAGGACCCCGAGTGGCTCAGACATGTCATGCAGTTCTACATGAGCATTGAGATGTGTACTTTTAGGGACATTACTAGGCAAAGAAGTGGGACCACATGTCATGTGGGTCCCCTTACACACTGTGTACCCCTTCTTCCTTTTTGAGGAACATTTAGTCTCTCTTATCTCCTTCGTTTGGACTTGGATTTTGGCATGAGAATATCATATCCTAAGTGTTTTTCCATTTAGAATTATATAATGGTCTCTATAGTGGTTTTTAGATATGATACGAGATATTTTGAGTGTAACGCTTCTTTAGATGATGCTTGACGACAATAGTGATCAGGCAGAATCACCAGAGTGGAACCCTCCTTCTAGGCAGGGCATGGGTTATCCATCTATCTGTTCGAGTGGAACCATCCTGCTGGGAAACACATGGGTCCTTGATTGACTATTATAGTGTAACCCTCCATCTATGTTGGGCATGGGTCCTCTACCTATCCACCAAGTGGCACCCTCCTGTAGAGTTAGGGTATGAGTCCTCGAATACAAGAGTGAAACCCTCTTATTTGGTAGGTAATGGGTCCTCTATCTGTTATCCAAGTGAAACCCTCTAGTTGGGTTGTACATTGGTCCTTTACTGACTACTAGAGTGTAACCTTCCATCTATTCTAGGCATGTGTCCTCTATCAACCATTAAGTGGCACCCTCCTGCTGGAATAGGGCATGGGTCCTCAAGAAATCTACTGAGTTACACCCTCTTATTATAACAGGTAATGAGTCCTATACCTAGATATTGTTACCCTCAACTATTCTTCATAGTTGCGAGGTGTGGCTTGACTTGGATGTCTCTTTGGACATATATCCAAGATGCTATACATCATTGTTGGACCTTCTGGAACTGTTGTCTCTCTTTTCCTGGGCTGGGTTGTGAGATGGAGACCCCCCTTCAATATCGTTTTGGTTTCTTTGGTTTGAGAATATATATATATATATATATATCCATGTAATTGGATTTGTTTACTCTCTTAATTTGGATTGAGCTGCCTATCTATTCCTATCATGTCTCTTACTTCTCTCCCTTCATATTTTAGAGCATCCTACTGGGTATATATATATACCCACCCCTACATGGGATTTTCCTGCACGTGTTTTGTATTACACAGACGACAGACAGATCAACGATGAATACAGAGGAGCATAGGGATACCTAGTGTATTTGACCATGTGTGGTAGTCAGAGCTTAGAGATTTGGAGATGGTCTCTCTCAACATTTACTTTTCCATTTTTTTCAGGTTGGGTTATCTTTCTGGTTGGGTGTACACGTTTTCCCTTTACTTTTCAGTTTACATTGTCGTATTCTTATACCCCTTAGAGGTTTTGCATGCTTGGTTTATATTCTAGTTGTCTCATTTTTTATTAATATTTCTCTACACTTTTTCATTGATATGGTTGGGTGTATGTGTATAGGTACATTAGGAAAAGGCCTCCCATACTAGTTATTCCTATTGATGCTTTTCTCCACCCCCTGGCCTATGGAGGCATGTTTGGGGTAGTTGTATCTCAAGACCCATTGGATCAGGTCATGATAGATTGGTATCAAAGCAGTTCATTCCTTGTGGTGGTGTTTGGAGTAGTCCCCTTATAAGGATTTTATTGGAATTTGGGAAACAATTTCAAAGTGTCTTGAGTGCAGATCTCTATCTAGGGAACCCAGTGATGGTTTAGATGACCAACATATCCATTCACTGAGACCTTGACTACCTTTTTGTTGGCTCAAAATACTGAGACATCAGTTGCAGGGATAAATGGTACATGCATCATATAAGATTTATTCTTTGACTATCATTCTTAATTCAGCTTCCAATTGTGTATATATTCTCATCTAACTGTGGTACATCTTGATTAATTTTTTAGGATGCCACTATGATGAAAACCATCCAGGTTACCAGTTCTAGATCATGATGACGATCCGATGAGTGATGAGGCCTCAGTTTAGGGTCCATCCCATGAGATTCTTCCTCCAGGTGGATAGGTACAATCACCCTACCTTTTGAGTAGAAGATCATGCCCAATGAGCAGGATGAGGATACACGTAGGATTAAAACACTCTACAATTTCCAACACCAAAGGCTAATGAGGTTCTATGGTAAGATAGATTCCCAGGCAGAGGAGGATTCTCTAGATTTAGTGGTCCATGTTTTCAGGATTATCCAGACACCAATGGGTCATGTGGTTGTGTAGGTAGCTAGCCTTTTCCACAGAGTAGCTGGGTGCTAGTGGAGTCTTGTTACATAGATTCATGATGAGTCGACACTCTCATGGCCTGACTTACAACAACTATTTTGTGAAGAGTACTACCCCTCATGTTTTTGATCAGTTTGGATTCAGGAGCTTATATATCTATAGTAGGGATGGATGATAGTGGGTGAGTATGCTGTAAGGTTCACAAAACTTACATGGTACTCCCTCAATATGCTCTGAGATGGATACTGATGAGCATAAAAGTTTGAGTAGGGACTCTACAGAGATATTTGTACTAGTTTAGTTCCCTTATTAATTCCTGCCTATGTCATGGTGTTGGAGTGGGAGCTGGTGATAGAGAACTTCCTATCATAGGGATGCTAGGTAGCTAGATATGGTAGTGGGTGTCACAATTCTGAGTCGACTACAATAGCCGGAAAACACCAATCGACAGGATCTCGGCATGGGAGGTATTCTTAAGATTAAGCTCAGACACATGGTCAGGGATATCATAGAGGAACAAGGTATCCCAAAGTGGGGTGATTCTATTCTTGTGATGGGAGAGGTCATATGGCATGTGACTACTTGACCAGACATGTTGAGGAGCGTAGGAAGATAGCGAACAAATCACTACGACAGAGGCAGCGCCATGATCATGAATCTCTTAAGAGAGGGAAATATGGCCCCCAGGGAGGTAAAACCGACATAGGAGTAGGTGGATCTCTAGGATGAGGAGTTGTGGATGGTGGAAGATGATATGAGATCCTTCCACCACCACCACCAGGTGACCCACATCAGGCTCAGGGAGCCAACAATTGGGGCCATAGATAGTTGCAGACTATGGAGGCTTATGACCCCTCAATACACATGATGATTATTAGTATGATATATGTTTATTCTACTCTTAATTAAGTATTATTAGACATGGGTTTGAGTCATTACTTCATCTTTTTACTCCTGATGCAATATCTCGGACTTCTAGTTGAGGCTTTAGCCTAGCAGTTTTGTCTTGAGGTTCTTACAGGGAACACTTATTCTATATCTTTTATTTGTAGGCAATGAGAGATATCACTTGGAGGAGATAGGTTATCATGGGACATTTTGGTTATCAATATGGAACCCTATGTCATCATCTTGGGTATGGATTGGTTTTCCATGATTTGAGCCTAGATTTACTATAACTGCAGACGAGTCAGATACCTTTGCACTGATGGGATGAGATTATCCTTTTCAAGCAAGAGAGATCTCATGGTAGGGTGAGTGGTTTTTTCAAGTAGGAGGTTGCATCCCATCACCCATCAGTTAGCGAGTTCATCCCTTGGTGAAGAAGGCTCTTCAAGAATCTAGATTATTTTGGTTGTGAAGGATTTCAGGGATGTCTTCCCCAAGGACGTTCTGGGACTACCTATGAGGTGGGAGATATATTTTTGTATCAAATTAAATCCTAATACCAATATAATATCTTCTGAGTCATATCGTATGTACCCTACTGAGATTCGGGAGCTGCAGTTATAGTTGAAGGACCTTTGAGAGAAGGGTTTTATCATACCCAGTGTGTCCCCCTGGGAAGCTTCAATGTTGTTTGTGAAAAAGGAAGAAGGGATATTATGGACTTGTGTGGATTATCATCACCTTAACCAGGACAAAATAAAGAACAAGTACCCCTTTTCAAGGATTGAAAACCTCTTTGACTAGATGTGAGGTTTGAGATGGTTCTTGAAGATCAATCTTAGGTCTGGCTACCACCAGTTGAGAGTTTGTGAGGCTGATATTCCAAAGATGGAATTCCAATGTCATTATGGACACTATGATTTTCTGATGATTCCCTTTGGTGTGAAAAATTCCCCCATCATGTTTATGTATTTTATGAACTAGATATTACAGTTATACTTGGACCAGTTTATGGTTTTATTCATTGAATACCTACTCATATACTCTACATTAGAGGTGAATCATGCAACACACTTTAGGATGGTACTATATTTACTTTGGGAGCATCGACTTTATGGAAAGATCTCGAAGTTCCAGTTATGGATTCACAAGGTTCACTTCCTAAGGAACTTAATTTATGAGCATGGTTTGGTTTTGGACCCGGTGAAGATCGATGCAGTGATTGCTTGGGATCCACCCAAGATCATGTCATAGGTGTAGAGTTTCCTTAGATTTGTGGGATACTACAAGAGGTTTATGAGAGAATTCTCCAATATTTCATCCCCTTTGGAGACCTTAACATGGAAAGGGAATCTGTTTACCTGGACTGAGTAGTGCTAGAGGGCCTTTGAGGAGTTGAGACTATGGATGATGAGTTCTCATGTTTTGAGACTGTCAAAGGAGGGTGTAGAGTACATAGTGTATTACAATGCCTCAATATATGGGATAAACTATGTGTTTATGTAGTGGTAGTAAGTTATCATATATGGTTATAGGTAGTTGAGACCCCATGAGAATAACTAAGCGACTCATGACCTAGAGATGACAGTGGTAGTATTCACTCTAAGGATGTGGACCCACTATCTTTTGGGAGAACTCTTTGTGATTTACTCGTACCGTCAGAGTCTCGAGTACATCTTCACATAGAGATACTTGAACCTAAGATAGAGGTACTAATTTTATTTTCTATAGGACTATGAATTTGAGATAGTCTATAATCCGGGTAAGGAAAATGTGGTAGAAAATTCCCTTAGTAGAAAGTCCTAGGCTCATTTGGTGTAGGAGGCGTCTGAATAGTTGTATTCCCTATATCTGAACCTGGTTGAGAAAGAGGGTGTGACTTTTCTCCAGTCGATGGTGTTTGATCCTATGCTCCTTCAGTGTGTGAGAGAGTCCCAGTTAGGATACATCGACTGTGAGGTCTTGCGTGACTAGATATTCTCAAGAGATTCACCTGGTGGATTTTCTAAAGGAGGGAATCACATCATCCTTTTCCAGAGACAAATGGTGGTCCCAATCACAATAAAGGATGAGGTTACGAGATAGTTACACACTTCTATCTTGGTTTTACATCTTGGTGTGGGGAAGATTTACAAATACCTTCAACGGCAGTTTTGGTAGTCCAAAATGAGACAGGGCATGGCTGAGTTCATCTCTCGGTGTCTCACCTATCGACAGGTGAAGGTTGAGCACCAGGTTCTAATAGGTTTGTTGTATACCCTTGAGATACCAAAGTGGAAATTGGACAACATATCCATAGACTTCGTGATAGGAATTCCATGGATAGCGAAGGGCCACAACACCATCTGGGTGATAGTTAACCAACACACAAAGTCAACACACTTCCTTGCTATCATGGAGTAGAGTTCGGTGGAGAGTTTGGGGTAGATGTATGTATGGAAGATTGTTCACCTTCATGGGGTGACCTTGACTATTGTCTTTGACCGTGATATGAGGTTTATGTCACAGTTGGGGAGAGTCCTACAGGAGGCATTCATGACCCAAATGAGGATGAGTACATCCTTCCACCCCTAGACAGATGAGCAGACTGAGCACACTGTCCATGTGTTATAGGATATACTAAGGGCTTGTATGTTGGACTTTGTATGGATCTGAGAGGATCACTTTCCCTTGGTAGAGTTTGCGTACAACACCATCCACCTGTAAAGTCCCAGTTCTGGGTGCCGCCCAAAGGTTCCCCGTACCCGGTTGGTCACATGGCCTCAAATGCATTTCCTCTAATGCTAGAGGCTGCCAAATAGTAGCGAGGGCCTTGGGTGTGATGGTAGGGAAACTATGACCTCATTGGAAGAGTAATGTAGTGGAAATAAATGGATAAAAATAGTGGAAGAATGAGTAAATAAACAACTGCAACATATACATATATATCAATAATGATGCATGTCACAAGTATCTAGGAAAGCATCCAAACAAGTCATAATGCTAAAATACAGTACTAAATAAAAGTACAAAGGAAAAATAGGTAAGTAAATCCAGAAGCATCACAAGACTCATCTTGGTCCTATGCTCTCCATCTCCACAACAATCAAGTACCTGAAGTAGAAGGGCAATTTCCCTTATCTATACCTACAACAATATAATCTGTTTAGGTCCAAAAGCATGACCCAAACAGGGTGTGAGACGAATCCTAGTAGGTAACCACCCAAAGATTTGTGCCTAACAGTCAGTTAATATATATAGCAGACAATAAGAAAAATGAAGTAATAAAAAAGGAATTACTCAAAAGTAAACAGTTCTATAGTTTCAATTACATTCATTTACATCCATCAATTATTCAACCAAGCGAAAACAAGAAACCCTATGGGAAGTTCTCACAACCTATCCCCTTTGGTTCAACCAATCAATCTCAATTAACCCTCTAGGTAAGTTATCACAGCCTAATCCATTTAGTTCAACTTATACAAGGATATAATGACCTCTTGGGTAGCTCAAATAGTCTAAACCCTTTGGTCTAATGCAACAAAGACTCTCTAAGGAAGCGCTCACCGTCAATTCCCCCTATATTCTTTTAACGGTAAACTATAAAATCTATGGGGAAGCACTCAACATCAATTCACCCTATGGTATCATAACGGTAACTATAGAAACTCTAAGGGAGAACTCAACGTCAATCCCCCCTATGGTCTCATAGTGTGATAAATATAACAAACACTTTGGGGAAGCCCTCAACATCAATTCCCCCTATGGTCTCACTACACCAGGTTCCCACAACCCTGTGTAAAGTAATCATGCATAAACGATGTTCAATAGACAAAGTAAACCTAAAAGTACTACTTGGATAAAAATCTACAGGGAATACCACAACATTAGATAATATCACTCCATCCTAACAACACTAGGCATTGAAAGTAAGCAACATAACAGGTAAAACTAGACCAAATTGTCAAGATCAAATCAAACATGGTAAAACACATCCATACATGGAAAATAAACCCTATTCACAATCCAATATCCCTAATCAAGCAAACAAATCATAGAAGGAATTAACAGGGTTTAAATATCTAAACACGCAATACCTCGAACTAGGGTATTGAGAAATTTTTCACATATAAATCAAAGAATAACTACAAAAAGGCACAAACTACCTACCTTGGCATTGTATGATTGATATGCTCCGGTGTTGGCCCTTGAATCGACCTAGAACGTGGTATATATACAAAAACGTCAAAAATTATCAACCAAGGATATCTCACAAAAGAGGATAAATCAAGGAATACAGATCTAGAAGAAGGAAGAACTCACTATGGAAATTCCAACGCAATCAACAGTAGTTAAATCATAGAACGGATGACGGGTTGGGGGATCAGAGAAGAATCAGCAGCTTAGATTTCTCCTAGACAATATGAGCTGAGAAGAAGTGATTTTTATGAATGAGACGTGACTCCTTTCCAACTTAACACATAAAAATAAAAGTACACAGAGTGTTCATTTAATGTACACACCGTGTACATTACTTAACTGGCCTCCGCTTTAGATGGTCTCCAGGTCACCCCACATGGCCATGTACTCAGCCGTTACACAGCCAGTATACGGTCACCCATGGAAACTAGGTACAGAGTGTGTACTCCTAAGTACACGCCATGTACTCCTTAAATTTCCATATTCTCCTCTTTTTCTCAAAAACACCAGAAAGAAAAACTCATACCTGAAAAGAAGGTCCAGGTTCTTACAAAATTCCCCCCTTAAATAAATTCATCCCTGAATTCCCCTAACAGGGTGGTAATGAAGAAGAATCCTTGAATATCTCTGACCACTATGATCGTACATTAGCCTCCCTCTCCCAAGTATCGTCATATACTCACCCATGCTACCATAACACCCATACCAGAGGAAAAAATCGACCATAGAGAACCTTCAAGATTCGATCATCAATCCGGATAGGATGATCTTCGAACGAGGTGTCCACCTCCAACTCAACCTCCTTGGGTTGAAAAACATGAGACATGTATGAGAAGTAACGTCGTAGTTGAGAAATGTGGAAGACGTCATGCATATCCTAGTACCTTTGAGGTAACTGAAACCGATAGGAAACCATCCCAGCTCTCTCCAAAACCTCAAATGGTCCAACATATCTCAGTGAAAGCTTTCCCTATATCCTAATAATTTTGTATCCCAACCTCGGTGTGACATGTAGGAAAAACTAGTCTCTGACACCAAACTCCAGAGGTCGTCTCCGTCGATCAGCATAAGACTTTTGTCGTGACTGTGCAGTAGCCATCCTATTCTGAATCAACTCTATCTGCTCTGTGGTCTCCTGGACAAGATGAGGTCCCAACATAGCTATCTCTCCTGCTTCCATCCAACATAGGGGTGATCGGCATGACCTGTTGTACAAAGCCTCGTAAGGTTCCATCTGAATAGTTTCTTAAAAACTATTATTGTAAGAAAACTCCACAAGAGGTATGTGTTTCTCACAAGAACCTCCAAAATCTAGGATGCATGCTTGAAGCATGTACTCTAGTACCTATATTGTATGCTCAAACTGGTCATATATCTGGGGATGGTAAGCTATACTCAGAAGTAACCATATACCCAATGCCCTCTGTAGTCCCTGCCAAACCCGAGAAGTAAAACAAGCATCCCTGTCTGAAACGATGGAGTGTGGAACCCCATATAAATGTAAAATCTCCCAGACATACAACCTTCCCATCTCATCTACACCGAAGGTATACTTGATTGGAAAGAAGTGTGAAACCTTTTTGAGTCTGTCAAAGACAACCCAAACCGCATCGTTCCCTCAAGGAAACCTCAGTAAGCCTATCACAAAGTCCATCGTGACATAATTCTACTTCCACTCGAGAATGGGTAACTGCTGCAAAATCCCTGTTGGTTGTTGATGCTCTGCCTTCACCTATTGATAGGTAGAACACCTCATAAAACCTAGCAACATCTCTCTTTATACCTAGCCACCAATACTAACAGTGCAGATTTCAATACATCTTGGTGACACCAGGATGAATTTCCCAAATTGAGGAATAAAAGTCCTGCATCAGCTCCTCGCATATGTCTGCTAAGACCCATACGCTCCCATGAAAATGCAAGATATCATCCTCACCTATGGTCTATCTAGGAATAAGGTCATCTCCTGAAACACTCTCCTGTAGAACTAGTCCTTCAGAGTCTGATAGCTACCTCATTCGCACTCGATCAAGAAGAGTAGAGGTAACAACCATAGAAGAAAGAAACGTCTGACCCTATCTTTCATGTACCTCCAAATGCATCTCAGAGAACATATCCATAAGCTGCCACTCACTACTGTCCTCCTGAAATTCCTATATCTGAGTCCTCCTGCTCAACGCATCAGCTACTGCGTTGCCTTTCCCAGGCGTGTAGGCAAGATCAAAATCAAAAGACTGAAGGTACTCAACCCACCTTCGATGTCTCAAATTCAGATCGCACTGAGTAAAGATATACTTAAGACTTTTGTGGTCGGTGAAAACCAAAAAATGCTCTCCCATAAGATAATTTCTCCAACAGCATAAGGCATGAACAAATGCAGCCAACTCAAGATCATGTGTTGGGTAATTCCTCTCATGTGGCCTCAAATTTCAAGACCTGTATGCAACGAATCCTTCCCCCTGCATAAGAACTACCCCCAACCCGATACCTGATGCATCACAGTAAAAAATATAGCTCTTTCCTGGATCTGGAAATACTAGTATCAGTGATGAAGTCAACCTCCCTTTTAGCTCCTGAAAGGCTATCTCATAAGAATCAGTCCACAGGTATTTCACACCCTTCTTAATGAGCCCCGTCACTGGCGCTGCTAAGCGTGAAAAGTCTTTTATGAAACCTCTTTAGTAACCATCCAACCCTAGAAAACTTTGTACCTCAAAGAAGTTCTTCGGCTACTTCCAGGAAACTACTGATCTCACTTTCTATGAGTCTACTGATACTCCTGTCTCTGAGATAACATGACCCAATAAGTGGATCTGGTCCATCCAAAAGTGGCATTTTGAGATCTTAGCATATAACTGGTGATCTCTCAATGTACTCAAAATGATATAAAGATGGGTATCATGGTCGTGTCGAGTGTGAGAGTACACCAATATATCATCCATGAAAACCATCACGAAGGAATACAAGTATGGATGGAACACTCGGTTCATCAGTTCCATAAAAACTACAAGCGTGTTCGTGAGACTGAACAACATAACCACATACTTGTATAGACCATACCTACTCTGAAAGGCTGTAAGAGGTACATCATATGGTCTAACACACAACTGATGATAACCAGATATCAAGTCAATCTTGAAGAACACTTGGTTTCCTCTAAGCTGATCAAAGAGATAATCAATCCTCGATAAGGGATATCGGTTCTTGACTGTCAACTGGTTCAGCTTCTGATAATCCACACAAAGTCTGAGGGTACCATCTTCCTTCTTTGAAAATAGGACAGGAGAACCCCAAGGATAAGTACTGGGCCAGATGAAACCCTTTTCCTGTAACTCCTCTAACTGCTTCTTGAGCTCCTGTAACTCTGGTGTAGCCATCCTATAAGGAGGAATAGACACCGGTGCTGCTCCTGGAACATGATCAATAGAAAATTCTACCTCTTGCTCTAGAGGAAAACCTGAAAAGTCCTCTAGAAATACATCCCTGAAATGACCCACCACTAGAGGAAGGTCCATATGTGAAGTCCCTCGGTCATCCAGATACAAACTAGCAATCTGGGTTGTAACTCCTCTCAACCCATGATGCTCGGGTCCCTCCCTGCTCTCCTGGACATCCCATTCACCCTTATGTAGAAACAAACTGCCCTATGGTGATGTAAAACTCACCCTATGATGATAGAAGTAGACAAAAGATTGGTAGGGAACCAACTAGTCCATTTTGAGAATGACATCATAGCCTATCATCTCTAGGACATAGAGGTCCCATAATAAGTGACACCCACCAACCTCAAGAGGGAACTCCTTGCATTGACGTACACTAGTCGTTCTTATCCCCAATAGAGTGTCCAATGTCAAGACATCAATAAAAGTAAATATACGAAGCCCAAGGCTCTTGAAAACAACAATAGATATGAAACTATGGGAAGACCTTGTATCGAAAAGTGTGGAAGCTAAAACTGAGGCAACTAGAATCATACCTCGAACTGTAGAGGGTTAAGGATCCTACTCCTACTGGGTCTTCTCCACTGCAAAAGTTTGTCCTGTACCACAACCCTGTGACCCTGCCTGACCACCCCGATCTGATCCACCCCATTTTCACTGAAATCTTGCTGATTGGATACCACTGTAACACCCGAGACTTTTATGTTATATAAATCATCAAAGTAATCTTTTTATACAAAACACTTGCTTGTATTGCTTTACACGAAATCGTGACCTTCCTCGATAGTTTGCGTCGTACGCAATACCGAGTTTCACTAAACAACGATATGCTATTAAAATATTATTAAAACTAGCCGTTATGAATAGTAATAACCACTTTTTGAAATTTTATAAATTTTATTTTTCAAAATGGAGTTCATTTTTGGATTCGGAATATCGAAATTATCCTAGGGTGAAATTTTGGTATTTTTCTGAAAACTTTCAATTTTTGATGAATAGTGAAACCACTAAGTGGTAGTTAAAAAACTGAATTTTTCATAAAACTTAATTTTACCGCTTCTGTGAGTGGAATTTCAAAAATCCGAGAGACACATTTGATGTCAGTAAGTAAAATGTGGTTCAATGAGATGAAAATAATTTTTTGGTGAATAGTAACTTTTTACTTTTTTTTACCATGGTTAAAAGTAAATAGGGTAATTAAGGGTAAAGATGATAATATTATTACCCTAACACATGTCCTAATTCTATTTGATAAGTGTAATTCGACCAAAAACAAACTTAGGAATAAAATATGACCATTTAGGCCCACTTGGATTAGATTAAGACATTTATTATTAATTTATTTAAAGAAGGGTTAAAATAGTTAAAATCAAAGTTTAATAAGTAGATAATTTTTAATATGGGGTTATACATAAGATAAATTCGACTATAAATATTCATTAGAAAGATAAAAATATTTCCTACATAATGGTATTTTATTTGTAATTTTTAGACATTAAATAATTTAATTTATTTATGACACAAAGATGATGCAGTAATTATCTTATTAATGAAATATTGACATAATTAATGTTATAAACACCAAAATAAATGTAATTTGAGACTTTTTATGAATTAAACTAATTTTATAGGTTAATATGAAATGTTAGTATTGATTTAATTAACTTGGTTCGAACTAATAATTCTGTTATGATTTTCACAAAAATCAATTACTAAATAGTGTCAAAATTGACATAAAATAGTTTTTAAAACGAATATTATATTAGTAATTGTTATTTTATTCCTAAAAATATAAGGTTCGGCCAAATTACTTATATAAAGTTATATATATTAATAATAAACAACTTGGGGTTCGTTTGGCTGCTTATAGTAAGTTTTTTAACCTTATAATATAAGAACACAACAAGACACGGTAAAAGTAAACTTATTTAACTTAATGTTAAATCTAAATGATAAGGTTAAAATAGGAACCTAAACTTGTCTAAATTCTATTGGATGAGATTATTTCGACCCATAACCACCTTAGCTTCGAAATATATCAATTTGGAGCTATTTAAAACCGAACTTGACTTTATAATAAAATAATATTTTTAGTTTTCCCAAAGGTGCCCCTCTCCTCCCCCTCTTCCTCACACCACTTTGAGCCTTCAAGCTCAGACAACCCCTAACAATTACTCCTCTCCACTTCCCTAGAGACACCCTAGAGGTCCTGGTATTCTTAAAAGACCAATTTTAGTGCCCTAAAAGAAGGTCTCAAAGAAGCACTTCAAAGAAGAGGTAATGTCCGTTACCGATTCTTTCATCTTTATTTCTTCTTCCACTTCTTCTTATTTAGTTGTTTCATTATGAAGTAATAACATCAGTATCACTCATATAATGATATGTTATTATAAGTATGAAACAACCCTATTTCACCATATATCCATCCTACGGAAAAAGAAATCACCGCACGTGCGTACGTACGGAATACAGTCTCAACGCCGTGGTGTAATCTATTTTCCACCACCACCTTACTTGGATGGGTATAATGGTGTAAATAATGACTATATATGACTATTATAAAGTGATACTGATTCTTAAATAGTATACATACACTCCAATACAATTCCACGATCATAGGAACAATATCATCACTCGTGCGTACGTACGGAATACAGTCTCCACGATGTGATGCGACTCGTTCTACATGATCTTAATTTCATAATGATTATATAAATGAATTGAATGAATGAATATGATATATATTACACTAATACCATTCTGGAAATGAGGTATATATAACCTAAAGATAAAAATAAGAATTTATTTGACAAAACACGCATAAGAACAAAAAGTTATAAACACCCGAATAACAAGTAGCAATGAAATATTACTACTAGGAAGCTAAGAAAATGACCATATATGATATAATAAAAATAAGTATGATTCTGGAATAAGTCAATAACATTATTTAAATCATTATACAGGAGGTTCAGACACTTACGAAGAAAAACGGACCTAAGGTAAGGGAAATATCACAATCTCATTTTTATCCGAGATTGTTTATACTTTAGTATTTACTGGGGTGTATTTTATCATACACATCCATGTTTCCTCAATATGTAATATTATTTACATTCACCTACAATTTTTTAAATCCTATTTTACCCTTCGGTGAGTTTTTAGTAAAAGATATGAAAGGAATCTTTTGTCGTTTTTCGTACGAGGTACTTTTTTGACTTTTCCGACAAAAGTACGAGAAGAATGTTTTTTTTAACTTATACGACATGAATGGATTTTTAAAACATTATTTCCAAGAATCTTCCTTTACAAGTTTTAAAGTTTATTTTTAATCAACTTCTTTTAGTTTAAAATTGTAAGACATGTTAAGAAAGGAAAATGTTTTTGAAGTAGAAAGGATATTTTCCTCAAGAATGGAGTTCAAGTGTTTTATCAAAATTATCTTCCATCTAATATAATAAAGGGTTCTGTTTCTATCCCTATTATTACATGTATTTTATTATGTTGTGATGCAAATATTTTTATGAATTCCTTTATCTTATATGAATTGTTTTAAGATGTCATGTTGTTTAAGAATCCCATTTTTATTACATGGGTTATGCTATGATGTATGGTTTATGATTTTGTGGCACACATAAGAATGGTATCATTATGAGATGGGTGGGACCTATATCTCCCTTCAATGCATTAGGTAAAGATTTTATATCTCATGAGATTGACATGGCTGGAACGGTAGGTTATACCAGTTCAGTGAAACAGGACTGAAACGAGGAGTGAACTCGGTTCAGAAAGGGACTTTGTCCACTAAGATAGTCTTGACAATGAGTCTTGACTAATAAGAAATTATTCTCTATGATTATGTGTGTATGACACAAAGTTTTATGTTTTAAGTTATGATTATTGGGATTCCATTTCACTACTATGATTTATCCCATGATATGAAATTATGCTCTCTTTTGCAGGTTAAGATTTCCAAAAGTTATGTTCTTATGAATATGATGTGATTGATATTTCTTTTGTTTACCCTTACTGAGCATTTGAGCTCACCCTTTTGTATGTTTTCTTTCCCCAAGTCAGGAAGAATGTTATTAAGTAAGATATTCCAAAAGGGACTATAGATATGATGAAATAAATGGGAGAAAGTGTAGACGCTTTATGAACCAGTTGTTTATGTTTCCCAGTTTCTAAAGACACTATACCTATATGGTCCTTTCGTGGTTTTGTTATATGTTGTAATAAGTATGCTTCAATTTTGAAGTATTAACAATGTATGTAAAGTATGGGTCATTATATTTGGTATCAGAGGAAAGGTATAGTAATCCTTTGGAAACTAGGTTGTGAAAGCCTTAGTAAGAACCCTAAGGATAATTCTAAGCATAGAACACAATCTTAGTGTTTTAGAAATGGCCATGAATAACCTAGGATAAGACCTTAAGTGTGAAATTTTATTCTTGATTATGTGGTTTACCTATTATAATTAGTGTCGCTCACACTATTCTTCTTGGTTTTAGTCAATGGCTAGAACCCGAAGGAACCGTGTTAATGCGGAATGCGACGGGCAATGCAATGATTGTCCCCCTGAGCAACCAAACGTTATGGGAGCTGGAATTCAAAATCTTGTAGCCATGCTCACACAACTTTCTCAATCTATGAATCAGGCAGGACTTCCAAACGAGCAAAGGAAGGAGAAACATTCTGTTGAATCCTTCATGAGGCAACGTCCACCTTCTTTCAGTGGGTCTACTGATCCATTAGTTGCTGAACAATGGATTAGTACTACTGAAAATATATTTTCAGTTCTTCAATGTTCTGAACATGATAAAGTCATCCTAGCAGTGTATCGTTTGGAAGGAGATGCTGATCAATGGTGGAATCTTATTAAGAATACAAGGCAAAGGGATGAAATTGAGTCTATGGAATGGGATGAGTTCAAGAACTTATTTTTCAATAAGTACTTCCCTCGTATTCTCCAAACAAAGATGGAGAAAGAGTTTCTTGAACTGAAGAAAAAGGATGATGAATCTGTTGGTACCTATGAAGCAAATTTTACAAGACTTTCAAGGTACGCTTCTGGTATTATTATCAAACCTGAGAGTAATATCGATCGATTCTTTAGTGGCTTAAAACCAAGTCTTCGAAGGGCATTATCCATAAGGGACTTCAATAGCTACAAGGAAATCGTTCGATGTGCTCTCAAAGTTGAGATGGAGATTGGAGTAACCCATCAGTCATATGGGTTTGATAAGAAGAGGAAAATGGAATTCAAAGGAAAATCTAAAGAGCACACTGAAAAGAAGATGAGCTTTCCCTTATGCTCAAAGTGTGGAAAGAAACATGGAGGGAGTTGTCTTAAAGGGACAAGTAAATGTTTCAAATGTGGAAAGGAAGGTCATCGGGCATTTGAATGCCGTGATGATGGGAAGAAGATGTCTAATGATGCAAACAAAGGAAGGGATACACAGAATGAACCTAATACACTTCAATGTTTCAAGTGCAAGGAGATGGGGCATTATTCTAATAAATTCCCTAATCCAAGGGTTGATGATGATGGTCGACGTCAACAAACTCTTAAGGCTAAAGACAAAGTAAAGTCACATGCAATTTCTATCAGCGATGTGGAGTACGATAACGATGTGGTGAAAGGTACACTTACCATCCACTCTAAAGTAGAAAATGTTTTATTTGATTCTGGATCCACCCACTCTTTTATTTCTGAAGAAATTTCTAAGGGTATCACTGTATTACCTCAACAATTAGATGTCGAGTTAGCTGTGACAACACCTAATGGCACAACAGTCGCATCAAAAGTTTATAATTCTTCTCCGATCAAAGTTTGTGGGAAAGTGCTTCATGCAAATCTTGTGATCCTTCCTATAGTGGAATTTGATGTGATTCTTGGCATGGATTGGCTTTCTTTATATGGAGCTCATATCAATTTCCAAAGAAGGGAAGTCACATTTCATATTCCAGATCAATCTATGATCGTCTATCAATGCAAGGATGAACATAACCTTCCAGTGGAAATTCCTTCTACCTTATGGGTCTTGATTCCACTAAATGAAGGTTATTTATCTCAAATGGTTGGTTAGAAACTCACGAATAATAATATGCCCATTGTACGGGAGTTTGATGATGTCTTTCCGGAGGAATTACCGGGTCTTCCACCAAATCGTGAAGTTGAGTTTTCAATAGAACTCGTACCGAGTGCTTTGCCTATTTCAAAGACACCTTATAGAATGGCCCCAATTGAGTTGCAGGAATTGAAGAAGCAACTCCAAGAGAATATTGATAATGGATTCATACGCCCTAGTGAGTCACCTTGTGGAGCACCTGTTCTATTTGTTAAGAAGAAAGATGGATCAATGAGACTCTGCATTGATTATCGAGAACTTAACAAGATCACTATCAAGAACAAATATCCTCTCCCACGCATTGATGACTTATTTGACCAACTACGCGGAGCTCAATACTTTTCCAAGATTGATCTTCGTTCAGGGTATCATCAATTAAGGGTCAAAAGGGAGGATATACCAAAGACGGATTTCCGTACAAGGTATGGGCACTATGAATTTATAGTGATTCCATTTGGTCTTACTAATTCCCCTGCTATCTTCATGGATCTGATGAATAGAGTCTTTAGAGACTATCTTGATCAATTTGTGGTAGTCTTTATAGACGATATTCTGGTCTATTCAAAGAGCAAGGAAGAACATGAAGATCACTTGAGAATTATATTGAAGACCCTGAGAAAGGAGAAGCTTTATGCCAAATTTACCAAGTGTGAATTTTGGCTTCAAAAAGTTGCATTTTTGGGTCACATAATCTCAAAAGAGGGGATATCTGTGGATCTAGAAAAAACAGAGGTTATCGAAAGATGGTCGAGACCAAAAACAGTAACTGAGATCCGAAGTTTTCTTGGTTTGGCTGGATATTATCGACGTTTTGTGAGAGATTTTTCACGATTATCTAATCCACTCACCAAGTTGACTTGGAAAGGAGTTAAGTTTGTCTGGACGAAGGAATGTGAAGAGTATTTCAAGGAGTTGAAAAGAAGGTTATCCAGTGCACCTGTGCTCACACTGCCTTGTAGTGGAGAAAGGTTTGTGATCTATAGTTATGCATCCAAGAAGGGATTGGGGTGTGTTATTATGCAAAATGATATGGTGATAGCTTATGCCTCACGAAAGTTGAAAATCCATGAGCAAAATTACCCAACACATGATTTGGAGTTAGTTGCGGTAATCTTTGAATTAAAGATTTGGAGGCATTATCTTTATGGTGAAAGGTGTGATATTTATACTGATCATAAAAGTTTAAAGTATATTTTCACACAAAAGGAGCTGAATATGCGTCAAAGAAGATGGTTGGAGATGATTAAGGATTACGACTGCTCAATCCATTACCACCCTGGGAAAGAAAACAAGGTGGTAGATGCATTAAGTCGACAAGACCTTGCCAGTTTGTCCATGATGAGGATCACAAAAGATCCAATATTTATGGATTTACAAAGGATGGATCTTGGAATTATAATGGATGGGGAAAAATATTATCTTTCTCAAATGAATGTTCAACCATCTATACATGTGAAGATTAAAGAGGCACAGAAAGAAGATGTCGAGTTACAAAAGAAGGTGAGAAATGTTCCTGAATTCAACCTTGATTGTGATGGGATAATAAAGTTCAGGAATCGGGTTTGTGTTCCTCCCATCCCCGAATTAAAGAAGGAGCTGCTGGATGAGGCTCATAGTTCTTCATTCTCTATTCATCCTGGAAGAACGAAGATGTATAGGGACCTGAAAGAGTACTTCTGGTTGGATGGTATGAAAAGAGATGTTTCTGAATATGTCTCTCGATGCTTGGTTTGTCAACAAGTTAAAGCTGAGAGACAGAATTCTAAGGGGATGTTACAACCATTACCCATACCCGAATAGAAATGGGAAAACATCACTATGGACTTTGTCACAGGACTTCCTAAAACATCCAAAGACAATAATGCTATCTGGGTCATAGTTGATCGTCTTACAAAGTCTGCACACTTCATTGATATTAGAGAGGATTTCTCTTTGGATCAGCTTGCCAGGATATATGTAAAGGAAGTGGTAAGATTGCATGGAGTAACAATTTCTATTATATCTGATTGGGATCCGAGATTTACCTCGAAGTTCTGGCGAAGTCTTCAGCATACTCTAGATACAGAGTTGAGTTTCAGAACTACTTATCATCCTCAGACAGACGGTCAGTCTGATAGAATAATTCAAACTCTAGAAGATATGTTGAGAGCTTGCTCTATGGATTTCAAAGGTGGTTGGGATCAACACCTACCTTTGGTGGAATTTTCTTATAATAATAGCTTTCATTCCAGTATTCATATGGCTCCTTATGAAGTTATCTATGGAAAGAAATGTAGGACTCCAACTTGCTGGGATGAAGTTGGGGAAAGAAAGCTATTAGGACCTGATCTCGTTAATGAAATGGCAGAAAAGGTCAGATCTATTCAACAACACATAAGAGCAGCTCAGAGTCGACAGAAAAGTTATGCCGACAACCGAAGAAAAGACCTAGAGTTTGAAGTGGGTGATAAAGTGTTCTTACGAATATCTCCCTGGAAGAGAGTCATGAGATTTGGAAAGAAGGGGAAGTTGAGCCCTAGATATATCGGTCCTTTTGAAATACTAGATCGTGTTGGGAAGGTAGCTCACCGATTGGCGCTTCCACCGAATCTCTCTCAAGTTCACGATGTGTTCCATGTATCTCTCCTGAGAAAGTACATACCTGATCCTTCACATGTACTTAGCTCAGAAGTTGTACCGCTGGAGCAAGGTCTTTCTTATGAAGAACAACCGATAGAGATTCTGGATCGTAGCGAAAAAGTCCTACGAAACAAGACCACTCGATTGGTGAAAGTTTTATGGAGGAACCACCAATTAGAAGAAGCTACATGGGAGCTTGAGGATATGATGAGGGAGAGGTATCCTCATCTGTTTGTTACAAAGTGACGAATTTCGAGGGAAAAATTCATTTTAAGGGGGGTAGAATGTAACACCCGAGACTTTTATGTTATATAAATCATCAAAGGAATCTTTTTCTACACAACACTTTCTTGGCTTGCTTTACACGAAATCGCGACCTTCCTTGATAGTTTGCGTCGTACGCAATACCGAGTTTCACTAAACAACGATATGCTATTAAAATATTATTAAAACTAGCCGTTATGAATAGTAATAACCACTTTTTGAAATTTTATAAATTTTATTTTTCAAAATGGACTTCATTTTTTGATTCGGAATATCGAAATTAGCTTAGGGTGAAATTTTGGTATTTTTCTAAAAACTTTCAATTTTTGATGAATAGTGAAACCACTAAGTGGTAGTTAAAAAACTGAATTTTTCATAAAACTTAATTTTACCGCTTCTGTGAGTGGAATTTCAAAAATCCGAGAGACACGGTTGATGTCAGTAAGTAAAATGTGGTTCAATGAGATGAAAATAATTTTTTGGTGAATAGTAACTTTTTACTTTTTTTTTACCACGGTTAAAAGTAAATAGGGTAATTAAGGGTAAAGATGATATTATTATTACCCTAACACATGTCCTAATTCTATTGGATAAGTGTAATTCGACCAAAAAAAAACTTAGGAATAAAATATGACCATTTAGGCCCACTTGGATTAGATTAGGACATTTATTATTAATTTATTTAAAGAAGGGTTAAAATAGTTAAAATCAAAGTTTAATAAGTAGATAATTTTTAATATGGGGTTATACATAAGATAAATTCGACTATAAATATTCATTAGAAAGAAAAAAAGATTTCCTACATAATTTTATTTTATTTGTAATTTTTAGACATTAAATAATTTAATTTATTTATGACACAAAGATGATGCAGTAATTATATTATTAATGAAATATTGACATAATTAATGTTATAAACACCAAAATAAATGTAATTTGAGACTTTTTATTAATTACACTAATTTTCTAGGTTAATATGACATGTTAGTATTGATTTAATTAACTTGGTTCGAACTAATAATTCTGTTATGATTTTCACAAAAATCAATTACTAAATAGTGTCAAAATTGACATAAAATAGTTTTTAAAACAAATATTATATTAGTAATTTTTATTTTATTCCTAAAAATCTAAGGTTCGGCCAAATGACTTAGATAAGGTTATATATATTAATAATAAACAACTTGGGGTTATTTTTGTTGCTTATAGTGAGTGTTTTAACCTTATAGTATAAGAACACAAGAAGACATGGTAAAAGTAAACTTATTTAACTTAATGTTAAATCTAAATGATAAGGTTAAAATAGGAACCTAAACTTGTCTAAATTATATTGGATGATAGTATTTCGACCCATACCCACATTAGATTCTAAATATATCAATTTGGAGCTATTTAAAACTGAACTTGACTTTATAATAAAATAATATTTTTAGTTTTCCCAAAGGTGCCCCTCTCCTCCCTTATAAAAGGGCACCTCCTCCCCCTCTTCCTCACACCACTTTGAGCCTTCAAGCTCGGAAAAACCCTGCCAATTACTCCTCTCCACTTCCCTAGAGACATCCTAGAGGTCCTGGTCTTCTTAAAAGACCAATTTTAGTGCCCTAAAAGAAGGTCTCAAAGAAGCACTTCAAAGAAGAGGTAATGTCCGTTACCGATTCCTTCATCTTTATTTCTTCTTCCACTTCTTCTTATTTAGTTGTTTCATTATGAAGTAATAACATAAGTATCACTCATATACTGATATGTTATTATAAGTATGAAACAACACTATTTCACCATCTATCCATCCTACGGAAAAATAAATCACCGCACGTGCGTACGTACGGAATACCGTCTCCACGCCGTGGTGTAATCTATTTTCCACCACCACCTTACTTGGATGGGTATAATGGTGTAAATAATGACTATATATGACTATTATAAAGTGATACTGATTCTGAAATAGTATAAATACACTCCAATACAATTCCATGATCATAGGAACGATATCATCACTCGTGCGTATGTACGGAATACCGTCTCCACAATGTGATGCGACTCATTCTACATGATCTTCATTTCATAATGATTATATAAATTAATTGAATGAATGAATATGATATATATTACACTAATACCATTCTGGAAATGAGGTATCTATAACCTAAAGATAAGAATAAGAATTTATTCGACAAAACACGCATAAGAACAAAAAGTTATAAACACCCGAATAACAAGTAGCAATGAAATATTACTACTAGGAAGCTAAGAAAATGACCATATATGATATCATAAATGTAAGTATGATTCTGGAATAAGTAAATAACATTATTTAAATCATTATACAGGAGGTTCAGACACTTACGAAGCAAAACGGACCTAAGGTAAGGGAAATATCACAATCTCATTTTTATCCGAGATTGTTTATACTTTAGTATTTACTGGGGTGTATTTTATCATCCACATCCATGTTTCCTCAATATTTAATATTATTTACATTCACCTACAATTGTTTAAATCCTATTTTACCCTTCGGTGAGTTTTTAGTAAAAGATATGAAAGGAATCTTTTGTTATTTTTCGTACGAGGTACTTTTTTAACTTTTCCGACAAAAGTACGAGAAGAATGTTTTTTTAACTTATACGGCATGAATGGATTTTTAAAACATTATTTCCAAGAAGCTTCCTTTAAAAGTTTTCAAGTTTATTTTTAATCAACTTCTTTTAGTTTAAAATTGTAAGACATGTTAAGAAAGGAAAATGTTTTTGAAGTAGAAAGGATATTTTCCTCAAGAATGGAGTTCAAGTGTTTTATCAAAATTATCTTCCATATAAGATAATAAAGGGTTCTGTTTCTATTCCTATTATTACATGGATTTGATTATGTTGTGATGGAAATATTGTTATGAATTCCTTTATCTTATATGAATTGTTTTAAGATGTCATGTTGTTTAAGAGTCCCATTTTTATTACATGGGTTATGCTATGATGTATGGTTTATGATTTTGTGTCACACATAAGAATGGTATCCTTATGAGATGGGTGGGACCTATATCTCCCTCCGATGCATTGGGTAAAGATTTTATATCTCATGAGATAGACATGGCTGGAACGGTAGGTTATACCGGTTCAGTGAAACAGGACTGAAACGAGGAGTGAACTCGGTTCAGAAAGGGACTTTGTCCACTAAGATAGTCTTGGAAATGAGTCTTGACTAATAAGAAATGATTCTCTATGATTATGTGTGTATGCCACAAAGTTTCATGTTTTAAGTTATGATTATTGGAATTCCATTTCACTACTATGATTTATCCCATGATATGAAATTATGCTCTCTTTTGCAGGTTAAGATTTCCAAAAGTTATGTTCCTATGAATATGATGTGATTGATATTTCTTTTGTTTACCCTTACTGAGCATTTGAGCTCACCCTTTTGTATGTTTTCTTTCCCCAGGTCAGGAATAAGGTTATTAAGTAAGATATGCCAAAAGGGACTATAGATATGATGAAATAAATGGGAGACAGTGTAGTCGCTTTATGAACCAGTTGTTTATGTTTCCCAGTTTCTAAAGACACTATACCTATACGGTCCTTTCGTGGTTTTGTTATATGTTGTAATAAGTATGCTTCAATTTTGAAGTATTAACAATGTATGTAAAGTATGGGACGTTATAACCACGACCATGACCTCCACCTTGGCCTAAATGACCAGAAGAACTCTAGTTACTAGACTGATGAAAAACGGGAATTGCTGCTCCTAAATGAGGATTAATAGAGGAACTTCTGTCACCAGAAGGTAGTGAGAAAAGATAACAGAAATGTTGAAGATGGACCATCTTTCCACAAGATCGGCACTCCACTGGGTCACTCGAGAAAATTGGCCTTGTATGCCCGACCTTTCCATACTGGTAGCATAACACTTGGCTACCTGAAGGTGTATCCTGCCTACTCAGATATCCACATATAGATTTCCTACGGCGCTTCATACTATCATTCAGAGAAGCACCAACTCTGGATGCGGAACTATCCTGGCCCACTGCTCCAGAATCCCTCAGGTTGTGCTTTGTGATCAGCGGCTATTTGACTATAGAAGATATGGAAGTCAACCTAAATATGTTCACCTGAGATAGGATGTCATTCTTGAGACCATCCTCATACTTCCTTGCTAGGAAGAACTCATCACCCCCTAGAGTGGGTGTGAAGTGATGAAACTCTGTGAATTGAGAAGAATACTCCATGACCGAGAGAGTACCATACTCCAAAACTCATGAACTCTTGGGCTTGATCGACCCTCAAAGTCTTCGGGTAGAAGTAATCATAGAAGGTATGCTGGAACTCATCCAAAGCCATACCCTACTGGAACCCTGCCTGCGATATCACATCCCACCATCTCTTGGCGGAATTCTGAAGCATATATGTAGCGAGATTCACCCTCCTCTCTGGAGGCATCTCCAGATGATCAAAAATCTATAACATGGATTCTAACCACGACTCTACAGCCTGAGGTCCTCCATCCCCTGAGAAAGTGGGAGGATTCTACTGCTGAAAGACCCACGTCAACTCTACAATAGATGGGGCAGGATGCGGTGCTCCCTGGAAGGTCTGCATAAACCTCATGAAGCCTTCTCAGAACTGTGCATCAGAACCTGTATCTGGAATGACGGCTAGTGCCAAGACCGGCACGATGGGATAATCTATTGGTAGTCCCTTACCAGCCATGTCTAGTGTCTTCTCACTTCCCTGAATCTGGCGTACAACTGAAGGACGTGTAACGACCCAAAGTTTCATTAATGGAAATACCTATTGATCTAATTAAATGTCTCTTTATGTTTATATAAAATGTCAACTTCTTTGGTTTTATGTTAATAATTTTGACCGTTGCTAATATATCTGTTGAATAGTGATCACATGATTAGTATAAATATAGGATTTTAACAAATCCAATTTACTCAGACAAAAGAAGCGATGGCCTCATCCAGTAGAATTGCTCCATACGAAGCCCATTTGTCGGAGCTTGGAAAAGAGGTGGCATCCTTGGTCTTCGCTCTTGACCAATCCCAATATGATCTTCATCATGTCAAGCTCGAACGGGACTGTCTACAGGATAAGTGGAAGTTGATAGAAATTACCACTCGAGCGATGTTATCCGAGCCACCCCAAGAGTCTGTCACCATCGCACACCTTACCCTTAGGTATTATGTGGCTGTTTTAAGGGGTTATGTAACAAATATCTAGTACTATGTTCATGTATATTATTTTTTTATATAATAATAAAAATACCTTGTGTCATTATCGATACATTGTAAATAATTTTTAAAGTACAAATAGTGTTTTTAGTTATTATCTAATTAAGAAATCTATTTTATTAAATTAATGGATTTTTGAATTAAATAATATTTTAAAAAAATAATATTTTTATTATTAAATTAATTTTTATTAAATATAAATGATCTTATAATTTTATGAATGCAATTGTAATTTTTATTAAGGTTTGAAAGCCATTTTTGTCAAAACCCGTGAATTTTCGATAAATGCCGGTTTTTATTTTAAAAGTGAAAATTAACATATTTAGAAAATTATTTAGATAAAATAAATGTTATTTCTGGAATCAGGCCATTGAAATTATCCAATGGTGATTTTTTCATAATTTTCTGAGACAGTCAAATTTTTGGGTAAAAATTAAATACCGTTTAAATATATAATGTGTTTTATGACATCATAATGACCCAATAGTGATGTAATAAAATACTATAAGCTTTATGTTCGGCTAATATATGTTTTACCATTAAAATAATATGATTTTGGGTTTGTTTGACTTACTTTTCAAAGCATTAATGGACCCCTTTAGACTTATTAAACACCTTGTATTTTTAAATTATTTTCCATGGGAGTGTGATTCACCTCCACATAAGTAACCCTATTATTTTAAGAAGTTAGGACTTTGGCATTATAAAATATTGTTTTCCTATTCCCTTTTCCAAAAACCTTGGGCAAAAACCATGGGATGGTTTGTGGTTTAGATTAATTTAATATAAGGGGTCCCAAACCTAAATAATAAAGAATTCCCTCACCTTTCCTATATAAACCCACCCAAGCTCCCACTTCCTCCTCACTAAAAGCCTTTGGAGTTCGTCCAACCTATGCCCTACTCTCTCTATAATCCTCCCAAGGTTCCCCAAGCTCCCAAGAAGCCTCTCACAAGCCTCTCTCAAGCCTTTGGAAGCACACTTCCAAGTAAGGGGTTTTTATTCCTTTCTCATTTTTGTCCAATTTTCTTTATGTTATTTTGCCCTTTTAATTTAAATTATGAATGTTGTGGTATGGTTTCAAACCTCCCTCATACTACCCTATTTATGTTTGAATTATGGGATACCCCTTTCTCTCTCATTAAATTCCTCCCATGTACACCTGTTACTATGATGAAATTCAGAAAGGAACTTCTCTCTCCTCATTTACATTCAAGCAATACTTTTGTATCATGAATCTAAATTACATTACAATTGTTGGGAAATGTATCCATATGACCTACCTACTTTCCATTACATGTAAATATTATGACGAACCTATTTCTCTCTCATCAACCATTTCTATGAATTCTTATGTCACGTCGTTATGCTACCGAAATCACACTGATTTTCTAAGCCAATGCCATTGTGTAGTAAATACCATGCCCATTTCTCCATAAAGGATATTAAACTTTATGCACATTTACTTATTGATTATAATGTTTCATGTATGAATTCTACATTCCTTTATCGTGGAATAAATGATTATGTTTTATTAATCCATGTTTTATGATCCATGTGGCACACTTATGCATGAAATGAAATGTTTAAGAAGGGTGCGCCCTTATAGCGCTCCAATGCATTGGGTAAAGTATAGTATCATGATACGTCATGTGCAATGAGTGTTGAATCATGCTAATTAAAGTGCAATGAGGGTTTACTTGTGCTTTATGTGTAATGAGGATTTACTCATTCTCCATGTTCAATGAGCCTTGGCTCATGCTAATTCCATGTTAAGTGTTGTTGCCACATTTCCATGTTATGATTATCATGATTTATCATGACTTTATATTCATGTTTCTCTTATGCTCTATTGATATTCCTATTTCCTAACATGTATTTTACTCCTCATTTTATTCCATGTGTACTCCCTTACTGGTCTTTATAGCTCACCCTTTTCTTATGCATGTCCCCAGGTTATCCCATGCAATGCTAAGTATGAGGGAATGTAGTGGTTATGTAAAGGAAGTTTTCAATAAAGATGTTGTATTTCATGTTTCAAGTTTTTATGTAATGATCATAATCCCCAAAGACACTAAACCTCTCGATCTTCTTTATTGTATCAAGTGAAGTTTTATGTAATAAATCATGTTTAAGTTTGTAATAAAAGCAGGGTTGTCATAGGACGTCTCGGTGACATGACTCTGCAGGGTCAAGCACACACCTTAGTTCAAGATTATCAAGGAATGAAACTTATAAGTGCAAGAAGGAACATGAGAAGGAAAGAATTAAATTTTTTCGAAATAGGGATACATGGTGTGTATGACCCCTACACGACATGTTCCTTTAAGTCTTCACATGGGCGTGTACTCCTACCAGCCCTGGTCATGTAACACCCCATACACACAACATGTTCTCCCAAGACACGGTGTGTACTTGAATTTTTTCCCCCTACCCGAGTTCTTCTACATGAATAACCCACACGTTTCTCCTAGAAAGAGACTACACGACATGTTTGAGTCATACACGACATGAACTTGAATGATTTCACTGACCTGTGTTGTTAGTTACACAGCCGGACACCTGGTCTAAACAACATGACGTGTACATATGGTACATGGTGTGTGCCATCAAAGATTTCCCAACCCTGTGTCTCTGTCCACATAGTCAGTCACATGGTTAAGGACTAAACGACGTGTACATACAGTGCACAACGTGTACTTAAGAAAAGTTGTTCCTTCCCAAACAGAAGGACAGATGGCATGTATTAATCATTACACGCTATGTATTCTGGGTTTTTCCAGATAGTAAGCCTGAGAAACTACTCCAGAACCCAGAAAAACACTGAAATGAACATTAAAGTGCCAAATTCCGATCTGTGGGGGCCCATAATCCCCTCAAATCAAATCTTGGCATCTTATACATGTCATATACAAGAATAACAGCGCAATGATCCACTAAATTATGATCCATGAGGGCCCATAACACCTCAAGAAAAAAAGTTTGGCATTCATTCAAATGAAACCTTACACAATCCAATACCCTATCAAATAGAAGGTATTCTATCAAGGCATCTATCACAACAACATTCATACCTAGCACAACATCTATCACAAAAACATGCAATTAGTAATGCACCCTAAATGGCATAGCAATAATGCATGACATGTGATCTCTATCAAGTGACTATATGATGCATGAGATGACATACCATCATCTCATCGGGTTGTAACAGAAATAGAACCTCAATGAAATCAACTATAACAACAAAAATTATGTGAATCACCCAACGATTAAATCAAATCAACTATAAAATTGAAAAACTAGATTTTTTTTGCAATATATGAGTAAATTGGATTTTCCCTGTACACGGGTTAGCTACTCCCGGGAAAAACTTATTACCAACTATATATTATATCATATCCCTGACTATAGTCTCCAAATAGTAAGTCAAGAAGAAAATAATTCCTCTGATACCAATTTATAAAGTCCCGATTCTGGGTGCCGCCCAAAGGTGCCCCATACTTGGTTGGTCATATGGCCTCAAGCGCATTTCCCCAAATTCCAGAGGCTGCTGACTAGCAGCGAGGACCTTGGGTGTGATGGTGGGGAAACTATGCCCTCATTGAAAGAGTAATGCAACAAAAATAAAAAGATAACAATAGTAGAAGCAGTAATAATACCATACAACAGTAAATAGTGTAAGACTGAGTAAATAAACAACTACAACATATACATATATATATCAATAATGATGCATCTCAAAAGTTTCTAGGAAATCATCCAAACAAGTCAAAATGTTGGAATACATTACTAAATCAAAGTACAAAGGAAAAAATACGTAAAAAACTCTAGCAGCATTGCAAGCCTCAACTTGGTCCCATGCTCTCCAACTCCACAACAATCAAGTACCTGAAGTAAAAGTGCACTTTCCCTTATCTATAACTACAACAATATAATCTGTTTGGGCCCAAAATCATGACCCAAATAGGGCGTGAGATGAATCCTAGTAGACAACCACCAAAATATCTGTGCCTAATAATCAGTGAATATATATGGAAGGAAATAAGAAAAATGAAGCAATAAATAAGGAAGTACTCAAAAGTAAAGTGTCATATAGTTTCAATTACATTCATTTACATTCGTCAATTATTCAACCAAGAGAAAACAAGCAACCCTATGGGAAGTTCTCATAGCCTATCCCCTCTGGTTCAACCAATCAATCTCAAGTAACCCTATAGGTAAGTTCTCATAGACTAACCCCTCTGGTTCAACTTATACAAGTATATAACGACCTCCTGGACAGCTCACACGGTCTAACCCCTTTGGTCTCATGCAACAAAAACTCTTTGAGGAAGCACTCACTGTAAATTCCCCCTATAGTCTTTTAATGGTAAACTACAGACTCTTTGGGGAAGCACTCAACATCAATTCCCCCTATGGTATCGTAATGGTAACTATATACACTCTGAGAGAGCACTCAACATCAATCCCCCCTATGGTCTCGCAGTGTGATAAATATAACAGACACTCTGGGGAAGCCCTCAATGTCAATTCCCCCTATGGTCTCACTAAACCAAGTTCCCAAAACCCTGTGTAAAACAATCATGCATAAATGATGTTCAACAACCAAAGTAAACCTAAAAGTATTACTTGGCTAAAAATATAAAAGGCATACCACAACATTAGATAATATCACTCCATACTAACAACACTAGGCATGGAAAGAAAGCAGCCTAACAGGAAAAGCTAGACCAAATGGTCAAGATCAAATCAAACATGGGAAAACACATCCATACATGGAAAATAAACCCTATTCACAATCTAATATCCCTACCAAATCAAAAAAATCATAGCAGGTGTTAACAAGGTTAAAATCCCTAAACTATCAATACCCCAAACTAGGGTATTGGGAAATTTTTCACATATAAATCAAATACTAACTATAGAAAGGAAAAAAACACCTACCTTGGCATTGTACGATCGACATGATTCGGCATTGGCCCTTGAATTGACCTAGAACATGGTAGATCTAAAAAAACATAAAAAACTCTCAACCAAGGATATCTCATGAAAGAGGAGAAATCAAGGAACGAGTCTCTAGAAGAAATAATAACTCACCATGGCGATTTCAACGCAATCGATGATGGTTAAATCAGATAATGGATGATGGGTTGAGGGCTCAGAGAAGAATCATCGGCTTCAGTCTCTCCTGGAAGAGATGATCTAAGAAGAAGTGTTTTTTGTGAATGAGACGCGACCTCGGTCCAACTTAACAAATAAAAAAGAAAAGTACATGGTGTTTTCATTTAATGTACATGTTGTGTACATGCCTTAACTGGCCTTCACTTTAGGCAGTCTCTAAGTCACTCCACACGACCATGTACTTGACTGTTACATGGCCAGTACATAGTCACCTGCGGCAACTGGGTACATGACGTGTACTCCTTAAATTTCTATGTTCTCCTCTTTTTCTTAAAAAACACTAGAAAGAAAAACTCATACCTGAAAAGAAGGTTCGGGTTCTTACACACCACTCTATTATTAGCATGGTTCCTTTTGAGGCCCTGTATGAGAGACCCTACAGGTCACCCTTATTCTAGACAGATATTAGTAAGGCATCTCTTATTGTTTCCGAGATGGTGTAGGTGACGACGGAGAAGGTCCAGGTTATCCATGAGTGGATGAGGATAGCCCAGAGTAGGTAGAAATATTACACATATTGATGTTGTAGGCCCTTGGAGTTCGAGTGGGGAGACCACGTTTTCCATAGAGTTTCCATGGGATGAGGATTACAAAGATTCAGATGTGGAGGAAAGCTATCCCTGAGGTTCATTGGACCATTTAAGATCTTGTAAAGGGTTAGAGATGTTTCTTACTGCCTCTCCCTACCCCCACAGTTGGAGCGGATGCATGATATCTTCCACGTGTCACAGTTGAGGAGATAAGTGCACGAATCCACACAAATTATTGACTAGGACGAGCTAGATATCAAGGATGGAGACAATTTTGTGGAGAACCCAGTGGTGATCGATGATTGGCATGAAAGGACCCTATGTGGATGGACCATCCCCTTGGTTCGTGTATTGTGGTAGTACGGTATCATGTAAGAGAGATCCTGGGAGTGGGAGAGCTAGATGAGGGCTCAATATATCGAGCTTTTTTATTAGTTTTTCTTTTCAAAGATGAAAATATTGAAGGAGAAAATGAAGTAGAGACCCTATTTTTTTTCTTATAATACTTTTAAGTATTTCTAGATATATTTTTGGATCTAGGCACTAAGCCAACGTGTGATTATGAGGCTTGGTGTATCCGAAATTAATTTTATAAAAATATTAAAAATATTTTATATTATGTGTTCATTTTTTTAAAGAAAATGAGATATCTCTTAAACAGAATCTTAGATAAAAAATCTGAGATCACGACTGAGTTGGAAACGCGAGGTTTACACTAGGTGCGACCTAAAATTGGTCAGCACGGGGTGTTCAGATATCGTAATCATTGATGGGTGCATTTAAATTAAATTAATTAATTGATTTAATTATTTCATTTATTTTACCTAAATATATTTTTATATAATTTCCCCAGTATGAAAATTCTTTGGGTTTATCACATAAACCCTAGGAGAATTGAGAGGATTTCCTTCTACCTTTTTTTGGAAAATCAAGATTCGATGTTGGAAAAACTCCAGATCTAGGCAGATCAGGATGCAATGAATGCAACGATCCCTCTATTTTTTTTGGTGAATGCATTATTTATTGATGAAAAATCCAAATTGAGGAAGGACTCATCATTTTTTGGATTTTTATCCTATTTATTAAATAAATTGAGAATGATCATATTGACTCTTGATCTGTGTTCGAATTGAAAGCCTTTGCTTGCGCCCACATATAGATTTAAATTTTTTATTCCGTTTTCTCACCCTGGATATCCCAAATTGAATTAATTGGCCAAGAACGCTTGTTTAGAGATTGTTGCATCTTTGATCTTGTTCTTTTATCCCAAAATTTCTTCACGTTCTTCACTGATTGGACCATCACTGCAAAAAAAAACAACAGATTAGCAGCGGTTTTTTAGAAGGGGTTATGCACAAGCCCCTCTAATTTTTTTTTATCATTTTTATTTGTAATATTTGGTTGGATTTTAGAGGCAGTTGTATCAAAACCACTGCAAATTTAATAATTAGTGGCCCTATATGTTCGGTTGGATTTTAAAGTCACTATATATATATATAAAATATTCATTTGGGTATATATTAGAGGCTATATATACATAACATGAAAATTATTTTTTGAAGGAAATAGTAGGGGTTCACAACCCCCTCTAATCTCTTAAATTATAGGGGTTCATGAATTGTCGTTAAACCCTTAGATTAGAGGGGGTTTTGAATCCCTTCTAATTTAAGATATTAGAAGGGGTTGTGAACCTCCTCTAATTTATGACATTAGAGGAGGTTTTCAACCCCCACTAATTCAAGAAATTAGATGGGGTTTATGAACCTCCTTTAATCCCTTTGATTAGAGGGGTTTTAATCTCCTCTTAATTTTTATTTATTTTTATAAATAAGTCTCATATAAATTCAAATTTTATAATGTATATGTGTGGGTGTGCATGTGCACACACAAACACATATATAAATCACATAAAAGCATTATATAAATGTATTTAAATGCATTATAAACACATATATAAAGACATTATATAAATACTTTAAATAAATAATTATACATATAAAAAAAATGTATACATATATAAATATTGTCATACATAATATAAATGTAATTATAAATATATTTATTCATATATATGAAATTTATATATGGTTTTATAAATACCATACATTTATATTATGATTTATATTATACATATATTATATGAGATACGTTTTTATTGTATATTTATGTATAAATACATTTATATTATATTATGTATACAAATAAATAAAATATAAATAAAATTAAATATAAATATAAATATATATATATAATATTATATTATAAATATTTTACTATATATAAAATTATATATATTATATGATTATTTTATATATATTTCAGTATGCCATATTAATTATAAATTGATTTAGTTAATATATATATATATATATATATCATTTAATTATATTATATATTTACAATTATATGATTGTATTTAATTGTATTTATATGTATATATAAATATAATTGTATAATTTTATGTATATATATATACTTGTATAAATTGTATTTCATATAATATTAATTATATATAACATAAAATCATAAACATATTATATAAATATATACATAAATATAATTTGTTTAAAAAATAAATCATATAAAAACTCAAACTTGTTATTTTTATAATTTCTATTACAATAATAATATATATATTTAAATAATATGTTTGTGATTTTATATTATATATAATTAATAATATATAATAATCAATTTATACAAATATATATATATATATATTAATGTACATAATATTATACAACTATATTTATTAAAATACATATATATTAATGTACGTAATATTATACAATTATATTTATTGAAATACATATATATTAATGTGTATAATAATAAATATATGTATTGAAATACATTATATAAATATTTTTATAAACTGTATTTCATATAATATTAATTATATATTTGTATAAATTGGATTTCATATAACATTATATAAATATTTGTATAAATTTTATTTCATATATATATTGTCTAAATTGTATTTCATGTAATATTAATTATATTTAATATAATACAATTTATACAAATAAATATATATTAATTTACATAATAATAAATATATGTATTGAAATACATTATATAATTATATTTTTAAATACATTATATAAATATATTAAATAAATACTTATATATATTTTATAAATAAACATGTACATAATATATAAATATATATTTAAGTATATAAATAATTTACATAAATATATTTATAAATATATAAATATATGTGTATATACATAACATAAATAGAATTATAACATATATACTCAAATATATGTAAATACACATATAAAATATATAGTTTATACAAATGTATAAATTTAATATAATATAAATGTATTATAATGTAAATACATAAACATATAATATAAAAATTTATATATTAATTCAAATAATTATATATGTATTTAAATATTTATTGAAATAATGTTTATTTTAATTAGTTTTGTAATATATATTAATACAAATATGTGTTAATATAGAAACAAAAACGAGTTTTCATGGCGGTAGAGGCGCAACAGGTTTACTCACATGGTCTAGGCATCGAATCCTGGTATGATATATTTTAGAAACTTGTGGAGGGTCCTGTTTCATGGGTGAACATGAATGGTAGGGGAAAGCCGCACATGTGAAATGGGTTGGAACTGGAGGGTGTTGGTCTATAACGGAGGGCAGACCATGCGAGTGATGTGGGTTGGAACCAGAGGAACGAGAGGGCGGGTCACGTGAGTGACGTGGGTCTGGAATTGGAGAGAGAAGGGTGTGGGGTCATTAACTTGAAAGGAGGTTTTCTTATAACTGGCTTTAAATATGAGTCATTTATAAGGGGTTCTAACTCCCTCTAAATAAGTATTAAATAGAGGCGGTGCTTCTGAACCACCTCTAATTTAACCCATGCAACTCAATTAGTGGCAGTTTCCAACCGCCGCTAATATGATGAATAATTTAGAAGGGGCAAACCCCCCCTCTAAACTGAGATTTTGTGGTGAAATTAGAGGGGGGTTTAACCATATCTAAATGAACCGTATCTAAATTTTACATTACTTTACCAATGGTTCCTCAAAACCACCTCTAACAAGAGTAGGTGGGAACATTAGTGGAGGTTCCTCATAACCACCGCTAATGTGTTTAGAAGAGGTTATAACCCCTTATAAACTAAAAAATAACCCCCTCTAATTGGATCATTTTTTTGTAGTGCATGAGGTATCGGTTCGACATTTCTTGGCAGGATTGAGCCCAATAAAACCCCCAAATTCATGGAAGAATCACGTGGAATGAATGAATCCGATATCAGAGGATAGATTGAGATGTGTTGTGGGATATGAGTGATGAATCTTGTGGATTTGGTACCCAAGACCGAATAGAGATGGAGGGAGGAATTTAAGGCATGCGATAAACCACCATGGTTGATGGATATCAATTTCCGACCACCAAATGGTTGGAAACAATGAATAGAGGAAAGATCCACTGATTTCTGGATGGAGGTGAGATCTGTGGTGTAAGAGCTGGATCTGGAATGCCTGAGAGTAGATCTACCTTTTTGTGAAAAAACTGACTATACTCCATGTGTCACGACCCACCTTCACCAAGATGAGGGAAGGGACAGCAGATTTCCAAACCCTTCCTTCTTCAAGTTGAAGGAGAGATAATGACCCCCTAGACCCACCTTCAATAGGCCCCAGAGTGGCGACTAGCACCAAGGGTATATAATCTTACACAAGATGGGAGGCATTACCCTTTTATTTAATAGGATCAGGAGATAAGATAGTAAATCCCAAAAACACCAAAACTGGGGGTGAAAGTAAAGCCAAAAGAAAACCATTCCCATATGCATGTTACAAAAGTAAATACCTCAAAGTACAAGGAGACTACAAAGATAGAGTACCAAGGAAAAGAAAAAAACAGCAACTACAACTGTCCCAACGTCCGGGCTAGTACGGCCCCGCATGATCCCTAAAGTCCTCCTGGAAACCTGAAAGCAGTTTCATATATGTAGGGTGAGCATACAAGTATACTCAGTAGGGAAAACCCAAGACTCTCATGCACAAGTGAGGAGGCATTCTAATGCCCTGTGAGAAAGAGAAAACCAAAGCACCTAGAAAGGAAAACTATCCACCCGAGCCTCACCAAGGCACACTCCACAAATAACGCAAGTCAAGTAATTTATATTAATAGCACATCGACATTTGGGTACCCCGTTCCACTTTACCACTGGTTATTGAAGACATCCTACGCATCGAACCAATCCTGCCATTCTCACCACAGTCCCACTACCACACCCCGGCCGCACACACCTGGTCCACAACCACACATCCCTCCCACAAAAACCTTGTCCACAACCACCACACGGAACCACGCCCGCAAACACCTGGGCCAGAACAACTACTGCCACGCCCGAAGACACCTGGGCCTCATCCTGAAGATTCTTGGGAACAACCTGCCCCCACACACCTAGGACAACCACCATAACTACCCTGCCTGAAGAATATTGGGATATAATGAACCTCAGTCCATCATAGTCTACCCGAAGAGTCTTGGTCTATTTAGGAAAGGGAGCATAAAATGAGCTAATAACCAGCCACTCATAGGAGTGTTGGGAAAAACACCCTCCCCCATGAAATGGGGGTGTTCGACATTAAGTGATCAACTTGGGTGGGGCGTGAATAAGAAACATAAAAACTACATATATATATATGTATATTTAACAATCACTCATCCCAACCTAGGGTTCATAAAGCCAACCTAAGAACAAAACCCTTGTTACTATTCATTCATAAAAGAAGCCACAACACTCACGGCCAAGCCACAACTCATTCCCAAAACCAATTCCTGTTTAACCCATTCTTGGTTTCATGTTCAAGTGATCCCATTTAAGTAAATTATGCACTACTGGGAAACTAACAGGCATAACCACAATCCAGGAAAAGAGAAACAACCAAACAAAAATTTAAGCATTCACACCCGGTTCTCTTGTGAAGTCACAACAACAAAGGGATAAGTGAGATCCCTCAAAGTATTGGAACCAAACCAAGACTCAAGATATAGCCCCACACCATTTCAGATTCAAAACCAACAACCGTGCCACAGTAGAGGATCCCATCTTCACTCACATCATCCCAGAAGCATCAAACAGTATGACACACCAACTACTGAAACACAGTAGGGAAAATTCCAGGTTCAAATACATCATTCACTAATTTTTCTTCTTTATGTTTTTGGTTAACTGGGGTGATCACACAAGGTTTTTTGTTCACTGGTCATTCATTTAATCGACCTAGTTTACAGAATTAACCAAATTCCCATGTTGGAGTCATTCAATTATCACAAAAGACAAGGGTTCATTAGTGCGCAAGGAAAGACCACCAATGGCCATGATTTTCAGTGAGCATAATCCCATACAGTTCACAACATAAAATAATCAAGGGTAAGGAAAAAACATCAGAACATCAATCACACTCCCCCCCTTCATTATTTAAAGGTGTGTTTGTTATCTTCATTAATGTTTGGTTTCATCAATACTGCATAAGCAATAGGATACCCTCCCAGCATGCTACACAGTAAGGAGAGACGAAGGAAAACCCTACTTGGATGATCAAAGATCGAAGTTCTTATCCACACGCCAAGAATGGGGGATGCACGACTTGCAGGGGAGTAACGTCGGGGACTCCAAGGGTGATCAGAAAAGCTTTGGCACAGGTGAACCACTTGCCTCGAGAATGGGGGCTTAAAACACACCAGGGAGAAAGGATAGGAAAAGAGGAAAGAAGAAGAATAGATTCCCGTGCGATATAAGGGTGAGATCTGGTTGTCACGGGACATGGAATTTTGAATGGATATAAGGTTGGATTGTTGTTTCACCACACGGTTGTGTGGTTACACATGACTAAATTAATTGTTATTTAATGATTCCCATCGGAAAAGGTGGTAACACCTGTGACTTTAAGGATTTTATATAAACAGAGGGGAACGTTATGCGGACACACAGATGGGTCTGTTGAGGGTCACCCTACTCTTAGGAATTTGAATCATTGACTATGGACTAAAAAGAAAATGGCCTTGAACCACTTCAAAAAGGTTAAAAGGGATAAAAGTGGTGTTACGGGAGAACTGTAGAAGAAAAACCCGACAAGACTGGGTGACACCGATCGCGTCGCACCGATCGTGGCACGACGATCGGTTGCACGCTGATAGAGCGTCCTACCACCAAGATTCCACCCTAGGATCTAGATTTTGGAAAAGGGATGGACCGTGAGGGTCTGGGCCATCACACCATGTAGTTTTAATAACACATGTCGTGTAGTGGCCCTTTGACTGCGACACTAGGGTTTTGAGAAAGTTAAGGATGATATTCCATGTAGATGGGCCACATACCGTGTATCCATCCCTAGGTGGAAAAGTCATGTGGAAGAGAACATGGGTAGGACCTCGGGAGGGAGCACACACTATGTATCAAAGTACACAGACATAGCTAGGAGCACAGGTAGGACCCCATGTGGGTCCCCTTACATGCTGTGTACCCTTCTTCTTTTTTGAGTAACCTTTAGTCTCTCATATCTCCTTTGTTTAGACTCAGATTTTGGACCGTGAGTAGCCTATCCTAAGTGTTTTTACACATAGAATATGATGGTTGCATCTATATAAGATTTTGAGATATTAAGTGAGATGTTACATGTTTGTCACTTCTTTAAGTGATACTCAACGATGGCAGTGATCAAGCAGAATCACCAGAGTGGCACCCTCCTACTGGAGAGAGCATGTGTTCTCCATCTATCTATTTGAGTGGTACCCTCCTACTGGTCAAGTCATGGGTCCTCAATGGGGTATTAGAGTGGAACCCTTCATCTGGTCTAGGCATGGTTCCTCTACCTACCCACCAAGGGGAACCATCCTATGGAGTTAGGGTATGAGTCCTCAACTACGAGACTAGCACCCTCCTACTGGGCTGGGCATGGGTCCTCTATCTGCTATCTGAGTGGAACCCTCCAGCTAAGACGGGTATGGGTCCTCTACTGAATATTAGAGTGACACCCTCTAGTTGGGTTGGACATGGGTCCTATAATGACTATTATAGTGTAACCCTTCATCTGGGTTGGGTATGGTTCTACCATCGACCATTGAGTGTCACCCTCCTACCAGAATAGAGCATGTGTCCTCTATCTATCTACTGAGTGGAACCCTCCTGTTGTAGTAGGACATGGGTCCTCTACATATATATTTTTCCCCTCGACTATGTGTCATTGTGGCGAGGTGTATCTTGACTTAGATGTCTCTTCGGATAGATGCACAAAATGTTGGGCATTGTTGTTGGACCTTCTAGAACTATTGGCTCTCTTTTCCTGGGCTGGGATGTGAGATGAAGATCCCATTCTCTCTCATTTGGGTTTCTTTGTTTTGAGTATATATATTTGTATCCATGTCATTGGATTTTTTTACTCTTTTTCTTTAGGTTGAGATGTCTATTTATTCCTATCATGTCTCTTACTTCCCCCCCATCATCTTTTGGGGCATCCTACTGGGTATGTATATACTCATCCCTACATGGAATTTTCCCTCATGTTTCGTATCTTATGTAGATGATGGATAGGCCGACAGTGACTATAGAGGAGCATTGGGATACCCGGTACATTTGATCGCATATAGTGGTCAGATCTTGGATATTTGGAGCTAGTATCTCTCAACATTAACTTTTTTAGTTTTGTCAGGTTGTGACATCTTTCTAGTTGGTTGTATATTTTTACGCTTTACTTCTTAGTTTACATTGTCGTACTCTTTTACCCCTTATAGGTTTTACATGATTGGTTTATATTCTAGTTATTGCATATTTTTATTATTATTACTTTTCACTTTTTCATTTAGATAGTTAGGTGTGTGCATACAGTTACATTTGGAAAAGGACTCCCATACTAGTTATGCCTTTTGGTGCTTGTTGCCACCCCCTGGCCTATGGAGGTGCGCTTGGGGTAGTTGTGGCTCGAGCCCCATTGGGTTGGGTTGTGAAAGTCAATACAAAGGCAAAGTATTTTTTTCCTTATTTGTAAAAGGTGTTGAAAATTCCCACAATGACATGCCCAATCATATGACCCCCTACTCTTGAGGTCTTCTAAATGGACCTTTAACTCCTTTAATTATATAGGTGCCATTCTATAAAATGTAAAGGATATGGGGCCCATACTAGTAATAAAGTAAATGGTTGAATCTAATTATAGTTGAGGATAAAACCCTAAAAATTCACCAGGAAAGACCTCAAGGTACCTATCCACCACCAAAAAAAGTTGTCCAGTTAAACCACATTCAATGGAATCAATTAACAGCTCAGAAAACTGACTGGGACAATCAAACCTACTCTACCTAACCTGGAGTCCCACTCACCCTGAAACATGTTTGTTTTTCTAGAAGAATTGATAAATAAAACCTTTTAATGACAACATTTAATCCAAGCCTTTACACTCACCATCTAATTCATACTAAAGATATGTTTTAACATTTCCAGATCCAGAACTAGGAATTCCCAAACAACCTCCGCATCGATGATGAATACACTACACTCAGAGAACTTGAAAACTTGTTCTATCCTATTTATAAAGGGATAAGAGAGATCCATATCATATGATATCAACTAAGATCATAGTCCCAAGTAATCTATTATCTTATAATAAATGAATTAATGAGATGCACCTATGTCAAATAATGTTAAATCCATAGATGACATAATGAACAACACATCTCTAACTCCTCTAGATATTGCTCCTCTATATATAAGCACCCAAATATAGGACCACCCTAAGATTTATTGGTGGAATGAGAGTACCTTATCAACTATGAATGAGATCTCACCCATTTTTATGCATCTAACTACACCTAAGAACCCTTTGTATAAGTGGAATCCACTTTACTACACAGGGGAAATTACCTATAAAAGCATCGAAGGTGTCATATGAATAAAAACCCATGGAAGGTTTTCATATCTTTATATAAATAATAATTGGTATACCCTATCTTACCACATTAAAAGTAAGTGGTTTTTCCATATGGGATCTGCTGAAACAAGGTCAGTGAGATGTTGCACACTCACGTTGCTACCTTGTTGAGACTCCCTATGCTTGCTCTTTTGTACATAAGTGGAAATCCAGATTCAACCTATGGTCATAGGATCATAGACCATAATATTTAGTCAAAATATATCTACCTATTCCATAGTCACCTTATCAATTACTTAAGCATAGTTTAGTGGGCATAAAAGAATGATCTTGGACCTGATTTCCAGCATCACTCCCATTGGAAAATGGCACGCCTTCAAGTATTAATTTTCCAAGAGCTTGAGTGAAAGATGAACTATCTTGAAAAACCAAGTGGAATACCCCATCATAGATTGGTCACCCTAAAAACTCCATGGACTTCACCACTTGCAAGTTCTCTAGGTAAAATTTCCGGTTAAATATATTCTTGAACCTAGTCCAAGTAAGATCCTCATAAAGCTTACCAATCACAACCGAGTCCTACCAACTTCGAATCAGACCCTCTATCACATAGGTAGAAAATCCCACCTTTGTTTTCTCAAGGTTTTGGAGGATTGAGAATATGTGTTCAATCTTTTCCAACCACTCTTCTAGTTCTTTGGGTCCCGAGTTGCCTCAAAATGTGGGGGGATTATGCTTGGTGGACTCTTGGGCATTATCCATTATCCATAATTTCCTTGTATCACTACTTTTCATGATATACTGAATGGTTCTTACAACTGATTCAATAAGTTAGTATTCCATATGAGGATTTGTTGGAGGATCATTCCCAGTGGCTTCCTCCCTTCGATTTCTAGAGGTCTTTCTTGGAGGCATGTTCTAAAAATATAAAACACAAAAATCCAAACAATATGTAACCCGTTTAAAATGAATACTAATTAAAAAACTTGATGATTCATCACAAAACCTGAAATAAAACAAAACATTTAAAAATCCATCAAATTTATCATAAAAAATATCCAACCAACAAAAAATCTTGACTACCCTGGTAACTTAAGGTTTGGCACGAAGAAGAGCTAGCCAGACACTCCTCGCACTCTCACTTGAGCCTAGATGGTATTGATCCATGCTACCATACTTACATAAATATAAAGAGGGATTTGATATCATTTTTTTTATAAACTAACTTGAGTCAACCTTCCACGTCACCAGGTTTGGCCCAACACAAGGCCTGAGGCACGTTTCTGATCACCTTGAGCCGAAGACTAGTGTTAGGGTATAAATGCTGACTACATGGGAATATTTTCACCCTTGAAAATTTTGAATGACCCATCCATGGGTTGGATATACACAGAAAAAAATAAACAATGAAAATAGTATAATTCATTCTAATTAGAGTTTCAGTAGCAATAACACTACAATAATCACAACAAGTGGGAAACATAAAAATAAAATAGGATAAACCCATATCACATAGATAAAGATAATATTAACAGTACATACCATTATAGAGTTTACATTACATAAAACAAAATCCCAAAATATAGAGGATCCCAAAATGTCAGACCAATCTAGCTCAAAGTATCCCTTGTCCACCACAAACTTGTAACACAGATGATGACATGAGCATCAAGATGCCCTGCTATGAGAGGAAAATACTTTTCTATTACCTATAACAAATAGAAACAAATATATATATTCCCAATTAGATATGAAAGGTGTGAGTAAAATACTAGTAGGGTACCACTATGAATCTATATACCACCTTTCATAATACAAACTGACATTTCTAGTTTGAAAATAATGCTCTGAACCCCATTTATTTGAAAATAACTTCATAAATACTTTGGTTTTGAAAAAAAAATCCATAATGATGAATTAAATGATAAGTAAATTCATAAAATAAAATTGGGGGAATAAAATAACTAATATTGTAACACTATGATATTTTAAAATAACATTATGTTCGATAGCATATACAACACGCAACACTGAGCTTCAACAAACCACAACATATTATTATTTAAATGTTACAATTATAACCTAGTTTATTGAATTGGATGGTATGAAAATGATTTAAAACATTATGAAATATATATAAAGGTATTACTTAATAAAAATGTATTTATTAATACTTATGAAATAAGTACTTGATTTTTTAGTAAAGTCATTTTATTCTTCAAAAATACGTTTTCTTCAAAAATAGTTTTTTACCTTTTATGAGTGAATAATATATTTAATTTCTTATAATTTTATAAATTTTATTTGATAAAAATTATATAATTTTTTAAATCATCATATAAAATATATATTAGGGTGAAATTTTGGGATTTTTCTAAAAAGATTGATTTTTCAGTGAATAGTAAAAAATACAGATTTTTATAAAAATTTCATTTATTTAAAAAGACTCATTATGATATGAATTTGATATTAAATTAAGATAATTCAAATTTATTTATAAATATTTAAATTAATTACATAAGAACCGTCTTTATACTTGATTTTGGTATAAGTTCATTTTTGGGCTTAAAAACGCATTTTTCTAAAAACTATTTTCGTTGTGTTTTATGTATTTATATTAAAAGTAATTTTTTTTACTTAAAGGAAATGAATTTTAGGAAATGAAATTATTTTTTTGATTCATAAATACAATTTTATCCTAGGATTAATTTTTTATATTTTTTTAAGGAGTTAATTTTTTGGTGAATAATAAAACAATACAATTTTTATGAAATACGACATTTTTCATGATATCTCCAAGACATAAATATGATATAAAAATTTATTAAACTTATGGAATGACTCATGTATTATAATATAATAAAAATATCATACAAAAATAATTCAAATCTTATAAATTATAATTTATTTCATGATAAATAAGAAAATCATTTTTAATGTTGACGTAATGCTTGCGCGGTACTGGAAAAGTCAAATTTAGTGTCCTAAAAATAATATTTGAGAAGGAAGTATTTTTTAGAATTTTTAATATATATAAATTATTTTTTATTATTTTTATGGTAATATATGAATTTTTAGTTATATAAAAAGTGACTTATTCAAATTCTTATGCAATGCTTGCATGAGGCTAGAAAAGTCAAAATAGCATATTAAATAAATTGTAATGATATAGATGTGAGTAAATATACATATTGGGTGAATATAAAAGTTTTTAATAAACTTAATTAATCAATTTTTATTATGTTAATTTATTTTTAATTTTTAGTGATAAAATAATTACCTTAAATTCTTACGCAACTCTAATACCGTGCTTGTGCAAGCAGTAGAAAAATCAAGTAATGATTTTAAAAACTCTAAAAGTAATTTATTTTGATGATTTATAGTGTACCATGAATTTTATAGATAAGCATAACATATTAGGTATGTTTTAGACGTTTATATTTGAATTCCATTATTATCTTGGTGGCTTAAATTTAGAGTAAGTGAATAGTTTTAAAAATGACATTAATGATTTTTTATAATAAGCAGTATTTTATTAAATGATTTAAAATTCATAAATTCCAGAAACCAGCCTGGATACCATGGTACCCTGATACCCGATACAGAACTAACATGTCCCTAGGGGCATTCCTGATCCCCATGGGTTGACGACTAGCACCTGACATCATACAAGATAAAACAGGGAATTGATTTGACAAAAAAAAGTGGAAGATAAAAGGTTACAAGTTAGTATACTCAACACTTAAAATGGAGAAAGTTATATAAAACAAAATAGGTATAAAAAACCCTAAGGAATTACATCATCAAGTACTCAAAAACTAGTAAGATAAAACTCAAACATCCCAAAGGAAACATCACTCCAAGCCCAATGAATCAAGAACATCCACCACCTCCAAGTGGCACTTTCCCTTTGCTCAAGCCTAACATAAAAAAATATACAAATACTTGAAGGAAAAGGTAGGGTGTGAGCTATAAAACCAATTAGGGTCTCACCAATTGTTCTATAATAGAATATATAATAATAAAAAAATCACACTTTCAATTTAAATAAAACAGGGTATGGCATAATATATCATTTTCATATTTAAAAAACAAAATTATTTTGAAAGGATGGAAAACATTTTAAACATGGATTAAATAATTTTTTATATAAAATCATTTATATAAATCATATGGAATTAATAAAACAATTCTATAATCTATGGAATATATAATCAAAACAATCACAATAAGCACCATGGTCATCTGCCATGTAGTATGTTAGTGTCTAGCTATAGGATCCTTACACTTCTCATATCATTGATCCCAACAAGTATGTGCACACACGTACCTTAGGCTCAATCTGAATAAGACTCATCAACATCCCATCTAAGATAAGATATTCCGATCTATGATTTTTTAGGGTTTTCACCATTAATCCAATGTTATCAGATCAAGATCCAAGCATGTTTATCCCAAATAACCCACTAACTACCTAGGTTCACATGTGCTCAATCAATCAATCAATAATGGTCAAATCATCTCATTTCAAATCAATCATCATTTAAAATTCAATGGCCCAATTATCAGTTTCAATATTCCATTTCAATTTAAAAACCAAAACATGTGTTTTTCATCATTTCACGCCTTTTTAATATAAAACCAATCATAATTTATCATCATTTAAACTTAATCCATTTTATAAAATCAATTGTTAAATCATTTCATCAATTTCATCAATTTTCAAAACCCACCCCAAATTCCAATTCCATTGGAATTGGGGGGTTTTCCCAAAATACATGCCTTTTCAAGTTCCAATTCCAAATCATATCAAATTGGGTTTTCATAAATCAATTGAAAGTCATTACAAACAAATAAAACAAATCAAGGTTTAAATTATATGGAAATTCTCAAACAAAACTACCTACCTTTAATCAAAGATCATTAATTGAAACCCGCGATGAGATCTTCCAATGAATAATTAAGGCATCGTAGATATATAAATAAAACCTATAATCAAGATCCAAGAAAATAGAGTTTAGATCCATCCAATATGTTATGATCTATCAAAATCTAAGGAGGGAGGAAGGAGATATCAGAAGAAACAACTAGAGACGAGATCCACTTATTGAAGAAGATTAAACGTGATCATCCACACTTTGATCCTCCAAGAGAAGGTATTTGAGGATCAAAAAATGCTTCTTGAGAACCTCATAATCCAAGGAATTTGAGTTAGGTAAAGTGGGGGTTGATAGGGGGTTAAACCGGTGGGTTTGGGATTTTAAAATTAAAATTTAGAATAAAAAAAGTTTGTGTACATGGTTTCGTTGAGAGGGTCGCATGGTTAGACAAACTGTGCACCCTAACCATGTGCCCCTACACTGGGGTGAATAGTTTATACTAGGTGGATGCATGGTTTATAAAACCATATGACCACCATGAATGTAACATCCCAGGTAAATAAATAATACTACATTATAATGTTTATCAATATTTGTGAATAAAATGTTAATATTAATTTAAATGGAATGCTATGCTTGATGGCGTACCCAATACGCAACAACGAGTTTCTTTGAAATCTTACGTTGCACACTAATAATATAATAATATTATAATAGTTAACGCCTAGCCGTTGTAACGGCAGGAATGAACAGAAATAACTACAAAATGATTACATATGTTTGTTAAATATTTTTACATTTATCCAATAAATGTTAGAGGCTTAAAATCCAAATGAATCCAATTTTAAGAATAAATACTCTAATATTTTTAAAAGATTGTTTTACCGCCTTTTGATGGCGAACCTTTTTTAAATCTAACTTTTGACAATTTTATAAGCTCTATTTGTCAAAATAAACTTATTCTTTATGATTGGGACATTGAAATTTACTTTGGCTAAATTTTTGGTATGTTTCTGACATTGTTCATTTTTTAATGAATAGTGAAAAAATACTGCATTTTAAATCAAAACTGCTTTTTCATCTAATTTAAATATATGGTTAGATTATATTTTTAATTTGTTTTAAAGTGTAATTGGAATATATTTTTACCATTTAATCCAATAGTGGTCATTGGAATTAATTTCACTTTGAAATTGGACTTAAACTAGTGTCAATCTTTTAATAGATATTGTTTCTTAAAAACACGCTATTTGTTTTGACAGCGGGAATGAATTATTAAATCAATTAATGCAACTTATATATTTTGAATTTTTTAAAATAGACATCATTTTTGAATTCGGAATATCAAATATATCTTAGGGTGATTTTTTGGTATTTTTCTGAAAAACTTCAATTTTTGATGAATAGTGAAACCACTAAGTGGTAGTTAAAGAAACTGATTTTTCATTTAAATAAAAATTTACCACTTCTGTGATTTGATTTTAAAAAATCCGACATACATGGTTGTCATTAGGAAGTAAAATGTGGTTCAATGAGATTAAAATAATTTTTTGGTGAATAGTAACTTTTATGTTTTATTAATCGCAATTAAAGGTAATTAGTGTAATTTAAGGTAAAGATAATGTTATAATAATATTAAATGACCTTGAAACATGTCCTACCCTTATTGGATGAGTCATGGACGACCAAAAAAATCCATGGGTCAACTTGGAGACCCCATGGAGCCACTTTGGTTGGAAAATGACATTAATAACTTTTTATTTAAAGTTAAAATTAAAATGTCACAAACGTGTATTGTTTTACTAAAACAATTTTTAAATGGGGTTATACAAGTCATATTTTTTACTATAAATATTCATTAGAAATATAAAACGATTTCCTACATGATGATATTTTTTTTATAATTTTTATACATTAAATAAATTAATTTATTTATGACACTGTGATGATGCACTGATTACCTCATAAATGAACGATTTAAATAAAATGAGAAGATAGGGTGAAATCTAAGTCTTACACTTGTCAAAAACCTATTATATGGGTGGATTTCGAAACCTTATCACCTTATCCTCGAAATATATCCTTTTGGGACCTTTGAAATCCGAAAATCATTTTATAATAAAGTAATAGTTTATAACTTTCCAAGAGTGCCCCTCCTCTTCTCTTATAAAAGGCCCCCACCTATACCACCTTAGCCACACCTCTCAAGCCTTTGGCTCGGCCAAAACCTACCCATTTCATCTCTACACATACCTATCTTCATCATTGAAGCCTCACCTTTGGCAGAATGCTCTTCAAGAAACCCTTTTGGTTCAAACCAAGAAGAGTTACCCGATTTAAAGGTAATGTCTTCACTTGTGTTCTTTTGTTTTATTTTGCTTCTCCAAACCCCAAAACTATTTTTATTCCTTTCTTTTGTAACAAAACCAGTATATTAAATATACTAGGATATTTTTATGTTAATTATTCGAGCTAAACTTACACACACCTCCGTCTAATGGTTAAAGGACATACTGTTTCTATGGATGGCGAATTACTGCCTCACGAAACGATGATTGTTCAATATTCTCTTAACACCTTTCATGGTGGCCATTATGATGTCACTGTATTTTATATATGATATATATGGTATTTATGTTTCCCATATGATTCTTTATTTTATATTTAAAACATACCTTTATGCTTTGCATGTTGTGCAATTGCGATAATTTCATACGAGGAAGTGTGGACTACTGCCCCCTCAAGTGATGTGACTCGTTCATGCAATACATGGAATGTATAAATAATGAAACTAATGAACTTATGTGACCTATAAAACATATATATTATACTGGAATTATAATATATATATCTCTCAATTATTTTTAATTCCATTAATATGACAAAGAAATGAAAGTAGTGTTCATGCCTACGTATGGCCTACCGTCTCCATGAACGGTGCATTTCATTTCTTTTTATCTCCAAATGTTATGGAATAGTATAAAATGAATATGTACTGGATATATATTATATTTAAATAATTAATACTATTCTGGAGATTATTTACTTATAACTACATGGACAATCATTTTCAAACAAGTTCATTTTTGACTCATGTACCAAACATCGACAAAAACGTCTGATATGAACTCACATTATTAACCAATTATTATAAAATTGTAATATGTGATATTAACTGAATAATAATATTTAAAGGAGGAACTTAAGAAATTATAAATTTACCAAAGTTTATTATTCTGGAATATAGATAGACGAACAAGACAAGTCGGACTTGAGGTAAGGGATCCGACCTCTCTCTTTCTTTTCAAGTACCCTTTTTTATGTCATTTCATTTATGCTCCATGTTCTTATGTTGGAAGATGTTATTTAATATTCACCATTCTGTAATATTTTATTTTCATATGATGAGTTACCCCCTCTTACTCTCATCAATTCATTTTAAGAATTTTTATGTGGCGCCGTTAGGCTGCCGAATTTTCGTAAGGGATCCTACCTCTCTCTTTCTTTTTTAAGTACTCTTTTTATGTAACATAATTTAAGCTCTTATTTATTATGTTGGGGGATGTTATTTTATATTCATATTTCAGTAAATTTTATGTTAATATGATTAGAGACCCTATTTTATCTCATCAATCCATTTTTGGAAGTTTTATATGGCGCCGTTAGGCTGCCGAATTTTCATAAGGGGATTTTCATCTCACTTTTTATTCCCATGAGATTCATGCTACATTGGAGACTATTTACTTTTGTGTGGTGTATTTACTGCCCATTATTTTACTATTTTTATAATATAATCTCATTTATGGGTAGTTACATCTTCTTTGTATGACCCTTCTTTCATGGGGTGTACATTTCGAAAGTTGCCCAAATCGGTAAGGGAACCTTTCACACTCCTCTTTTAAAAAGACTTATTTTGGTATGCCTTTTAATTTACATCTTTTTATGTTGGGATATGTTCTTCTATATCCTTATTGATGTAAATTTTATTTACAAGTGATGATATACCATTTTCTATCTCATCAATTAATTTTATGAATTTTAAAGTGACGTCGTTAGGCTGTCGAATTTTACCAAGGGAACTTTTTAACCCAATTTCGATTTCTTTGGGTTCAACATGTAGTTATTGAATATGTCATCCTTTGAATATGTTTGAATGAACTTTTATTGTTTTACACTTAATATCCACTTATATTTGGTGTATTTATATTTTTCACACATAATTTTGAGATTGATTTATCCTTAATTTAAGGATACCTTATTTATAAGGGATTTCATCTCATTTTACATTTCTATTGAGACTTCATTGTTTCTATCCACCAATTCACTCTTATATGGTTTATATACTGTCCTTTGGAATATTATATCATGAATCCATTTATTCTCATGATATTATAAAGTTCTGATTAAATGTTATTCGTCAATTATTGTATTAAAGTGTCTCTAATTTTGGTAAAAACCCTTTAACTAAAATATCGCTTTAAATGTTTTAATGATTTGTTCTTATTAATATCAATGTTTTCAAAAAAAATTTAAGGATTTATTTATATTGATATTAATGGTTTAAAATGTTAAAATCTTCAAGGTGGTATGGGACACTTTGATTCAAAAATCTCTTTATTGAATGTTTTAAATGGTTTTGAAAATGGTTTTTTTGAATGGATTCATTATTTCAATATCTTAAAATGTTATATTGTTATTGAAATGTGGTAATGTTATCTTTCCTTTATGCTTAAGTTATGTGCTATGATTATGTTTTGTTTCTTGGGCATTGTTTATGAAAATGGGTGGTTCCGTGATAAACTAAGGGTGGGTGAGCCGGATATAGCTCTCCAATGCATTGGGTAACGCGAAGGAGTTAAACGTTAAGGTTTCTCCAAAGAGATTTAGGGAATATACTGTGATGGGTATTCCAAACGTAACCATGAGGGTTACTCCCTACGTAAGAATGTTATGAATGCCTCAAGTTACCTTTATGTCTTATGATTTCTATGAGTTATTCATAAATCTTATGATTTCATGAGGTATGTTAATGTGCTTATGTTTTATGAGTAAAGTATGATTTCATTGATTCTTATGTATACATGTACTAATGTTTCCTTCCTGAATTTTTATATCCCTTACTGAGATTTTTATGCTCATCCTAAGTTTTTGAAATGTTTTTCACAGGTTAAGGGAAAGGTACATGATATGATGATAGTGTCATGGAAGTGTCAAGAAAGAATCCATGTTTTATTTTAAATATGTTTCCGTTGATGGAAAAAAATGAATAATATCTTTTATGTAACCACTTTGTTTAAATGTGTAATGTAATGCATGATTTATGATCTAATTTTCTAAAACTCTAAACCTGAAAAGATCCTCAATGTGTATTCTTGAAATAACTCAAGATTAAGTAAGGTTTAAGGCCGAATCCTTATAGTTGGTATCAAAGGTCGGTTTTGATAACTTTAGAGGTTAGAGTGTTGTTTAAGCATAAGTGACAAGTTGTGTATAACCACAATGGTTATTATATTAGATAGTGTCATTGTTATTTTTGAAGGTTGGAATGAGTTTGCGATAACTTGGATAAGTATATCTTAGTGTTTATCTTCCGCTTTAGTACATGATGATTTTTTTGATATACTCACAATGACCTTTTTGGTTTTAGTAAATGGATGGATCTAGCAGGCACCAAAGTGACAATGGGTTTAAAGGAAACTGTGGTGGTTCTCTGATTAAAAGACTGGATGAAATGGGAGATTCAATGAGAAATCTCATGGTTATTCTAAACCAACTATCAGGAGTCATGATCAACCACTTGAACCTTGGTGAGTTCTCTAATGCCTCTTGTATGAGAGAAACAACTCGATGTGGAAGTTCATGTGATAATTATAAAGGTAACGATTAGGGTTTATATGATCCTTACTTTTGAGGTAATTATGGGTTACTATATGTTATGATGGAAGATGAAAGGCATGAGGTAAAATTGAGGTTAAATTATGTTATGGTTATTTTTGAAGATTTTATCTATTATTGGGGAATGTTTTAAGAATTATATAGTTTTGGAAAAAGGAAAACACACAGACCATGTGACAACCCGTTGCATCGGATAAAGCTATGGGAATCGAACCCACAACCAAAGTGCAACTGGTATTTATCACCTACCACTAGACTATGTGAAGTCCCTGGTTAGTTTGACTAATTATTATTATTTTAGTTAGATGATTTTATGAATAAAGAGTAAGTTTATTTTTGGTTATCTATGGAAATTATTAACCTATCATGGAGGATATGTGATTAGGTTAATTACTTTTCAATATGATACTTTAAGAGAAATTGATGTTATTTGGAGATAAATGTTAATTTTTAACTTGGGAGACTATGTGATTAAATCCTTCAAATATTTGGGTTTCAATATTAGTTGGGTTTACCTTGAAGAATTTTATGGACAAATTGTTTATTAAATGGTCTTCGTTGAACTTTGGGTTTTGTTTTAAAATTTTTGGAGATTAGGAGTAGTTTTTCTTTTTGTAAAAAAAATATCCTTTTTGGGTATTATCTGACCTCGTACTAAACTTTTTGGTTTGGTTTTGGTTGAGATCTAAAGACATGGAAAATATATAGTTCTCTTTTGTGGATTAGTTGATTCTCAAGAAGTTGATTATAGTACTCTTAATGCGAACAAGTCTTCCTAAATACTCGTCTTTTGGAGAAAATATGAGTTTGATTAAGGAATATAGTAAAATTTAAAAGTCTACGTGACAAGTAATTATGTTTTATTATGATTTAGTTAATCTAAAAAATAAATTCCTCAATGAAGAGTAACTTAAAAAAAATGTTGTCTATTAACTTTTCCTACTGGGGAATCGAATACCGTTTAACCCATCACAAGTTTGTGATTTTCTTGTGGTTAACTTTCTCCAAGACATGTTTACTATCACTCTCCATTAGAACACAACCCTTTGTTTTCTCCTCCATATCCATATTTTCATACGTGGAATCCTAGTATGGGTTAACTGGGGTGACCTTTGTACTTCTCTCCCTTTATTTTAAAGTGATAGTTTTACTGACTCTTGTTCCGATGTGGGACTTTCAATGAAGTTTCCAAGCCTAATTTTGAAATTGCGAGGACGCAATTCCCAAAAGTGGGGAAGGATGTAACATCCCAGGTAAATAAATAATATTACATTCTAATGTTTATCAATATTTGTGAATAAAATGTTAATATTAATTTAAAGGGAATGCTATGCTTGATGGCGTACCCAATACGGAACAATGAGTTTCTTTGAAATCTTACGTTGCACATTAATAATATAATAATATTATAATAGTTAACACCTAAACGTTGTAACGGCGAGAATGAACAGAAATAACTAAAAAATGATTACATATGTTTGTTAAATATTTTTTACATTTATCCAATAAATGTTAGAGGATTAAAATCCAAATGAATCCAATTTTAAGAATAAATACTCTAATATTTTTAAAAGATTGTTTTACCGCCTTTTGATGGCGAACCTTTTTTAAATCTAACTTTTGACAATTTTATAAGCTCTATTTGTCAAAATAAACTTATTCTTTATTATTGGGACATTGAAATTTACTTTGGCTAAATTTTTGGTATGTTTCTGACATTGTTCATTTTTTAATGAATAGTGAAAAAATACTGCATTTTACATCAAAACTTATTTTTCATCTAATTTAAATATATGGTTAGATTATATTTTTAATTGGTTTTAAAGTGTAATTGGAATATATTTTTACCATTTAATCCAATAGTGTTCATTGGAATTAATTTCACTTTGAAATTGGACTTAAACTAGTGTCAATCTTTTAATAGATATTGTTTCTTAAAAACACGCTATTTGTTTTGACAGTGGGAATGAATTATTAAATTAATTAATGAAACTTATATATTTTGAATTTTGTAAAATAGACATCATTTTTGAATTCGTAATATCAAATATAGCTTAGGGTGAATTTTTGGTATTTTTCTGAAAAACTTCAATTTTTGATGAATAGTGAAACCACTAAGTGGTAGTTAAAGAAACAGATTTTTCATTTAAATAAAACTTTACCACTTCTGTGATTTTATTTTCAAAAATCAGACATACATGGTTGTCATTAGGAAGTAAAATGTGGTTCAATGAGATTAAAATAATTTTTTGGTGAATAGTAACTTTTCTGTTTTATTAATCGCAATTAAAGGTATTTAGTGTAATTTAAGGTAAAGATAAAGTTATAATAATATGAAATGACCTTGACACATGTCATACCCTTATTTTACGAGTCATTTCCGACCAAGAAAATCCATGGGTCAACTTGGGGACCCCATGGAGCCACTTTGGTTGGAAAATGACATTAATAACTTTTTATTTAAAGTTAAAATTAAAATGTCACAAACATGTATTGTTTTACTAAAACAATTTTTACATGGGGTTATACAAGTCATATTTTTGACTATAAATATTCATTACAAATATAAAAATATTTCCTACATGATGATATTTTTTTATAATTTTTATACATTAAATAAATTAATTTATTTATGAAACCGTGATGATGCAGTGATTACCTCATAAATAAACGATTTAAATAAAATGAGAAGATAGGGTGAAATATAAGTCTTAAACTTGTAAAAAACCTATTAGATGGGTGTATTTAGAAACCTTATCACCTTATCCTAGAAATATATCCTTTTTGGACCTTTGAAATCCGAAAATCATTTTATAACAAAGAAATAGTTTATAACTTTCTAAGAGTGCCCCTCCTCTTCTCTTATAAAAGGCCCCCACCTCTACCACCTTATCCACACCTCTCAAGCCTTTGGCTCAGCCAAACCCCACACAATTCATATCTACACATCCCTATCTTCATCATTAAAGCCTCACCTTTGGCAGAATTCTCTTCAAGAAACCCTTTTGGTTCAAACCAAGAGGAGTTACCCAATTTAAAGGTAATGTCTTCACTTGTGTTCTTCTGTTTTATTTTGCTTCTCCAAACCCCTAAACTCTTTTTATTCCTTTATTTTGTAATAACAACAGTATCTTAAATATACTATGATGTTTTTATGTTAAGTATTCTAGCTACACTTACACACACCTCCATCTAATGGTTAAAGAACATACTGTTTCTGTGGATGATGAATTACTGCCTCATGAAACGATGATTGTTCAATCTTCTCTTAACACCTTTCATGGTGGCCATTATGATGTCACTATATTTTATATATATTATATATGTTATTTATGTTTCCCATATGATTCTTTATTTTATATTTAAAACATACCTTTATGCTTTGCATGTTGTGCAATTGCGATAATTTCATACGAGGAAGTGTGGACTACCGCCCCCTCAAGTGATGTGACTCATTCATGAAATACATGGAATGTATAAATAATGAAACTAATGAACTTATGTGACCTATAAAACATATATATTATAGTGGAATTATAATATATATACCTCTCAATTATTTTTAATTCCGTTAATATGACAAAGAAATGAAAGTAGCGTTCATGCGTACGTACGGCCTACCGTCTCCATGAAAGGTGCATTTCATTTATTTTTATCTCCAAATGTTATGGAATAGTATAAAATTAATATTTACTGGATATATATGATATTTAAATCATTAATACTATTTTGGAGATGATTTACTTATAACTACACGGACAATCATTTTCAAACAAGTTCATTTTTGACTCATGTACCAAACATCGACAAAAACGTCTGATATGAACTCACATTATTAACCAATTATTATAACATTTTAATATGTGATATGAACTGAATAATAATATTTAAAGGATGACCTTAAGCAATTATAAATTTACCAAAGTTTATTATTCAGGAATATAAAGAAACGAACAAGACAAGTCGGACTTCAGGTAAGGGATCTGACCTCTCTCTTTCTTTTCAAGTACCCTCTTTTATGTCATTTCATTTATGCTCCATGTTATTATGTTGGAGGATGTTATTTAATATTCAACATGATGTAATTTTTATTTTCATATGATGAGTTACCCCCTATTACTCTCATCAATTCATTTTAATAATTTTTATGTGGCGCTGTTAGGCTGCCGAATTTTCGTAAGGGATCCTACCTCTCTCTTTCTTTTTTAAGTACTCTTTATGTAACATACTTTAAGATCCTATTTATTATGTTGGGGGATGTTATTTTATATTAATATTGCTGTAAAGTTTATGTTAATATGATTAGAGACCATATTTTATCTCATCAATCCATTTTTGGAAGTTTTATGTGGTGTCGTTAGGCTGCAGAATTTTCATAAGGGGATTTTCATCTCACTTTTTATTCCCATGAGATTCATGCTACATTGGACACTATTACTTTTGTGTGGTGTATGTACTGAACATAATTTTACTATTTGTATAATATAATCTCATTTATGGGTAGTTACATCTTCATTGTATGACCCTTCTTTCATGGGGTGTACGTTTCGAAAGTTGCCCAAATCGATAAGGGAACCTTTCACACTCCTCTTTTAAAAAGACTTATTTTGGTATGTCTTTTAATTTACATCTTTTTATGTTGGGATATGTTCTTATATATCATTATTGATGTAAATTTTATTTCCAAGTGATGATATACCATTTTCTCTCTCATCAACTAATTTTATGAATTTTAAAGTGACGTCGTTAGGCTGTCGAATTTTACCAAGGGAACTTTTTAACCCAATTTCGATTTCTTTGGGTTCAACATGTAGTTATTGAATATGTCATCCTTTGAATATGTGTGAATGACCTTTGATTGTTTTACACTTAATATCTACTTATATTGGGTGTATTTATATTTTTCACACATAATTTTGAGATTGATTTATCCTTAATTTAATGATACCTTCTTTATAAGGGATTTCTTCTCATTTTACATTTCTATTGATACTTCATTGTTGTTATCCACAAATTCACTCTTATATGGTGTATATACTATCCTTTGGAATATTATATCATGAATCCATTTATTCTCATGATATTATAAAGTTCTGATTAAATGCTATTCTTCAATTATTGTATTAAAGTGTCTCTAATTTTGGTAAAAACCCTTTAACTAAAATATCGCTTTAAATGTTTTAATGATTTTTTCTTATTAATATACATGTTTTAAAAATGTTTTTAAGGATTTATTTATATGGATATTAATGGTTTAAAATGTTAAAATCTTCAAGGTGGTATGGGACACTTTGATTCAAAAATCTCTTTATTGAATGTTTTAAATGGTTTTGAAAATGGTTTTTTTGAATGGATTCATTATTTCAATATCTTAAAATGTTATATTGTTATTGCAATGTGGGAATGTTATCTTTCCTTTATGCTTAAGTTATGTGCTATGATTATGTTTTGTTTCTTGGGCATTGTTTATGAAAACGGGTGGTTCCGTGATAAACTAAGGGCGGGTGAGCCCGATATAGCTCTCCAATGCATTGGGTAATGCGAAGGAGTTAAACGTTAAGGTTTATCCGAAGAGATTTAGGGAATATACTATGATGGGTATTCCAAACGTAACCATGAGTGTTAATCCCTACGTAAGAATGTTATGAATTCCTCAAGTTTCCTCTATGTCTTATGATTTCTATGATTTATTCATAAATCTTATGATTTCATGAGGTATGTTAACATGCTTATGTTTTATGAGTAAGGTATGATTTCATTGATTCTTATGTATACATGTACTAATGTTTCCTTTCCGAATTTTTATATCCTTTACTGAGATTTTTATACTCATCCCAATTTTTTGAAATGTTTTTCACAGGTCAAGGGAAAGGTACATGATATGATGATAGTGTCAAGGAAGTGTCAAGAAAGAATCCATGTTTTATTTTAAATATGTTTATGTTGATTGAAAAAAATGAATAATATCTTTTATGTAACCACTTTGTTTAAATGTGGAATGTAATGCATGATTTATGATCTAATTCTCTAAAACTCTAAACCTGAAAATATCTTCAATGTGTATTCCTGAAATAACTCAAGATTAAGTAAGGTTTAAGGCCGGGTCCTTATAATGAAAACCCTAAATGTATAAGGTTTCATGGTTTGGAGGGTTTGGCTACATGGTTAGGGAAAATTGTACACCCCCACCAAAGCACCATCAAAGGGAACACAATTTGCTTGGCCAAACCGCACGATTTTCCATAACTGTGAACAAACTATGCCAAGCTCCTTGAGCTTCCATGATTCTATAAATTTTACCCCAAACAACCCAAGACAAGCCCCAACCAAAGCATGATCAAAATAAGGGTCGAGTAGTACCTGAAAAGAAGTAACAGGATGTTATAACCTCCCCATCATAAAAATTCTGTGTCCCTAGAAAGATTATTAAGAAGTTTCCATATCAAAGAGATGGTGCCACTACTCTCTCATCAGTGTCACATGCTCCCAAGTCTCATGAGAATAATAACCATGCTTCCATAGCACACAATCCTTCCACGAAATACCTTGATTTTAGAATCAACTATCCTTACTAGATGCTCATTCATGGATAAATCAAGCTCAACATCAAGATCCTCCTAGCATAAGACATGAGACAGGTTAGAAAGATGCTTCTAAAGCTATGATAAATGGAATAAATTAGGTATAAACGTCAACTATAGTGGAAGTGATAGGTGGTAATACACTTTCCCCACCCACTCAACAACCTCAAAAGGTCTCACAAAATTAGGAGAAATACCCCCTTTCTTCCCAAGATGTCAGTGTCCCAACCAATGTGAAACTCTCATGAACACCTGGTCACCAACAAAGATCTCCAACGATCGATAACTATGATCAACATATTATTTTTACCAACTTTGTTTTGTCAACATTCTATGAAGAATCAATTGAATCTTTACTAAAGTCACTAAAACCAAGCTTGGTTCAACTAAGGAACTTTCACTAATATCTAACCAACACAATGTAGATTAACATGGAATGATGTAAAAGGCCTCAAAAGGAGCCATTTTGATCATAGACTGGTAATTATTTTTATAAGATAACTCAACCAGTCCCAAATGGTCATCCCAAGCTTTACCAAAATCGATGAGGTAGACACAAAACATGTCCTCGTGAATTTTTATAGGCCTCTATATTTTTCCATCCATTTATGGATGGTATTTCGTACTCAAACAAGCCTGAGATCCCATCGCTTCATAAATGACTTTACAAAAAATATACTTAAAATAAGGATCTCTATCAGATACTATAACAGATGGAACCTCATGAAAATGAACAATCTCTTTCACATAGAGACTTCCAACTTCTCAACTTTAGTTGTATCATGAATGGGTATAAAGTGAGATGATTTGGTAATTTGATCAGTCACAACTCATATCACAATATTTTTTATGGGTACATGGAAACTCAACCACAAAGTCCATAGAAATATCATCCCACTTCCAATTTGTCACTGGAAGTGGCCGAAGAAAATCTGAAGGTTTTTGGTGCTTGGACTTGGCCTGTTAGAAAGTATAGCAGTGAAAAACAAAGTTAACGATGTCTCACATCATAAATAGACACAAAAATCATTGCCATATGTCATAGAACATATTTTTGGTTCCTGGGTGCACAACCCATTAGGAATTATGAAAACCCCCCATCACATATTTCCTTATGGATAAAGGCATGAAAAAATGATTCTAAAAACATAGGATACCCTCCATAGAGAATGACCACTCAAAAATAGTCTCCCCACCATAAAGAGAGTCCCTAATGTTACAAAATTCATCATCAAGATGGTGTTCCTGAAGAATTTTTTCAGGAAGAGTAGAGGTTAACTAAACAATAGCCAAGAAAACCTTGGAACCTACCTCCCAAACTCCTATATGAAATCATGAAAAAAAATAAATCAAGTTCCACTCTTTTGATGATTATTTCATGACATGGGTCTGAAGTTTCATGCTCAAATCATCAGTAACGACATTCTCTTTTCTCAGGGTATAAACACTGTCAAAATAAAAGGACTATAGATACTCCAGCAAATGCCTCCGGTGAAGATTAAAATATTTTTTAGCAAAGATATAACTCAAGATCTTATGGTCTAAATACATGGTAAACCTTTATTAAAAAAGGCAATGCCTCTAAATCTTAAGTGCATGCATCATGGATGTGAGTTCAAATTCATGGGTCAGATAATTCTTCTCATGTGTTCTAAGTTTTCTAGAGCCATAAGCAACTACATGATCACCCTATATAAAAACATAGCTAAAACCCAAACCTGATGCATCATAGAAGACCACATAGCCCCACTTGACCTTTGGAAGAGTCAACACTAACACAGAAGTTAAAATACATTTCATCTCAACAAAAGAACTCTAACATTTATCATACCAAGAAAAATTTACTCCCTTTCAAGTGAGGGTGAGAGTCCAAATTTTAGAAATCATTTAAAAACCAGTGATAATAATCCACTAGACCCAAGAAAAACCAAATATCAAAATCATTTCATTATTTCTCCCATGTAATAATAGCTTTCACCTTCTCAGGATCAATTGAGATACCATGTTCTGAGACCACATGTCCATAGAACTTCACTCCCTAAATCCATAAGTCACATTTTGATAGCTTGGTATAAAGTCAGTGATTTCTCAGCAATTCTATAATTTCTCTCAGATGACACACATGATCCTCCTTGAAACACTACCAAAAAATGGGGCAAGGGAAGTGCTACCCCTTTAACAGTGTTAAAAAAAGCATTGATAAAGGGGGGGGGGGCTTTATCAGTGCTAAAAAAAGCACTGATAAAGGGAACTTTTAACAGCGCTAAAAAAATGCTGTTAAAAGTGCCCTTTATCAGCACTGTTAAAGGGCCCCCCTTTATCAGCGCTTTTTTTAGCAGCGCTGATAACAAGGGGTTTTATCAGCGCGCATTTTACTAGCACTGATAAATGTGTATATTTCAAAAAAAAGCATAAAAAATAATATATTTATATATAAGTATATTTATATTGATATAAATATAATAAATATTTTTTAAAATATGTTTTATATCAATTTGATATGTCATAGACCCAAAATGGACACCTCAGAGCAGAAATTATGCTCGTTTGTAGGGATTAAAAACCTTTTCGTACCTTGAATAATATTATAAGGTGTTACAATGGTCACAATAGTGTAGTTATGGTCATAATATTCGATTTGATATGTGGTTGAGGCAAAACGGACACCCAGAGCAGAAGTTATGGTAAAACGGACTCCTATAGCCAAACTTATGACCGTTCAGAGGGTTTTTGGTCCTTTTTGAACATCAAAGAATGTGATAAGGGGTTTAGGTGATCACTAGAGTGTGTAAATTTTCTCAAGATTCGATTTGATAAGTGGTAGATCCAAAACGGACACTCGAAGCAGAAGTTATTGTCATTTGAAATTTTACAACTCTCGTATCTCCTAAAAACCTAAGAAACCAACAACTCACTAAAATGGGCATAACTTCTGATCCAGTTGTCCATTTGAGCACCACGACTAGTCAAATTGGAGCTCGTAAAACTAGTGAAGACCACGTCCAGTCTAAACCGTTATAAGATAAGAGAAACGAAAGATATATTAGTTATAGCACTCCAAAAAAGAATTCCAACTTCAAACAACCATAACCTTCGCTCTGGGTGTCCGTTTGGGATCTAACACATATCAAATCGAAGAAAGAGAAGAGATATACATATCATGTTGACTGAGACATAGTCTCAGTCATGTTTGGGACCCAAAAATCTTAAAAAACCACCATAAGGCCTCCAAAACTCAGTTTCTGTGTCCAAACCCCTGTCAAATTTTTATTAAAACGGTCATAACTTCTGATATGTGTGTATGTTCGGCCTCCAACACCTGTGTTATCGTATTTAGTTCCGTGATATTAATTTTGACTATTCATGGAGCTGAAACGGACACCCGGAGAAGAAGTTATGTCTTTTTCAGTGACTCTGCGATTTGTTAGGTTTTTCGAGACTCCATTTCTAGCACTTTTATATATACATATTAATATATAATATTTGTAAATATATATAAATATGTATATTTATACCTATAAATATACATATAATATATATCTGTGTGTGTGTGTTGTATATATGTATTTATGTATGTATTTATTTATTTATTTATAAAAACACACATAAGAAAACATATTTTATAAATATATTTAAAACTAATCTTATAAATATATATTAATATACAAATAAATATACAGATAAAAAATTATAACTAAATATATATATATATATATATATATAAATAGATATAAATATATATTAATATAAACACACACATATATATATATTAATATAATTAACTATATGTATATATTAATATGACTAAATATATATGTATATATTAATATGACTATATATATATATGTTTATATATATATATATATTAATATATGGATATATATATACACATATATTAATATAATTAAATACATGTATATATTAATATGAATAAATATATATATAAATAAATAGATATATTAATAAATGAAAAGAAAAGAAATATGGCAGAGTGGTAAAGGCTTAGGCACGCAGACAAGAGGTCTCAAGTTCGAATCCTGGGAGAGGCAGGTCACGCGCGCAGGTGTGGGGAATTACCTAGCGCTGTTAAAGGTGGGTGGGGTTGGGTGGAGCTTGCATGTGGCGTGCGTGGGCTACCATGGAAGTGGGTGTTGTTAAAGGGGGGCTTCAAGCGCTGTTGTAGCCCCCCAAAATTGAAAAAATATATTTTTTTTAATATTTTTCAACTTTTATCAGCGCTTTTTAAAAGCACTGATAAATGGATCCTTTTATTAGTACTAAAAAAAGCACTGATAAAAGGGACCCCTCTTTATCCTCACCTTGATTAACAATGCTTTTTTAGTGCTTTTAATCGACTTTTCTAGCGCTGATAAAGGCCATATTTGTAGTAGTGAAATTAGAGTAAACTAGGATGTCATCCACAAAGACCACCATGAACGTAGTAAGATACTCATGGAATATACTGTTCATTAAATCCATAAATACTTCAAGAGCATTAGTTAATACAAATGGAATGACAAGATACTCATAATGTTCATACTTGCTCTGAAAGGTGGTCTTTTGAATGTAAGATTCTTTTATTCTCAACTAGTGATAACCAGATCGAAGATCAATCTTCAAGAACCACTTTGACCCTTTCAAATGGTCAAAAAAACATCAATCCATGGCAATGGATACTTGTTCTTTACCATAACTCAATTTAGTTTTTGGTAATCAACACAAAGGCGAATTGTCACATCATCTTTCTTTGTAAAGAGAACAGGTGCTACCCAAGGTGACACACTCAGGTGTATAAATCCTTTATTTATCAGAACATCCAATTAATCCTTCAACTCTTTCATCTCAGTTAGTTACATGTGGTAGGAAGTAATAAACACTAGTTGAGTACCGGGCACTAAATCAATAAAAAACTCTACCTCTCTTAATGATGTCAAACCAGAGAAATCAGAAGAAAAAACTTCAAGAAACTCAACAAAAACTAGAGGGAGATCATCATTAAAAGACTCAAGCTCTAGATAAAAAGAGAACATTAATATTAATTTCCCCAAATTTGGGTAAAAAGGTACAAATCTACTCGTCCTCAGGTCCCATTCTCCCTAAAAGATACGACACACCCCGTCAGGTGCAGTAAAGAAGACCCATCAAAGTTAATATTCAATTTGAGCCTTATTATCAATGAGTTAATCCATCCTGAAAATGACATCAAGAGGATTCATGTTGAGAATCAGAAAATCCCAGGTAAGATCAATCTCTAATAAAGGAAAGACACAAGCAGTACAATAAAGACCCAACTTTATCTTTGTTCCAAGGGGCATAGTAATGTCCATCACATAAGACAAAATATCCATAGTAATATTTAGTAGGTTCAAAATATGATTCAATATAAATGAATGTGATGCACCAATATCAAATTAAGTAGTCACTAGAGATGAAGCTATAGTGATGTTACCTCTCACGATCACTGGACCTATATCTACTTCCTCTGGAGACTCTTTCACTGCATGAATAATCTTTGTTCTGGATTCTTGTGGTTGGAACCCATTTGTTTGTGAATAATATGATTGAACCATAGTATTTTTAGGTGTTGTGAGCTCATTCCACTACAAAGGGAATAAAATATATAACAAAATTTCTGCATGTGATCTGAGTGTCTACAAAAACTATAGGTCTTGGGTGCCTCATTGAAAACCCATTTCGAATGCCCAGGCTTTCCATATTAGAACCAAGTCAAAGGGCCTCTAACAAGAACTGCAAGAGGTCTAGAATAACCCTGATGTATAGATCCACCATGAGACTCATCATGCTTCCTCTTCCCTTTAAAGGAACTCATAGAACCACCATTGTGAGAAAAAGTAACTCCTGTCAACCCTAATTTACTAGCCAGGTCAAGCTCAACCATCAATGACCTATACAGTTCGTCCGCATAAGAAGAGAGCTTCAGCAAGAAGACATGTGAACAGATATCAGGTTGAAGACCCATCTTGAACTATCCAATTTTCATCTTCTCATTAAATACAATCTTAGGTGAAAATTTCACAAGCTTGAAAAAGTGGGTTTCATACTCTATCACAGTCATGTCAGCTTGTTTGATTTTAAAAAACTCCATATCCTTAGACAACAACAAATAATCTATATAGAACTGGTCAATGAAAATAACTATAAATTCCTTCTACTCTAAACCCTCGTGCTTCTTTTCCAGCAACATTGAGTCCCACCATCTCCTGCTAGGTTCCTCTAGCTGAAGGTGACCCATTTCACCTTAATCGAATCAGGTGTTTCTAAGAAATAAAATAGAATATCTATCTTTATCAACCAATACTCAGCCTATTGAGGATTATTAGAGCCTTGGAATGCTGATGGATTCTGGTGAAGTAATTCCTAAGCATGATTCTAATATTCACCCCTCCGAGGTTTCACAGCTGGAGCCTGAATACGAATAGGAGCAAGTGCATGTCCCAGATCTTGAACAACATGCACAATAATATCAACAAGATTCTGGTCCACGAGAGGATTCAATCATTATGGAACACCATCATATTCCTCCTAGGGCCTATTCACACTTCTTCTTGGAGGCACGATGCTAAAAAAATCATAAAACAACATTTAAGACATCAGAATATTACTCAGATCAACGAATAAAACAAGAGTAATAGAAAAATTAATTCCATCAGATAAGATATCAATATTTGTATTTCAACCTATCCAAATATAAAACTAGTAAAATAATAAAATTATATCAAATTATCCCTAAATATCCATTTCCCAAACCACCCATGGAAACTTAAGTCTTGTTATGACGATAAATGGCCATGAACTCGCCCGTAACTACCTCCTAAGTCCTGAAAAGACATATTTAAATACATACTCACATCAATAAAAGATGCTTAATCTACACCTGTGATACGACTTTGTCATAAACCATCTCAGATACCCTAATACCTTGATAATTGAGCCATAACTGACATGGATTGAGGGAAATTCCCGATCCCCATGGGTTGGTGACTAGAACCCGGCATCATACAAGATAAAATAGGGAATGAATTTTCCACAAAATAGTGTAAGATAAAAGGTTACATGTCAGTATGATCAACACTACAAAGGAAGAAAGTACCAAAAAACCAAATAGATATAAAAAAATCCATGGCAATGCATCATCAAGTACTTAACAACTGTCCAGATAAAACTCAAACATTCAAAGGAAACACCACTCAAATCCCAAAGGATCAAGAACATCTACCACCTCCAAGCTATGCTTTCCCTTTGCTCAAAATAGGCATAAGAAAATCTACAAACACTCAAATTCAAAGGTAGGGTGTGAGCTATAAATCCTACTAGGGTATCACCAAGTGTTTTATAACATATTTCATAATAATAAACCAATTTATTCTTTCAATTTAATTAAAATAGGGCATGACATAATATATTATTTGTATATTTAAAATCAAACATGCTTCTTTTCAAAGGATGGAAAACATTTCAAACATGGATTAAATAAATTTTTTATATTAAATCATTTATACAAATCATTTGGAATTAATAAAATGGTTATATAATTGATGGAATATATAATCAAAACAATCAAAACAATCACAACAAGCACCATGGTCATCTTCCCTAAAGTATGTTAGTGTTTGGATATAGGTTCCTCACACTTCTCATATCAGTGATCATGAAAATTATGTGTACACACATCCCTTGGTATTAGACTGAATAAGATACATCAACATCCCATTGGGGATAAGATATGTCAAACTAGGTTTTTGTTAGAGTTTTCATATTCATTCCAATTCTAAGTGATCACGATCCTAGTGTTTTTTTCACAGATAACCCACTAACTACCCAGGCTCTTATGTTCTCAATCAATCAATCAATAATGGAAAAAATAAAATAATTTAAAATCAATCATCATTTAAAATTCAATGAACCAATTTTCTATTTCAATATTCCAAGTCAATTTCAAATCCAAAACGCGATTTTTTCATCATTTAATGCCTTTTCAATACAAAACCAATCATAGGTTCTCATCATTTCAACTTAAGATGTTTTCTAAAATCAATTCTAAAATTATTTTATCAATTCCATCATTTTTCAAAATACACCCCAAAATCCAATTCCATTGGAATGGGGGGGGGGTTTCAAAATCCATTCCATTTCAAGTTACAATTCCAAATTATATCAAATTGGGTTTTCATAAATCAGTTTAAATCCATTACAAAAAATCAAGAAAATCAGGGTTTCAATTATATGAAAAATCTCAAATGGAACAAATTACCTTTAATAAAAGATCAAGAATTTACCTATGTTTTATTTTTTACAAAATGGTTTAAAATTAATCTTCTTTTCATTTTCCAAACAAGGTACTTTTGACCATTTTACCAAAAATATGAAAAGAGTATTTATTTTAACATACACGACATGAACAAAATTCCCACCATCATTACCAACCAATTATTTGAAGATTTCTTTACAAATTTTAATAGTTCATTTTAAAGAAATTTTTTTCCTTAATATTTTGGAAATTTATAGATTTTAAATAAGTTATTTCAAAGTGAAAAGGGTATTTTCATCAAGAAAATTTTCAGTGATCTTTCAAAGTATTTTCATCTATGTCAACATAATTTAATAAATATTATGCTTTATTGAGGATATACTCTAATTATACCATCCCCCATATTTCTTTTGATGGTTTATAATTAGTTTGACTGGGGAAAGTATTGACATTCTATATGCTAGTTCTTCCAATACAGTCAATTATTGATTTTTAAGTCATGTTGATTAAGTTGTATAGTTTATTCATATAATGAATGCATTGGAATTATTAAGTGATGGATGAAGCCTGAAATTACATATCCCTTTGATGCATCAGTAGGTATTATGAGACAAAACAATTTAGGTATTTAGTAAAGGCTTTACCCATTTATGTAGATGTCTTGGAACGAGGTATCGATGGTAAGTTTAAGATGTCCAACATTATGTATTCCATTATTATGAAATTATTTATTGATTTTAGTGTGGTTATTTAAATAGTTATAATATCTATGGATAAGTTTCAAGATCATGTGATTATTTATATCGAATTATTTGATCTTCATTTATTCTTTCCATATTATTCATGTATTATTTATTCCATGTTAGCTTCTGTCAAATGCATACCCTTACTGAGCATTTGAGATCATCCATTTTTTATGATTACGTTCCCAAGGATTCCAGAAAGTGTATTATGATTGATCTATAATGATATTATATAGGGAATAATGATTTTCTCAAAGAAAATACAGTGTTGTATTTTATGTTTTTGAATGCAATGTCATATTTAAGTATGTATCTAGTTTTACAAGTCTACTAAAATATTTGATCCTTTGGGATGTGATCACTTATATATAGTACCAATGTAATAAAGTAATCATCAACTCTGGGATACTAGGGTGGAGGTCTTTACAATGAAGATTTTTCATGAAAAGAAGTGTGTTTTATTATAAAAGTTTTATATTGTAAAAAAATAGATACTAAGTGTAAGCATCCAATTTTTAATATATGGGATTGTTATGTAAAGGTTATGACCTAATTCTTTAAAATTCTGAACTAAAAAGATCCTTGAAACGAAATAAACTAAATTCTTTTATAAATATTCAATTTATGGATTGTTTAAGTTTGGTTCCTTATAAATATTCTAAAATCCAAAATAGTACATGGGAATCACATAAAGAAAACCATAATAAATCCAAATAATATGTGCAATACAAGGGAGATCTAACCAAAGGGATCTAGGTGTTCAGGACTTGATCACAGATCACTTGGGTGACCTACATGAACCTAAAAAATAACATAATTTGAGATTCTTGAGGACAACAACAATGAAACCTACCTATATCATTCTTAATACTAGGGCAACACCTCTTCTAAAACCCACACACCCAAGATCTCCCATGTGCACCTATAACTACATCCATCACATACAACAAATCCCATGATCAAGAAATAAGGTTTTCAATAAAAACCTCTTTCAAAGACCCATGATCAAATATGGGCAAAGACTTATTTCTGGGTACTGTATCAGTACTGTAGCAGAGAACTATAGCAGTACTGTAGCAGTGGTAGAACTATTGCAGCGGTGACACTATAGCGGAGGAGGCACTATAGCAGGACTATAGCGGCGGTGGTACTGTAGCAGTCTGGGTACTATAGCAGTACTATTCACTGAGGGGCTCTTTGGGAAAAAAAATGGGCTTTCAAGCCTAGTATTCAGGCCACTTGGCCTTAGACCTTCGAGCTATGTAATGGGTCTCCCTCTACCCAGTCTAAAGAGGTCTTTGCTTTAAATAATAAAATGAGGCTTCGACACCAACCTTTTTTTAAAAAAAAATAAGAGTTTTTGTGAAATAATTTTATCAAATATCTTGGAATCATAAACTTGATTTTTAAAGGGAAATCCTAAGAAATCACTATTTTTTCAACAGATTCCAAGAACATCCACAATACATGTATAACATCCATTAATGATCAATAAAATCATAATAATTCAACAAAAACCAAAGGAAAAACTCTGGAACTAAAGTAATCCAAATGATAAGTCTGGGTATGTAGAGACACCCACCACAAAAGTGAAGAAACACTATCATCTTCATAAAAGATTACTTGAAGGGAAGGAGAAGTATCCTCACTAACCTAAACATCCAATAAATTCATCAAAACCTCACCCCAAACCCTAGGTTAGTCCCTCTCATGTACATTAGGGTTAAAACACACATGGAAAAGAGAATAACATGGAAGATGACAAATGAAGGAAGAGGAATTAAGAGAAAATGAAACTAACCTTGAAGGAATCCACCAAAAAATCCAAGGAGAACCACCATGGGACAAGGGGAAGAAGGAATCATGATTGGGGGAACTTAGTTATAACAAGGGGAAATGAGATGCTTTAGGGTAATAGAATTACAGGTTATTTTAGTAAAATAATAATTTTTAATCAAATAGGGAAAGACGCATGGTTTTTCAAACCATGCGCCAACCGTTTGGGTCACCCCTCCTTCAGAAAATAGGCTACATGATTTTTTGGAAGGTCCCATATAGTTTGAAAAACTATTCAAAGACTGTGTGAAATGACATCCCCCCCCACACCCCCATTTGTATGGTTAGGCACACAGTTAATTCTAATCATGTGATAATTGTGTGCACTGCCTTTTTTCAAAAAAATAATATTATTTTTGATCCCAAACCTATGGAAACTCTAAAAAAAACTTATAATTAAATGAAAATATAAATTAAATACATACTAGTGACCCAACGAGTGTCACAAACTGGAAGTAAAAAACCCATAAAATCTTTCTTTGACAAAAAAAACTAGAATCCCTAATCAAAGAAGTGATTTCACCAATTCCCCTGATATAATTTTATTTAAAAAAACATAATTGTGGACCACTAGGTACTGGGTGGAATCCTACCAGCCACTTAATGTCACTTAGATGGGACTACCCCGCTAGATTGTCTACTAGGTACTCGGTGATAAGTTGTCGGGTACCTGGTGACTACATGCCACCACCACCCAAGAAGTCCGGTTTTTGAAACTCAAAAAATACCATACCCAAGACTTTATACCGATCACACCATCACCAAATACCAATTTTAAATTTCCTAAAATACTTGAAATTATTACTCACCTGATAAAATTACAAAAAATTAAACAAGTCCACATTTTCATCACTTTAACGCAAATAACTAAACAAAATACAACCTTTAAATAATTCCACAAGGACACGAGTCACTATAATATGTGTGGTGGGTGAAGGTAGTGAGCCATAGTTGGGTTGAAAGTGAGTTTTATAACATCATTTTTACATGTAATCCATTCTATTTTATAGTGCAATTGTGAGATGAGTGGTGAGATCCCTCACACCTTGAATATAGTCCACATTTGTTAAACCATGTAAATCATTGTGTCTATGTGCGTGCTACTTTATTTTATAGCATCCTTTAAGTGTGAAGAGATTGGTCTATCCTAAAATAGAAGACAAGATACATTGACTACTCAAAAGAAGTGTTCAAAATTTAAAGGGCTTCATTCACGCACAAACTTGGGTACCATCTTTTGCAATAGTGGCTGCCCTATACCCAACTAAATAGTACTTTTAGATTATCATTTCATGTATATAGTGAGATATTAATGATGTAAAATTATAATTATAGTGTTGAAATTTATGTGTCCACTATTTAATGTTAATTTCCAAATATTATTTATTGTATCAAAAGGTTATAGTAGATCTTAGGCTATAATGATAGCCTCGATATATTATGACATTAATCTTAAATATATGTCCTATGGTCTATATACATCATACTGACTAGACACTATTTATGTTTGACTATTTGGTGTTGGGGGATTATAAGCATTGAGAACCCATCTCATGAAGTTCGAACTTGGTGATCTCTAGTAGGTGATATCACGAGGACATACCTTCCAATAAGATCACCACATGTTTTGGATGTCATTGGTTGTCCCTATCTACATACATGTGTATTGGTCTCCTGACTTGAGATCATTATCAATGTGTGTTTTTTGATAATGTACTTTGATGGAAGGTTAAAACCATGACAATGAATTCATGGTGATGTAGTTTGTGTTGGGCGTGTCATTAGTGGTATGAAATTGGTTAAATGATCAAGATAGAATTAGTCACTTTTAAGTTGAGGAAGTGATATCTCTGGCCCTGTTGATCAGGATGGAAGTGTCTTCATAAATCCATGGCCATGGTAGTCAAAGGTAAATCCATCTAGATAGATCAACAAATAATAAATCAAGAAAGTATGATGACATACGTGTGAATCCTACTTTATGAGATATCGTATGAAAAAGAGATTATATTACACAGTGCGTGTTTGTAGGTTGGTTTTCATTTCTATGATTATTAATTGTCTCTTTAGGGTCCTTGATAGGTTGTTAGACTCTACTCTTGGTCTATGAATACTATTCACAACTATCGAGATAAGGGCCTCGAGGTTCGCATATAATAACACATTTGATAATCTATCATATTATAGTGAATATGTATATAGAACATGGTGGGACCCACCACGGGGTCCGAGTATTGTCCAAGAATTATCGATCACCGATAAATAAATAAATTTTTTATTATTAAATTTAAATAATAATTGGGTTGAATTTATTTATTAAAATCATTTACAATTATTTAAGTAAATACAATGATTATCAGCATACAAACGAATATTATTTTAATATTCCAGGTTCATTTAATATTATCAAGAATTACGAGTTGAGTTAATGACTCAAATTTATCACATAATATATTTGATATATATTATAATCATGTGATAAAATATAAATAATAGTTATGACGTAGTTAGTTCATCGTAATTAATTATTTATTACTTATTTAGTGGATGTTAAATATATGGGGGTTAGGGAACCCTAATTGTGTATTTTGACATCCACTATATAAGTTAGAGAGAAGCTCTTTCTAGGTGAATATTTATTAGGTGGAATTGAGAGATTATCTCTCCTCCTGAATCCTAGAGAGAGAATCGCTCAATCTGAGCGAACGATCTGAGAATGCCTTCACGGATCGAAGGAAGGTGATTGTGGTGATCTTCACAGTGTCAAAGAGATTTTCAGAGATTTGCGCTAGCACATGGAATCTGATGAACGACATATACACATATTCAAGAAGAGTGTGTGGATGATCTAAAGGGGTTTAGTGTTTGATCCTTCGAGCAATGGCCGCCAGTGACTTGCAATATACATGCGCGCTTAAAATTGGATTTAGGTACTCGTTCTTTTATTTTTTGTGCTCTAATTAAACCATGCGAGATCTTTGGACTGTACCGGGGATTGTATCACTAGAGACGGTGAAGTTTCATCGCTCCGGTGATGAAAAAAATTTAAAATCTCTAGCCCATCGGCATCTGCTACATGCTTTGATACCAAAAATTAGTATCAGAGTGGTCGCATAGATTTTCCGATCCAAGTAAATTATTTTTATTTAAATTTTAAGTAAAGGGTATTAAATTGGTCCCAATCGATCCGATCGTATTTCGATATGATCTCGAGTGGCCAAGTGACGACCATCTGAAAAAAATTTATGGATCGAAACAACATTTCTCAGATATTAAAAAATTGGAATATTTGAATTTTAAGAACGCTCATATATATATTTATGCTATTTTTTAGGTGATTCTGGAGACCCCGTTTTATTGCAGCCAAGACTTCTTTGAAATCCAATTGGAATCTGTTAAGTGGATTACCTCTGGTCGGTGATTGAAATTGCACACGTTTTCTAGAATTTCCTGAAATATGAAAAAAATATATAGATTATTTAATATTTGAAGTAGACATAAGAAATCAAAAAGAGAGAGGACCAATGTCTAGGGATTTAAATCGTCTCAAGTTCACTTTTGAACCTGAGGGTCAGGTTGGCCAGTGGATTACTGCCACGTCGGAGGAAATTTCCAGTGGAAGTTTACACTAGAAATTTCCAGTCAAATTTCCAGCGGAGGGCAGCGTAAAAAAAACCAAAAAAATACATAATGGAGGCATTTTCGTCCAAAACCCAACTTGAGGGTCAGGTTCAGGTGCCAAGACGATTTAAATCCAATGTCTAGAGGGTGTTCCCATTTCCACAAAAAAATGGAAGCTTTTTTTGTTTTTCAAAAGACTATCCTATTGCTATGCTTGAAAAAAAAGGGGAATAATAAAAAAAAAAATTAAAGGGGAAGACTGTGGGTCTCCTCCTCCCTGGCACTATCCCTTTCTTGAGGGTCGACCTCCTCCAACTCGGTTCGAGCCCGACCCCGCGGGTGCCTCCTTCCACTACCTTCGTGAGCCCAGAGCAGCCGACCGGGTTTTAGCCGAGCCTCTTTCCTCTCCCCTTGCAAGCCCGGACCACCCGTCCAAGTAGACGCTGCCACCCGCAGCTCCTCGGTCGGCCAACCCACCTCTCAACATGGCCACTTCCCCGCTGGGCTGCTCCTTTGCCGCTTTTTCGGCACATCACCTACCATGTTGCTGAAGCCGCCTCCTATAATCATCCCGCCTCGAAATGGGAACCCAACCCGGAACAGGGCAAGGCAGATTGGCCTAGCCTAGAACACCTATGCATGGAGTCTGCCCACCCTAGAATGGGTATGCACAGGGTTTCGAGGCTCCAGTTATTTTATATAATCAAAATTAATTAAGTTAATTAATTTAATTTTAGTATTAAATTAAATTAAATAAAAATTATTCTTTGGTTTAAAAATATAATATTTTAATACTTCAGGAAAAATTAATTTAATTTTTTGGAATTAAAATTAAATTAATATCAGGTTTGAATAAGTTATTTTAATTAATTATTTGAATTTAAATAATTCATTTAATTTATTTAAAAGCTCTCATACTTTAAATTTACCACAATTTAATTTTATCACACCGACTGGTCTTGAGCACTGACTGAACATGTGTATGCATGTTTATTTTATTTAATTATTTATTATATGTGTGTAATGTTCGTAAGAAGTAGTTATTTTTAATGACAGTCTGCACATTGTCTTCTTTTCAATCAATATGTATAAGGGTCTACGCATCAAATTTATCTGTCTGTATTTTCTAATCTTGAGACCCCCTCGCCTACGTGCGAGTATTTTTTGTACTATGATGATCACGCTATAAGTCGTAGACCATGCCAAGTCAAGGTGAAATCCAGAAAAAATGGACACACCGGATAGGGATGAGCTACATCATGAGTCAAGCCACGACTCATGTATGATTCCCCTAGGTCATGGTTGATCCATTAAGTTTAAATGGATCAACCAATATTAGATTCTCAAGACCAGTCATAAGTTTTTATTTCCTTTATGCATTTTCTTATTATTTTATGCATTTGAATGAGAGCAGGAAACACATAAAGTAATAAATAGTAAAAAAGCATAAAGACACGATGGATGTTTTTTCTATTAATGTTCAGTTGTGACCACGACAATATAGAATGAACAGATTAATAGAAATGAATTACATTCGTTGGAAAAAATATAAAAACCCTTAAGAAAATATTAAGTTGAAAATGCCTTCCGTCATTTGAATTTGAACACAACTAGGTGTTCGGGGTGCTCGATCAACCATCATTGAGGGAACCTCCAACTACTGGGGAGTTCTTATGAGAACAATGAGTTGACTTAGCCAAAGTTAGTATTAAAGGAGTATTCATATATATCTTGTTGCAACTTCAGAGGCAAATGTTGAGTAAATTATATTTATAATTTTAAAAGTTGAGACTTCACTCAACAGATCAAGAGGCTGCAAGTTAATGTGGTTGGACAATTAAATGCCTACCTTGAACTCTATGAGTAGTGGTGTGGCCATATCTTATAGACTATGAGGGGTGGTTCATGGATCTTTTTCACTAGAATACTCAAGTGACAGAGTATTCTGATTCTAGTATAGAGGGTTTCTAGAGTTCAATAAAATAGTGAGAGACATTTAATGATTTAAATAATCAGTAATGTTTAATCGATAATTGAGATAAAATTACCAATTTGCTAGATTTTATTTTTGTAGAAAATGGAAAGTGATGCCACAAGTCATATTGAGATATTTATTAGACAAAGTCAATGTCCTATAGAGTATGAGTTTCCAAAGAGTAGTATAGGTGCTTGCACACAATACTATGATATCAGAAATTCAAGGTGCTGGTGTCCCCAAATCCTGTTAAGCCTCCTTATGAAGCGAGGGTGTTTAAAAATTATTGCAGGAGACCCATGTATTATGCATATGATGTTTTTTTCATAATGTTATCATCAATTTCCGATGTGAGTTGTGGATAAAATATGGACATGGATGATTTTTACATGTTTTCTCATATTTGAGAAGCTTGCACAAAGAAAGTGAAGCGCATATATGAATGGGTGATTATTACACAGGAGGCATGTAAATGTGAAAGGTGGATCAGGAGTCATTCATATATCATTTTCACCCAGAGGTTGAAGCCGCATCTCATCTATGTTCTTCGGGTGGTTCTGCGGGCTCCTCGAGCGATGGTGGTGAGGGATTTTGGTTTGTTTTGGTTTGTTTTATTTGCGGCGGTCGTCTACCGGTATGGATCTACGATTTTGGCGATGGTTCTTTGTTTTCGTGCTTGGATTTTGGTTCTCTCCTCGCTACGGATTCTGGTTTGTCTTGTTGTGGAGGTTCTGTCCCCCGATTGCTCTGGCTTTCAGATCCAACATCCCTTCCAGGTTGGTCAATTGTGTTGGTTCAGCGGTGGTTTTGGGCTTGTGTGAGCGGCAGGGTTTTCCAGGAAGCTTCGGGAGATGCAACGATGGAGGGGGATGACAGTGGCGACAGTGGTAATCATGGAAGTGGATAGATTTCTTGTTGGCGACGGAGGACGCCGGTGAGCTCGGTAGTGTTTTGATGTGTGTCTGGAGGCAGGGAGGTACTCGTTTCCAGGGAAGGATGATGATGTCTGATTTTTGAATCTTGTTTTATGTTTTTTGGAATGTGGCAGTAGGTTGTAGAAGTGGTTTTTGGTACTTTGTTTAATTTTATATGGCGTGTGTTAATGGTCCAAGCTGACCGGACTTGACCATATGGATCAGGCCCCAAGGAGGATTTTGAGCTGGCGATTCATCTTGCAGAGCTTTTCGGATTTGGATGTTTGAGAGGGTATGGTGTCAACCATCGAATTGGGCCTGTGCTTTGACACATGACACTAGCTTGCCGATCAACCTTGCAATGGTGGAGTGCTCCATCACGATTATATGTTGGGGAGGGGCAGTTTCATGTGTCAGTTTGGTTTTATCTTCTAAGATCTTCGGGTCATGTTATGTCTTTAAGTTCATGGAGTCTGTTGGTTTTTCCCCTTCCCCTTAAAAGGGGGTTTTATTAAAATAAAAAATGGAAGGCCTTTGGGCCGTTGGATGGATGAAAAAGGGCCAATGGAAAGAGTGACACCAAAGGCACCTTCATTAAAATCTTCAAAGAAAGAGGTATTGAACAAGAGTTTATTTTCTTCACATATCATGAAATAAATTTATTTAAGTCTAAATGCAATGAGCTGAATTGAAGAAATAAGTAGTTGTTTATTATTTAGGTATATTCAGCAATTGTAAGTAATGTTTCTGTTATACTTTTTGGGTATTAAATAAAATATGACTATTATATATGTGTATTTAAATACAGTAACCAAGTAAGTATAGAAATGTTATTAGAAGTAAGGTGTATTCTCCAAGCATTTACTAAAGGGTGGTTCCTAAATCAATGGTGAGAAGTACACAACTTCAATATTTCCAAGCGTAATGATTCTAGTATAAATTTTGTTGAGTATTACCAAAAATTTAATCTCATGTGTCCTTTGGACACAATGATACATTATTCTAGTTGAGGAATGAAAGTTGTTTGTGGAATTTAACACCCAACCAATAGTTCAGTAATGCTTAAATCATAGGCAATACAAGATGAATATAAAATGTAAGACTTAAATACCTAGTTATGGTAAGATAACTCTTTATCAAGTAAAACTAAAAGTGTACATCAAGGATATACCTGATATGGTATTTAGACTCAGTGTAACTAAAAACTTTAGGTATTGTTGATGTATATACTTATTTAATTTGGACAAAGAAACCTTTTAGAAATAAAATTACGCCACAAAACTTTCGAAATTAGTTCAGCTAGAGAGATTGAACTATGCCAAGGGTAATCTAGTGGTAAATATACTTCATTATATTCCTTTAAGTGTTTAAAAAATGTGAAATTGAAGTATGGTATATGCCCGGTCAGAAGATATGAGATGCTTTGGGATGTTGTGTCAAATAATATATTGACCAAGCATTCATCGATCAATATAATGTAGTGTGGAATAATTACTAAATACACATTACCTTATCCACATCAGGTCTATGATGCGAATAAGAAGGATTGATGATGATTCTTACATGTTAACACTGATCAATAAAATGTAGCATGGAGCAATTCCTAAATGAAAATTTCCTTATATACATCAAAGTCATAATGTAAGTAAAATGAGCATCAATGTTAAAACTAAAATGCATTGAAAATACTTCATTATTTTCAAGACATGTTTTGTAAATAATGATGTTAATCCATAACTATATGCCAACTATCATGAAAAATGGATATCATATAAGTTATAGTATGATGGAAATCCATTATGTCATAAGAACACGTGTTTAGATGCAAAGTGTTTGTTGAGGATATAAACAAACATGCATTAAGTAAAACACAATGTGCATATAAAGTAATTATACTAAAGTTTTATAAGGATATTACATAAATCCATAATATAGAAAATTGGTAATAAAGTGATATAATAAATTTCTATAAAAAAGGGGTGTGCATCTCTTCTAGAGACAGTGAGAGAAATATTGACTTGGGTTTAGTCAATGCGAGAGATGTACAAGAGGTTGGCATAGGAACATGTTCCACAAGAGCATGTGGAAAGAGAATGTTCCAGAGACACATACTACGTAGGAAGGATAAAACCATGGTGATGGTTTTTATTTTCATCTTGGATGGTGATACATTATTCCTCCAAGTAGTTAGTATATGGAAATTATCTAAAATTGACAAGATCAATTAAAATTCAATAATGGATTCCATGTATCAAAGTATAGGGGGGCACACTATATTGAATACTATGATGGGTATTCAAGTGAGACTATACATGGATGGTACAAACATGGTATCAATAAGGTTCTATTGGTAATACCAAGTTGTTATGCCTAATCCCATTATAATTTTACTTGTCATGGCTACTTTCTATGATAATTTTATTGAGTATTGGATATTAAGAACACCAATCATGGAAAGTGTCTATAAGACACAACCATAAGGGGATGGTGACATCAAATAATGCCAATAAGGGTGAAAGTTACTAAAATTGAGTTCATGATTAAAATTAAGCAATAATATCTTATAATATTGATTTGAATGAATCATTTCCATGTGTCTACCAAAGGTTAGTTGGGAGCATAATTGTTTTCCAAGTAAAATATGATTGATAAAATATGAAAAAAGCTATTGGTTTTATACTTAGCTAAGACCATAATGAAAGTAATTCTCCAGATATTAACTTAAAGTAGCAACCTAAGTTATAGGGAACATGATCTACTGAGGTAGATCTAATGGTTTCTTAGACCTAGTCAATGGAACATATATTGATAGTGTAATGGAACAATCTGATAGATAATTGTTACCAATGTCACATGGCATAAGTCTATCAAAGAATACATGTACAAGACATAGAAAGAGATTAACGTGGTGAATTGAATTCCATAAACTTTAGCAATGGATCAATCATGTATGCCATGATATGTATGTGATATGATATTGGAAACATATACTTTATAGTAGAAAAATATCAATTATATTCAAGATAACTAAAAGTAAAGTAGTCAAAATTATCTGATTGTACTTGAGAAAGTACATAGGATATACGTACCTAGTATGTAGAGAGGAAAGGATACTAGTTTTCAGGGGAAAAAACTAGTTTTCCAAGGATCAATGTGATCTAATATCATAGTTAGGATAAGTTAATGAGAAAGACAATCTCATTCAAGCTAGTGGTAGCCATGTCTATAAATACTGAGAGCATTGTGGATTCTAAGGTAGCTAAGAAGCGGTGTAAAATACACAAAAATTTGTTTCAATTATTGGAATCAAACCTATAAAGTAAAGTATTATCATAATGTAAATTATGATACTCTTACTAGCCAAAATTTCAAGTTTTGAAAATGGAAAAAAGGTATACACTTGGGGATTATATCTCTAGAGGAGTTTTACTCAAGGAGATGAGGTCGCACATAGTAGAATAGCCATGCAGTGGAGATGTGGAAGACCCAACAATTAAAGTCGCAACTTATTTGAAACAAGATATTAATAATGTGAGAGCTAACAAGGATGGTTATCAAGTTGGATCTATGAAAGTGAGAGTGTTGTAATAGTGGGGGCCCGAGACCTAACTAAATAGTAATTTTTTATTACCATTTCATGTATACAGTGAGATATGCATGATGTGCACTTATCATTATAGTGTAGACATTTTTTCATCCACCATTTAATGGTAATGTCCATAGATTATTTGTCCTATAAAAATTTCACATCAGATCCTAGGCTATAATGGTAACCTTGAGATAATATGAAATTAATCTTAAATATATTTCCTATGGTTTAGATACATCATACTGGATGGACACAGTTAATGTCTGACTATCAAGTACTGGGGGATTATAAGCACTGATACTTCATCTCATGAAGTTCACACTTGGTGATCTCTAGTGGGTGAGATCACGAGGACAAACCCACATGTTTTGGGTGTCATTGATTGTTCTTATCTAAAAACATGTGTATTGGTCTCCTGAATTGAGATCATTATAAATGTGTGCCATTTGATTGTGTACTTTGATGCAAGGATGACACCATGACAATGAATTCATGGTAAAGTAGTTTGTGTTGGGTAAGTCATTGGTGGTATGAAATTAGTTAAATGATCAAGATAAAATTATTCATTTCCGAATTGAGGAAGTGATAAAGAAAAAAGCGATGACAACACAGGTGTTCATCCTAATTTATGAGATTTCGTATGAAAAATATATTATATTACACAATGCTTGTTCGTTGGTTGGTTGTCATTGATATGACTATTCCTCATCTCTTTAGGGGCCTTGATGGGTTGCTAGACTCCACTCCTAGCCTATGAATACTATTCACTACTATCAAGATAAGGGCTTATAGGGTCACACACAATAGCACATTCGAGAATCTACCATATTCAGGCATGTATATAGAACATGGTGGGTCCTGCCATAAGGTTTGAGTGTTGTCCAATATTCCCAACCTGAGAGACACTAAATGGTTCCCTGAGTCTGTGGGTCACATGGACTCAAGCATGCCTCCCCATATGCCAGAGGTTGCCGACTAACAGCGAGGGTCTAAGCTAGTACAGTGGGGAGACTATACCCTCAAAATGAGTGTCACAGTGGTTCAATAGATAAACAAAATGGCAGAAGCATAATATAAATAAATGATATAAGTTAAACATCTAGATTAAATTAGTATTAAACAAAACCAAGGGCAATACCATATACAAAATGACGAATATGTCACGAGTCTATACAAAAAAGGTAGGAAATACATGGTAGTAGGTATCCAATGAAATACAGGTATCAATAGTACAAAAAGAACAAAATAACTATATCCAGATAGCATCATAAGCCATAGATTGTTCCTACACTCCCCTACTCCTATGCCATAACCAATCAAGTATCATAAAGAGGATTCTTTCCCTGTTTCCTACCCGAATCCATAAAGTATGTATGGGTACCCAACGACACCCGAATAGGGTGTGAGATAGCACTTAGTAATTCACCACCAATGGTGTCTATAATAAGTCCAATATGTGTATATAAGATGAAGAAATGTGTAATATATAATATAAATAAAGTGATACATGTAAGTGTGATACTATCCCACTTACCAAGGTTCATTGTAACAAGAAATCATAAACAAGGGTTTTTAAAGAATGATAAAATATCCACTGCGACTAATGCTGAGTAATCCAGTGTCAGGCTTACAAGGTCTAGATTCAAGGTTTAAATGAACAAAGCATCCTCATTGAGTCCTTAGAGCATCTCCATATAAAACTCGATAAAGACATGGGTGGAGCACAAAGAGAATGTTCAAGGTGGTCCAAGCAAGATGGATCCTAGGAGTAGAAATGTCTTAGACATCCAAAGTAATCTAGATCCATAGAGTAGAAATGTACATGGCATCCCAATCAGCTAGATCAAAGGAGTAGAAATTTCTAAGGCATCCAAATCATTTATCATCTCAAAATCACACCCAAACCATTAGTTCATCTCACTCATTCCACATTTTCTATTCAACCTATTTAAACATTTTAATAACACGAAATCACCTAGTAAAGGAGGTATAATATCTCTACTAATATCTCATTTTATTCATTAAGGGTCCCAATAAGATGGTGACCTCACACACACCCAATGGGGTGGTATATCAAGGGTCAGATACATAAAAACACCTCATGGGTGGTCCGGGTTGAGGTTGATAACCTCCAACCATATCATGGTGCAAAGTGGGTAACCGATCAAGGTTCCAATAATTAAATAAAGGAATTTAAATTAATTTAGGAGCAGCGCTAGAAAGCCTGATGTGTGGCACAATGACAATAGGGTATAAAACAATCAGACTTTAAGGGAAAAGGTATAGAACACCTACCTTATGATTATGATAGAACACTAATTTATTATCAGCTCCTAACTCGAGCCAGATAATAAGAAAATAGAAAAAAGGATGAATGACCCAAAAATATATTATAAGAGCCTAAAAAATATATATTGAGATGAAGACAAACAACGAAAGGAACAAGAGGAATAGATAAATCACCAACATAAATCCAATGAGACTGATGATGAAAGAATAGAAGTTCAGATTGGAGAGTCATCACAAATCATAGGTTAAGCTTCCATGGATGCTCTCAACATAAGAGAAAAATAACTACCACTGGAGTAAATAAGAAAAATAGTAGGAGGGTTAAACCTTTAAATCATTAAGGAAAAAATGGTAATTTTTTCCAAATTTTAGGGGTCACATGATTTGGCCACACGGTTGGCCAAACCATGAACCATCCATGAGTCATGCACTGCCTCAATAACCCCCTTCATGGTTCATGTGCATGGTTTGGGAAGCCGTGTGAAAACCATGCTATTTCTCTCTATTAAAAACTACAACAACCTCACACGAGTGTACAACCCTGGGTGCACAGTTAGGGAAAACCATGCACCATCTTCTTCTTTATGAAACATGCCACATAATTAGAAGAAACCATGCAGACTGGGCAACATGGTTTTTACTAATTGTGTAGCTCATTTGCTTCTTCCAAAAACTAAGACTTTGGGTTCTGAACTAGCTCCAGACACCCCAAACTCCTATGACCTTATCAGGAATTCACATTAGGTTAAAACCAGGGAATTAAACTAAAATTCAAAAGATTCTTACCTTATAGGAAAACCCTATGTCTTACAATCTCCCCCTCTTAAGACAACTCATCCCTGAGTTGATCTTATGAGGGTGGTAAAGAATCTAAAAAGAGTTCTAGCCACTAATCATGTACATATACCTCTCTCTCCCAAGTCTCGACCTGCACATGTCCATGATTCCATAGCACTCAAACTAAAGGAACTGACCTACCTTAGATAGCTTTCATGCTTCAATCAATGATACATATAGGATGCTTCTCAAAGAAAACATCTACCTCCAACATAACCTCATCAGGTTGAATAAAATGAGATGGGTCTGAGTGATAATGATGTAGATGAGGTACATGGACGATGTCGTGCATGGATTGATTCCTAGGAGGTAACTACAACTGATAGGCTACCAACCCAACTCTCTCTAGAATATCTAAATGACCAACATTTCACAGTGAAATCTTACCCTACCTCTGAATCCGATCATGACCCAACCTAAGTGAGATACGTAAAAAGACCCGATCCTCAACCTCAAACTAAAGAGGTCATCGACGATGATCAATGTAAGATTTTTATCTTGACCGTACATTAGCCATCCACTTTTTTATCAACTGGACCTACTCTGAAGTTTCCAGCATGTGACATGGTTCGAGAAACACTACCTATCCTGCCTCTAACTAGAAAACAAGTGATCGACATGGCCTATCATAAAAATACTCATAAGGTTCCATATGTATAGTTTTTTGATAGCTATTTTTATAGGTAAATTCAACTAGGGGTATATTCCCATCCCAATAACCCCTAAAATTAAGGGCATATTCTCTAAGAATGTCTTCTAAGACCTGTATAGTGCACTCTGACTGGCCATCCATCTGAGGGTGGAATGCCATGCTCAAAATCACTTTTGTACCCAACACCCTTTGTAAGCCTTTCCAAAACTGAGATGTAAACTAGAAATCCCTATCTGATACAATGGAATGGGGAACCCTGTTAAGTTTCACAATCTCGTGGATATAAAGTCTCCTAAACTCATTTACTGAGAAGGTAGTGGGTGACCTTCATCAGCCTATCCACAATGATCCATACAGCATCACTACCTCGGGGTGACCCTAGTTACCAAATCATAAAATCCATCGTAACATCATCCTATTTTTACCTATTAATGGGTAACTGTTGTAAGAGTTATTCCACCTTCACCTGCTGACAGGTGGAACATGTAGTAAAAAACCCAGTTATCTTATGCTTCATCCCATACCACCAATATTGGTGACATAACCCTCAATAAATCTTGGTGACACTAAGATGTAATGCCTAAGACGAGTCATGAAATTCTCACACCGTTTCCTCTCATATATATTTTGGAACCCAGACACGCCCATCTATGCATATAATTTCATCCTCTCCAATGATCCAACTAGGAGGTGGGTCATCACCTTCTACGCTCTCCCTTAGAACTAAGCCCTCATAATATAACATTTGTATCATCCTCACCCTATCTAGAAGAGTGAAATTCACTACCACAGATGAGAGAAAATTCTAGATGAGACTATCCTACACCTCCAAGTGCATCTTATAGAATAATTCCATCAACTTCCATTCACTATTGGCCTCCTGAACTGCCTATGTCTAAGTATTATAGCTCAGAGCATCAACTACTATATTTCCATTACCAAGCATATAGGTTAGCACAAAATCAAATGGCTGGAGATGATAAACCCACCTTCTCTTTTGAAGTTTCAAGTCATGCTGTGTAAATATGTATTTGAGGCTTTTTTGGTTGGTTTACACCACAAAATGCTCTCCCAGTAAATAGTGCCTCCAACAAAACAAGGTGTGAACCACAATTGAAAAATAAAGATAATGTTTTGGGAAATTCTTCTCATGAGGTCTCAACTGGAGAGACCCATATGCCAAAAATCTATACCCATACATCAGGATAGATCCTATCCCAATACATCACAGTAAACAATATAACTTTTACCAGGATCTCGTAGAATCAGAATTGGTGTTGAAGTAAACCTATCCTTTTGCTTATGAAAAGATTTTTCACACATTTCAAACCATACAAATTTTACTCCCTTCTTGGTCAATCACATGAGAGTCGTAGATAGACATGAAAAGTCTTGAATGAAGTTCCTATAATAACCAGATAATCCCAAGAAACTCTAGATATCAAATAAATTCTTGGGATACTCCCATTAAACCACAACACTCACCTTATTTGGGCCCATAGATACTTATGTCTCTGAGATGATGTGACCCAAGAAGTGAACTTTATCTATCCATAACTAACATTTTGTAAGATTGACATACAACCTATGATATCTTAGTGTATTTAGAATGATGTCAAGGTGTTTGGAATGATCATTTCGAGTCTGGGAATAAACCAAGATTTCATCCACAAAAACCACCATGAAAGAGTCCAAATATGGATGGAAAACCTGATTCATCAATGCCATAAAAACTGTTGGTGTATTCATGAGATCGAATGGAATAACCAAATACTCATAAAGGACATACCTTCTATGAAATGTTGTACAAGGTATATCTGAAGGTTGAAAACATACCTGGTGATAACTCAAATTAATTTTTGAGAAATCCAGAGCTACCTGGAGATGGTTAAAGTGGTCGCTGATACAGGGTAAAGGGTACCAACTCTTAACCATCAACTAGTTCAGTTTTTGATAATCCACACATAGCCTAAGGGTTTTTTCTGCCTTCTTGGGGAAAAGGACCATCGAACCCCATAGAGAAGTACCAGGTCATATAAACCCATTTGATTCTAATACCTTTAACTATCTCTTGATCTCTTTTATCTAAGTAGTGGTCATCCTATAAGGAGGAATTGATACTAGTGAAGCTCCTATAACCATCTCAATAGAGAACTTCACCTCTCGCTAAGGAGGTAATCCAAAAAATTCATCAGGGAATACATCCCTGAAATGATTTATTATTGGAGGGAATTCATATTATCACTCTCCCTGATAGTTCTAATAATGTCTAGCGGTCTGGGTTGTCATGCCACACAACCCACAATGCTCTAGTCCAGTTCTACCTAATTAGACATCCCATTTAACCTTATAAATACACCAACCACCCTTTGGTGATGTAAAGGACACCCTTCGGTGATAGTAATAGACGTGGTCATGATAAGGAACAAAATGATACATTTCTAGTATGAAATCAAAGACCATCATCTTGAGAATAAAAAGATTCCATAAGAAGCAATACTTACCTATCTCAAGGGGGAATTCCCTGAATTGGAATATATTCTTTGATAAAATCCTCAATGGAGTATCAAGTGTAATAATTCCATTAGAAAACTATACATCAAGCTTAAGGCTCTCCACAACATGTAAAAATGTGAAATAATAGGAATCACTTGTGGAAAAAAGGGTAGATACCAAAGTAGAAGATACTAAGATCATACCTCTCACTGTAGAAGGATCGACACTTTGATCCTCAGGTATAGGTTGTAATGAATATATGTAGCCTGAACCATGACCTTGAGAAATAGTCTGACTACCTGAAGTAGGCCCACTCTACTGTCGAGGTGTAACTGGTGTTTGGATCCCCCTACCATGACCACCCCCTCGGCCAAAAAGACCAGTAATTCTCAAGCTCCCAGCCTGATGTGGAGCTGTCTATCTCACTCTTGAACCTAGAATCAGTGTTGACCCCATCTCACTAGCTACTGGAGGGAAGAACCTTCAAAAAAATTGTAGATGGACCATCCTGTCATAGGATTGACACTCAACCAAGTCTCTATCGCACTAGATCCTCACATGTACCATCCTTTCAAACTTATAAAAGAAGAAAAAAAATACCAACACTCACACCCTGGCTAGTATTCCCCTCATGAGAAGTCTCAAAAAATAACTTCCTTCCACTTGAAACTAAACCACTAGGTCGAGAATCTAAACTATCCTTCTTAGGCCCCCCATCTTCTCTCGGGTTATGCTCAATAATAAATGCCTGATTTACTCTCTTAGTTATGGTAGTCAACCGAAACATGTTCACCTATGATTGAATGACATGATTGAGACATTCCTCTAAGTGCATCGCCCTAGATATCTCATCAGAAAGATAGAAAAGTGTAAAGCACTAAATCTCTATAAAGCGGGATGAATACTCCAAAATAGTCATCACGCCTTTCTCAAGACATATAAACTCACTGGAAAATTCATATCTCAATGTCTCAAGAAATAAGTAGTCATAAAAGATGCATTAGAAATCCCTCCAAACCATATCCTGATTCTGATCTACCTAGTTTAGGACATCCCACCAATGCTTGGAGGATCCTTGAATCATATACATCATGAGCTTGACCCTCCACTCTGAAGGTGTCTCTAAGTGCTCGAAGATCGACAAGATAGTCTCAATCTATAGCCCAACATCCTATGGACCACTATACCCTAAAAAACTGGGTGGATTCTAGTACTATAACACATGTATCAGCTTTTCCATTGACGAGTAAAGAAATGGGGCTCGTTGAATGATCTGTATAAAGTGCAGAAAACCCTTTCAGAACCGGGCATCAACACCCACATCAGAAAAAATGGACAGTGCCACAAATGGAACTACTAGAGGTTCTACTGGTGACTTAGAGACCACCACCTCTAGAGCATGGCCGTCACCACCCTCCTAGAACATGACTGGTGGTCACTATGGTGACATATCTATACAAATGTCAAATGCATGACTCAGAAAAGATTTGGTAACAACCAGATCATAGAACTAAACATAGGACAAGTACAAGCCTTCCTATAACCAATCCACACCCCTCTGCCTGCTCCTAAATCTAGGACTGGAAAAAAGGAACAATCATAAAGAACACCAGAGAAACTACATACTTCCCACTACTAAATTTGGGTCTATATCAAGTTCCCCATTACAAGTCAGGGGTTCCAGTATATAGAGCATCAATTTCAAGTTATAAAGGAGAACACCCTTTAAATTTCAATTAACATCCCTATTTAACAACAACCTTTTCATTTCAAAATTCAATTTACTTTAGGTTCATTATCATTTATTTAAAAATTCTCTTAAATGGTTTAATTATATAGATCACCATTTCCAATTTATAAGGGCCCATACACCTTATAAATTGAAGTGTGGCATCCATTTAATCCCAACCATAACATGTTATAGCCCATGTAACCATTGGTCCTTGAATAAACTTGTTGTAATTGACTACCTAAGGTGTCTGCATTAGCCTATACAGGAAAACACTGTTAGGTTAGTGGAGACACTTTAAGTACCAACTATGTTTCTCAGTCTCCTACACAAAACATTAGTCGGTAAAAATTATGTCACACAAGGCACATATAATAATGTCATGAAGACAAGCAATTCATCCTATATGGCATGTCATATTATTCCTATAAGGTGCCTAAAATGACGCATGATCAATGCTTCCTTACCATATCAGGCCAAGTATAAAATGCAATTCCTCAATCACAGAAATAATAACATCACATATCATGTACATCACCCAATAATGAAATCAAATCAATTGTGATAAAAAAAATATAGAACAAAAATTTCTCATTACAGGAAACTTGGTAATTACCCCAAACGTGGGTTAGCTACTCCTAGGCATGACTTATAACCAAGTTCTAGTTCATTCATAATATCCTATCTATGGTCTCAAAATAGTAAGGTAAGAAAACAAAAAAACTTTGATACCACTTTATAACATCCCGACCTGAGATCCACTAAACGGTGCCCCAAGCTAGTGGCTCACATGGCCTCAAGCGTGCCTCTGCATATGCCAAAAGATTCCAACTAGTAGTGAGGGCCTAAGGTGGTACAATGGTAGAATAGATAAACAAAAAGGCGGAAGCATAATATAAATCAATGGAATAAGTTAAACATCCAGATAACGGAAGTAGTAAACAAAAATAAGGGCAATATCATATACAAAATGATGAATATGTCATGAGTCTATACAAGAGAAGGAAGGAAATACATGGCAACATACATCAAGTTAAATACAGGTATCAACAGTAAAAAAAGAACAAAATAACTATAACAAGATAGCATCATGAACCATAGCTCGGTCCTATTCTCCCCTGATCCTATGCCATAATCAATTAAGAATAATAAAATGGGTGCTTTCCCTGATCCCTACCTATATCCATGAAGTCTATCTAATTATTTAACGGTGGCCTGAACAGGGTGTGAGATAACACTTAGCAGACCACCAACAATAGTGTCTATAACAAGTCCAGTCTGTGTATATAAGATGAAGCGGTGTGTAATATATAATAGGAATGAAGTGATACATGTAAATGTGATACTGTCCTGCCTACCAAAGCTCACTGTAATAAGAAATCATAAATAAGGTCCATCTATAATGCATGATAAAACATTCACTATAGCCTATTCCGAGTAATCCAATGTCATTCCTACAAGGGCCGAATCCAAGGTATAAATGACCAAGGCATCCTCATAAAGTCCATGGAGTATCTCCATAAAAAACTCAATAAAGACTTGGGTGGAGCCCAAGGAGAATGTCCAAGGTGGTCCATGCAAGCTGGATACTACGAGTAGAAATGTGTTAGGCATCCAAAGTAATTTGGATCCATGGAGTATAAATGTCCATGGAATCCCGGTCAACAGGATCCAAGGAGTAGAAATTTTCAAGGCATCCAAATAATTTATCATCTCAAAATCATACCCAAGTCATGAGTTCATCCCACTCATTCCACATTTTCCATTCAACCCATTTAATCATTTAAATAAAATGTAATCACATGGAAAAGGATGCATAATCCATCTCATAATATCTCATTCAATTCATCACGACTCCCACTAATATGGTGAGCTTACACACACCCAACGAGGTAGTATATTAAGGGGAATATACATAAACACACCTCATGGGTGGTCCAAGTTGAGGTGGACAACTAAAGATCCTTTGTGATGTTTTGTTATAATGCTTTGTATTTTTTGAAAACTAATATTTTTTAAAAGAAAGTTTTTGTAAAATAGGTGAAATTTGTTGAATGTTATAACCCAAATACAAAGGGGGAGAAAAGTTTTTATCTTTGAGAATTTTTTTTCTGGACATAGGTTTTCAGACCCAATAAGACCGGACATAGAAGGTTTAAGGATTATAGAAGCTAAAAGTTATATAGAGTTGTTGATCAGATGTACCATTAGAATCAGATCCATTAACTTGAAGTTCAATATTTATCAGACTCATCATTGGTTATAAATTCAAAAGTTGTGGAGTGAGGAAGTCAAAATGATGTTGAAAAGAGTAAAAGAAGACATTAATATCAGAAGTTAGAAGGATCTTAAACATTCTAACTTGATCCAGTTGATGCTTTACTAGTTTGAGATTCTCAAATATCATAAGTTTTCTGTAACACTTGTGATGAAAACCTTATGAAGAAAAGGGGATAATAGGTTCTTCCAATCATATTGAGTTTTGGTTAGAAAGAAAAGAGATACTAAAAGTAAGGAAATTCATAATACTTTCCTATGTTAAGTTAGACAATGCTTTGATAGTCATGGAGTTCTCATAAGTCACAAAACATTGTCATGATAAAATATTTATAATAAATAGAGGAATCGTAAAGATTGTATCAGTTCCAGGGATCAAGAAAATGTTTGTATCAAATCCATAAGTATTAGATAGAGAAGTTTTCAAAAGTCTTAATGAGTTATAGTTGATGAGGTTTGAAGAATTTCAAAGCTGTAGAATAGATTTTCCATCATTATGAGAATTCCATTATAATGTGAATTTCATCATTATAAAGATAATCAGACTAACTCTGAGAAGGAAATATAATCGGACTAACTCTAAGAAGGAAAGATAATCAGGCTGACTCTAAGAGGGGAAAATAACCAGACTGACTCTGAGGAGGAAATTCAATCGGACTGACTCAGAGAATAAAATTCAATCAAACTAACTCTAATGAGGAAAGTCAATTTGGAATAATATGAGGAAGCTTCAACATAATGAGTTGATGAAATTACATTATAATGAGTAGAGGAAGATAGTCATATCGTAATGAGTAGAAGAAGATAGTCAGATCGTAATGAGAAGAGGAAGATAACCAGATCGTAATGAGTAGAGGAAGATAGTCATATTGTAATGAGAAAAGGAATATAGTTAGATTTTAATGATCAAAGGAAGATAATCATATCATAATGAAGTTAAGAAAGTTAATCAGACTGAAACTAAGGAAGTTAATTGTACTGAAGATGAGGAAGTTATATTAGACTGAATAAAAGTTAGTATATTTGAGAAGACTGATTTGAGATAAATCTTGAGAAGGTTTGAAGTAGTAAAAGTTGAAGTTAAATGTGAGTGATTTTATGAGATTTGAAATTTGAGTAAGTAATAAAGGTTTTCCAGTTTCCCAACTTTTCTATTCTGAGTTTCCTATAAATAGAAGCATAGTACATTCATACTTTTCAACTTTTTCATCAGAGAAAAAAAGGCATAGTGCTATATATTTTTTGTAAAATTTATATTTATAGAAAAAGATCTCATTAGAAGATCAGACAGCTGAAATTTTTCTTACCAGACTAAGGAATATTAAACTGAGCAGTTGAGAAGAGTTTGAGAAAAGGGTTCATTTTAATGAGTCCATTGTAATGAGATAATTAGACTGAGGCAATCAGACCCAGGGTCATCGAATTGTGGTTTCAAATATAGTTTTTTGGAGTGAAAGTTTTTGTGATCTTTTATTTTTTGGCTCAAATTGTTTGTAATAAAAAATTTTAAACTGATGGGAGTTAATATAATTATTACTATCAAGAGATAGAATGTTTCTAATGGGAGTTTGAACAAGTTTTTTTAAATTCTTTATAATAGTGAATTTATATAGACCCATGAGAGTGGCTTTAGTAAGGATTTAAGTTCTCACACTTAGGCCAAACCTTGTAAATTTTTTGTGATTTACTTTCTTTCCTACTTTTTCATGCATGAGTATTTACTAAAAGATAATAAGGATATAAAATTTAATAAGTTATAGGGGTTAAGTTTTTAAAATTATTGAAACTTATAAAAGTGAATAACTAACTCCCCCCCCCCTCATTTGTTATTCGATCCTTTGTAACTTCAATTGGTATCAGAGATAAGGGTTCCTTGTTGAATCCTAATCATGGATATTCTCAATTCTATCAATGGTAGAGGAATTCCTACATTTTTTGGAAAAAATAATTATGGATGAAAAAATAGGATGATTCTTTATCTCCTATCACTTAGCCTAGAAGTTTTTGATGCTACTACAATTGGTTTTACACCTATTGAGAAATATGCTCCCATGCCATTTTCTAATAAGAGAAATATAGAAGTTGATGGAACGACTAGAAATTAAATCCTTATGTCCTTATCAGAAAATGTTTATATGAAGGTGATGGGTCTCAAAACCTCAAAGAGTATGTGGGATAAGACAAAAAGTATATTCAAAGGGAATACTAAAGTTAAATAATCAAAGATATAAATCTATCTTAATAAGTAAAGAGACATAAGAATAATATATGAAGAAACCATTCATGAATACTTCACCATAGTGAATGAATTTTTTTGAAACATAAGAGGTTTTGGAGATGTCTTGGAAGATTTTACAATTATGAAGAAACTCACGAGAAACTTCCCGAACATGTTTGATTCTAAAATTACATCTAGAGAAGATAAAGATGATTTATCTTTAGATGGATTGTATAAATTTCTTATTTCTTATGAAATGATAAAAGCGGAAATGTTCAAAAAGAAGATGAAAGATGAAAATCTATGAGAAAGGTGAAAATTAAATATGTTCAAGATGTTGATCCTAATGATTCTGAAGATAAATACAATGATGAGTTAAATAAAAAAAATCATATGTCTTGTATCTAAGAACTATCAAAGAGGAAGAGGAAATTATGGAGGTAAATTTCCTCTCAAATGTTTTGAGTGTGGTGGAATCATATAATTTTCTATGAATTTTTCCAAGAATAAATTTGGATAATATCAAGATGATTCTGATAAAAAACCTCAATGGAAGAAGTGGAACAAAAGTTCTAAAAAATAAAAGTCATCTAATAAATATAATAAGAAGTTCACTAGAGACAAAAGGAGTATTCTAAGTAAGAAAGTTGAATTAGACTCAACTAACAATAATTCTTTAGAAAATGAAAGTTTATAAAAATTAATAACCTTCATTGAAAAAGTTGAAAAAACAAAATATCCCTCAAATAGTGAAGAAGGTGGTGAAGAATCATATAGAGAGTATCAACTCAAAATAAAACTTGCTGTATATCTTGAGAAAAACAGAACTCTCAAGAAAGAAATCAGAGTAATGAATAAATATTGTGAAGAAATTGTGTAAGGAGAAAAATATTTCATTAAGTAGGAGGAAGAATACATTTAGGATATCTTAAGTTACAAATTAAGAGTTGTTGAATAGGGAAATATAGTTAAAGATCTCGATAAAAAGATGGAAGATAAGTAAGAAGAAGTTAACAAGTTTCAATCAAAACTTATTGAGTATAAAAGTAATTTTAGGAAGATGAATTAAGACTTAAAAAAATATTTTCAAGTAAAATTTGAGACTTATAAGGTTACTGGGAAATCTCAAATTAAGAATCAAGTGAAATACTCACCCTCCAAAAATAATGTTTCATCTGATTTTTCTAACATTTCAAGTGATAATAAAAGTGTTGGGAATGTTTGGGTGAAAAAAGGATGTGATAAACCTATCACATCTACAAAATTTGAAAACTAACTCAGAAGGAAGGATGGTCAATTCCTAGAGTATGTTAGAATAGAAAGAAGTTTTTGATCTCAATAAAGTTTCTACATAGAAAGATCATACTTTAATAGAAAATCAGGATTTCATGGTTTTTGTAGGTGTTATTGAATCTATTGGCATAGGGATTATAATTTTTGTCATAACTTTTCCCTTCCCAAAATAAGGGTTTAATAGATTGAAAGAAATAGTGAAAGTGGAATGAGTAACTTTCCTAACACATAGGAAGTTAGAAAATAAAAAATCTAAAGATGTTAGGAAAATTCCAACAAAAAATCAATTTGAATGTTTGGAAAATGTTTGTGGAAGATGTGATGAGACTTTTCATCATGTCTAAATATGTATGACACACCTTCTGGAACAAGTTTCTTATGGGAGAAAATGAAATTGGAAAGAAGAAAGTTGAGGAAAGAGCTTTTGTTATTGATTCTACCTTGAAAGCAAGTAAGAAAGAACAAACAACATATACTTGATAGTGGTTGTTCTTCACACATGACAGTGATTTAAAAATCTTGAAACATGTTGACAATAATTATAGAGGTTCTGTTAGCTTTGGGGATGATAGTTCCTTAAAAATTAAAGGAATCAAAATAGATGATATTGAAGTAGAAAAGTTGATATCTAAGAATGTTTTATTTGTTGATGGATTAAAACATAATTTACATAGTGTAAATTAACTTTGTGATGATGGAAAATAATTGATCTTCAGAAAATATTTTTGTGTTATCAAAAGTGTGAAATATGGAAAAGTTATTTCAAATGGAGAAAGAACTAGTGAAAATATCTTCCAAATATGAGAATTTAACAACTCATATTACTTAAGTGATGAAGATGAGAATAAGTTGTGGCACCGAAGAATTGTCCACCTTGGGCAGAAAAACATGAAAAAGCTTTCTAAATTTTATGCTGTATGAAGTTTTCCAGAATTAAAAAGAAGAGAGGAATATGTTCGTGTTACTTTTCAGAAAGGGAATATGGATAATAAAATTCATAAGAAAGTTGAGATTCAATCTATCAAGACAGTTGAACTTATTCATTTTTATTTATGTGGGCCAATGAGACATCAATAAACAAAAGAAGATTTATACTTTATCACTTTTATTGATGATTTCAATAGGATGAAAAACATCATATTTATGAAACACAAGTTAGAGGCTACTGAATGTTCAGGTTTTTCAAAAATGAAGTTGAAAAAGAAATGGGGGTTTATATAAAGAAGTTGAGAATGGATAATGGTATTGAATTCGTATATAATACTTTTAAAACTTATCTGATAAAGCATGGTATCAAACATCAATATAGTTCTACCTACACTCCACAAAAAATGGGGTAGTAGAAAGAAAGAATATAAGTTTGGTGGAAATGGGAAAAAGTATATTAGCAGAATACAAAATTGAAAAGTTACACTAGAGAGAAGCTGTTAGTACTGTTGTACATATTCAGAAAAGATGTTTTTTGAGATCAGAATACAACATGATTTCTTATTAAATGTTGTATAACAAAAAACCTTTATTGAAGTACTTCAATTTTTTTGGAAGTCCATGTTTAATTAAAATCATAAATAAGGATCTAGGAAAGTTTGATGAGAAAGCTGAGGAAGTAACATTTATGTATTATTCACTATATATAAGAAGTTACAAATTTTGGAACAAATGTTTACAAAAGTTGGTGGACTCATATGATGTGAAAGTTATTGATAATATAACTTCTTTAACAAAATTTTTTTGGAATTTTGAAGAAGAAAAACTAAAAATTTATAAAAAAATGAAAGTGAGAAAAGTAATGTGTACGAAAATTTAGATGAATCATGTGATGAGGAAAGCGAAGTTAGGAGAGGAATTTTGAAATTTACTACCTTAAAAAAACATGTTGAGACTGAAAATATTCTTGGGAATTTGAAGGCTCTAATTTAGACCAGAAGAAAGATGGTATTAGAAAATCAAACTTCACTCATCTCAAAAGTTGAACGAGAATCAGTTTCAAAATCTATTCAACATAAATAATAGGTGAATTCTATGAATGAAGAGTTGGATCAAATTTGTAAAAATGAAACATGGGATCTTATTTCACATCCTAAAGGTAAAAATGTTATTGTAACAAAATGGTTTTACAGGAAAAGTTGAATGAACATGGAGAAGTTTCAAGAAACAAAGTTAGGATTGTTTAAAAAGGCTATGCATAGGTGGAAGGTGTGAATTTTGACGAAACCTTTTACCCTGTTTCATGGTTAGAAACTATTAGAATGTTTCTAGCAATGGATGATCATAAAAATTACAAAGTTTATCAAATGGAAGTAAATTTACCATTTCTCAGTGGAGAAATTGAATAATATGTTTACATTGAACAAACTTTTGAGTTTATAATTAATGAAGATGAAAATAATGTTTTTAAATTAAAGAAAGCTTTTTATGGGCTGAAATAAGCTCTATATGCATAGTATTCTAAGCTTGAATTTTTTTTGAGAATGTATATTTTTTATAAAGGAAGAGTTTATAGAAACTTATATGTGAAAGATATTGACTCTGGAACTCTAATTGTAATTGTTTATGTAGATGATATAATTTTTGTTAGTGATAGAGGAGATGTTTGTAAAAAAATTGATGAAGAAATGAAAAGGAACTTTGAGATTTCAATGTTAGGAGAATTAAAATTCTTCCTTGGTTTATAAGTTAAACAAAAATAAAAATACATTTTCTTATCTCAAGAAAAGTATGTCATGGAATTGTTACAAAATTTGGCATGAAAGAATCAAAGAAGTTTCTACTTTTATCTCATTGGGGATGAATTTGAGTAATATAAGTTTGGAAAAATTATGAATGAGAAAGACTTTCGAAATTTCATAAGAAGTCTACTTTAACTTCTAGCCTCAAGGCCTCATAATGTTTATGTTGTGACTTTGTGTGCCAAGTATCAAAGTAATTTGAAATAATCACATATGTTGGAAGTAAAGAGAATTATAAGATATGTAAAAGGAACAACTTCACATGGGTTGTTATTCAAAAGAAATTTTGATATGATGTTTCATAGTAATACTTATACTGATTGAGTTGGAGATTATAATGATATAAAATCTGCCTTAAGAGGAACATTTTTTTTGGATGAGTGTTGTGTAAGTTGGAATAGTAAGAGAAACAGTTTAGTAACTTTGAGCACAAAAGAATCAAAATATGTTGAGGCTACCCAGGATAGTACTCATATTTTGTGGATTAAAGTTCATCTGGAAGATTTTAAAGTAAAATTTTCTAAACCATAAAGGGATTTCCATGAAGGAGGGTCTGAAAAGGAGGTTTTTGGTGGGCACAAAATGAAGGGAACGCGTGAAGGGTATTTAACAAATGGTTAAAATTTAATTTTCATGGCTAGAAAGTTCCTTAGAGTAATTTTACTATAAATACCCCATTTATCCATTTATTAATCATCAATAAAAGTTTAAATAAGAACTTAATATTAGTCTAAAGATAAGAACGGAAAGAATTTTCCATGAAATAAGATCCACAAGTGAGTATGTGGGAATTGTTCACGAAGTCAGTGTGTGAAGAAAGTTAATGAGGTGAAATTCATAAGGGAAGTCCACAGAGGAGGAGTTTGTGAATTCAGTTCACGAATGAGGAAGGATGTTCATGAGGGAACTCTACAAAGCACAGTGTTCAGTCTGCTAAGGGAAGTAATCAGTCCATAAGGTTAGTACATGGTGAAAAGTGTCTCACATGGTTACTTTATGTATGGTAGTTTTGGGTAAGTCTTTTTAACATGGAAATATCTGGTGGGTATTTTCAAGACCCTTAGAACATCAAATTTAGGCTATCATGATGCAAAAAAAAAATCATGAACTCTTGAAAACGTAGAAGTTTCCTTCAAGTATATAAAATGAGATAGACTTGATCCAAATTAGCGTGCAAGGAGGAGTTGATAAAAGTGATCCGAGGGATCCTGTGTGTTATCCTTGAATTATTTGTAAAGGCAGTTCCCCTGACATAGAGTGAACAAGTATATACAATTGTAATCCCCAAAAACTAATGAAACTTAGTGAATTCTAGTACGAACAACACATTATTGGAGTACACTCCTTGGAATATCCCTTAGTGGTGAACCAAGTAAAAATTATTGTGTTCAATTTTATTTATACATTTGTGTGTTTGGTGAATTTGTATTGAAATTAGATAGGTTTAACAAGTCCCTACATATATGAGGACAAGATCAATTTAAATCAAAAGAAAAATTTTACACCTTGATTCACCCCTCCCCTCTCAAGTCATCTCAAGGTACAATAAGTGGTATCAAATATGTAGTTACAAGAATTTAATCTACCATTTGAGGCTTTTTATAGAGAATATAGTTAATGTTAAATGTTTTTTTCCTATTTGATGGGAGTGGTTATCAGGTCTAGAATAATAGTACGTGCTCTTAAAATCTACTAGCTTAAAAGTATTCTTTGATACTTGTCACGACCTGACCCTACCCGGGCTCGAGCCGCAACTACCCCAAGCCCGCCTCCATAGGCCAGGGGCTGGCGACCAGCGCCGAAGGCATAACAACTCGGGGAGGCCTTTGCCTAAGCACCTGTACACACACACGCAGCACACTCAATGAAACAGTGCATATTAAAAGAAAAGACAAGTAAATAAAAGGGGAAACTGCTATATATAAACCACAAAGTGCATCGAACTATACAACTACAAAGAAAGCTGAAGGTACACTAAAAAGAAAAGAGGAAAAACACGTGCCCAAACAGAGAAGGTGCCACAACCCGACAACAGGTAAACAAAAAAGAAATAGCTGAAGGGTCTCCCACCTGGAACCCGGCCACGACCACCGCACGCGGTCCAAGCTCCCAAGCTCCCACGCTCCACTGAAGTCACGCTCCACCTATCCGTCGTTTGAAAGGGCACACCAAGTGCGGGAAAATCCCAAGCAGGGGTGAGTACAAAAAATACTCAGTAGGATACCCCGAGGATCGAGGGAGCAACAAAGGAGGTACCGAAGGGTGAGTAGTAGAGAAAACAGGGGAAAGAAAAGGGAGTACAACAAAGAGTCTAGCTCAACCCAACAAGAGGAAATAAGGTAGACTCGTTCAGGCACAAGGAGCTGGAAACGGTGAGAAAATGAACTTCTCGTCGAGTCTTCGCTACCTATAGCAGGAGAGTAGACTCTTCCAACCATGAGAATCTAGACACAGAAAGCACGTGGCATACCTCGCACGTCTTCACCTCTCCTGGAAGGAGAGTAAACAAACCTAAGAAGTGGGTACCAGAAACAAGGTATATACATATCCTTATGCTCAATCAAGAAGCCCGAAAAAACGTTGTAATGGGATCTCCGTCCCGTAGCTCAGCCCAAGAAAATGAGTCACCAACAGTCCCAGAAGTAACACCATCGATGCCCAGCATCCCGTACGTCTTCCCCGAACTGCAGGCCAAGGGGATCAATCACCGCACCTTGACACTATCCTCTTTGGGAGGCACTGACTCGCCCACATAGTTTTAGATCGCGTCATAAGAATGTGTCTCGGTGGGGAAAGTTCCCCTCGTACTTGAGAGTTCCGGGTTAAGTCAAACCACACCTCGTCACTGCCCCGCAGTCAAGAGGTCTCCTCAAAGTCAAATCCATCACAACATTGACCCGTATAACCAAGGGTCCCGCTCCGGTAATCATGGAGGAAAGCCTTAGACTAGCCTAATAGAAAGGACTAAGCCTGGAATGCCAACAGGTGTCCCACTACCCAACCCTGCTGGAGGGTAATTCATAATATGATATCGAGTGACCCACTGCCTAGCCCTACTGGAGGGTAAACCATAATACATCATCCGGCGACCCACTTCCCAGCCCCACTGGAGGGTAAACCATAATACATCATCAGGCGACCCACTTCCCAGCCCCGCTGGAGGGTAAACCATAATACATCATCAGGCGGCCCACTGCCCAACCCTGCTGGAGGGTAGACCTAGAATAAGTCGACATGCGACCCACTGCCCAACCTTGCTGGAGGGTAGACCTGGAACTAGATGGCGGGTGACCCACTGCCCAGCCCTGCCGGAGGGTAGACCCTAAGAGGTCGTCGGGTGACCCACTGCCCAGTCTCTGCTGGAGGGTAGACCCTAAGTGCGTCTGGTGACCCACTGCCCAGTCTCTGCTGGAGGGTAGACCCTAAGAGCATCGGGGAGTAACCCACTGCCCAACCCTGCTGGAGGGTAAAACTCAGAACTTCTCTATCCATCTCCACTGGAGGGTACAACACTGGCCAACCGAACACGGAGTGGGTATCGCGCAACCACACAACTCCAGAACAACTCACCCAAAAGAGGTTCAACATCTGCTCCATCACTAGGTGTCACTAGCACTGCTACCGACCAATCCACCGAGAACGATACCAAGGGGAGACCACTCAATCCTGCTGGTCAAAAAAAAAACGAGCACAGAGCCAGGGGAAAAACTCCACCCTTATGGTCGAGCAAACGAGAACTGAGGGACCCTCTACGTAGCGAGAGGTTAAAGTATGAAAAGCAGAGCTCGACACGCACCTGGGTCCCACACGACGTGTGACCCCAAGTTAACCCCAACCAAGCGCATGAACGTCTCAGGTAAAAACTACATGTGCCTCTAAGCGCTCCCGTATACTCCCAGAGTATACCTCACTTCCAGCCCAAGGGCTATCGTGCACCCGGCACCCAACGTCAATGCGAAGGCGTGACATAACATCTCCAACTTTCCGCCACAATGACTGGGTCACAACCAACCACATCTATTCAAGCATTACTTCACTCACACGGGAGTGCACGCGATCACACGCCAAGGGTCTGCTACGAACACAGTAGAAGAACCGCCCCCGGGGCACCTTCACATTTCCACATTTAAAAAGATCGCGCAAGAGGCTCCGCAAAACCAAACGGATCACACCGTTGTATTCCTCGCGGAAAAACACGCGAGATCGACTACTTACTCGCCTCCAATGGATATCCGACGGAAAATTCACCAACACCGCCTCACGCCCGAACGGCGTCCCGTGATCCCAAGCCTCAGCCCCGAAAATAGTCGGGCGCATCACACCATTGCGATCCCCTTGGGAAAACACGTCAAAAGCACTACTCACTTGAGTGCAATGGATATCCGGAGAAAAAGATGCATTCCGACGCTCCGCACACGAGCGGTGCCACTTGGGACCCGCATCTCAGCCCTGAAACTCAACGAATGGATCGCACCGTTGGGATCCTCTCGAAAAAGCACACAAGATGGACTATTCACTTGTCCAAAATGGTCGCCCGGTGATAAAGATGGAAAATCACCGTCGACACCCAAACGACCCTCATGGGCCCTGCACCATCATTCCGAATTAGAGCGGGTGGATTGCACCATTGCAATCCCCTCGGAAAAACATCCAGAAACGACTGCTCACTCGCCCCGAACGGATGCCCGATGAAAAAGTTGCTAAACGCTGCGCGCAGCTCAAAAGACGGGCCGTGGGGCCCACGCCTCAACTCTGGATTCAACGCCCGAAACCACCTTGGAAAACTTCGACTCGGTGCCAGGGTTCCAACGCCACTGACGGCGCTAAAAACAGACGTCAGACGCGTCCGCGCCGTCCAAAACAAAATCCCCCGAAGAAAACGTCAAACCACTTAACATCATGTCGCACGACGAGCCCCCCGTTTCGGGAATTAAAAATTCCTGAAACCATCTCAAAAGGTCTTCATCGTTTCAAGGAGTGCTTCGCCGCTGATGGCATGTGAATCCGACACTCGGATTGCGAGTTATGATGTTTTTAACATCATCGGACGAAGATGGGGGGCCCTGGGCCGGCCCACCCCTCCAAGCCGGCGGTCCGCGGCTGGGTTGCCCGGACCGCCCGGTCCACCGAGGCCCACGGTTTACCGTGCGGGGCGCACCGCATCAACCCGGACCGGCTTGGCCAGTCCGCTTTTGATCCACGAGACCCGCGGGATGTGGGTCTCTGACGGCTGGCCGGGGTCGCGATGACCCCGGGTCTTCGCGCACGCCGCTGACTGGCGAAGCCGGCCAGCCCGGCTCCCCTTGTCGCCCGCGTACGCAGCCGAAGCGCGGCCAGCCTGCCGCCGCCTGTTGAGGAACCGGGCGCCACCCTAAAGCTAGCCGCCGTCCAACCGGGTCCACCGCGCTGCCTGGAGCTGCCAGAAACCGCCGGAAGACCTCCAAAACTCCCGAAATTCCCGCAATCTTCGCCGGACCGTTGCGGCCTCCTCACAACTCGGATTTTGATTCCGAAAGGAGAGATAGAAAGAATAAAATGTGTACTAAACGACCAGGGAATTTTCTCGAAGATAAATCAACAAATCGACGCTAAAATTGGGGTTCAAAGGGGGGGGGGTTCGGGATTTAAAACTCAAACGAACACCGCCTACCTCTTGGGCGTTGCCCGGAGCTTCACGGAGGATCCGCCGTCACGCCGTCACCTTGACGGATCTTCCTCACTAGAGATGGAGGAGAGGATAGGGTTTTAGCTCCAGGTAGAACCACCAAGATGTGGGGGGGGAGAAGTGTTTAAAAATAAAACACTTAAACTTTCGCCCGTGGGCCCCGTACCCGAACCCTCGGCAGGGTCGAGGTTAAACCTCCCCTAGGGTAAACACCACCTCCCGAGCACAACGGCGCTCTCGGAATTTTAATTTGAGACCCATTTCAAAAGTTATTAAACTTAGCGCCCGAGGCCGCCAAATTACGAAAACACCCCTGGGGCCATTTTTCACAAACGGCCCGCGCCCGGGAAACTTATACCCCTACTAGTTTAAACGACACGCTCCAAACTCAACGGTGCCCTCAGTTTTCCAATCCGATCCACCGTTTAAGAGATACCTGCGTTTCAACATTAAACGAATAAATTAATTAATTAATTTATCCGTTTAACGTTCCGAAAGCGAGCGAGGGGTCCAAACATCCTGTGCCGACAAGTTTTATGTCGTTCCTAGGGTAAAAACCCCATTTCAGACCCATCCGTACACTCGGAACTCTGATATGAAGCACCGTTTAGGAGTTATCACATTTATTTTGCATTTACAGTGTGAATGCATTGAAAGTTTAATTCCGGCCACTCCGGGGCTCGGAATCACACGCCGTCTCAAGGCGCTGCTCTGGAATAATATCAAGAATATTCCAAAGTCTTTCACAGAAAAAACCAGGTTCTTAATATACTATTCAAGGGATATAAGTTAGTAATTTTTTAGAACTATCCATGATTGAAGTAGTCAGGAATTAGATTAATGCTGATGAAAAGGCTTATAATTCCTTATTCAAAGCTCTGTCAGATCAAATTTATATGAAAGTAATGAGCTTCATTAGTTATAAGTCAATGTGAGATTTTTTTACATTTATGAAAGTGAAAGTAAAGTGAAGGAAGCTATCGCGAACAAGCCCAGATACCCTAGTACTCTGATACCTAATCCAACATTGACATAGCCCAAAGGGTGTTCCTGATCCACATGGATTGGCGAATAGCACCTGGCATCATACATGATCAAAGAGGGAACAAATTTTCCAAAAAATAGTAGAAGATAAAAATTTACAAGTCAGAATGATCATCACTCCAAAAGGATAAAGTACTAAAAACAAATAGGTAAAAAAACACCTGATAGGAAGAAAAACATCCCAAAGGAAACATCATCCCAAGATGATAAAATTAAACTAGACAGAAATGGTCTCAAAGATCCTACGTAACAAGTGAAAAACATCTCCACCGGTCACTATTATCACTCCATGGTCCAAAATATCAGGAACACCCACTACCTCAAAGTGGTGCTTTCCCTTTACTCAGACCCAGAATAAGAAAGTATACAAATTCCCAAAGGTAAAGGTAGAATATGAGCTATAAATCCCAGTAGGGTATCACCAAGTGTTCCATAATCAATATTAAATTAATAAACTAGTTATTCTATAAATTTAAATCAAACAAGGAATGATATGACATTTACATATTTTAAACCAAAACATGATTTCATTCAAATATATGGAACATATATCATAAAATCAATCAAAAGGTATTAAATGAAAATTTTATATAAAATAGTATACATAGATCATTTGGCATGAATAAAATTGTTCATTAAATCAATAGCATATATAATCAAATCAAGTAAAGAAAGCCCCATCTAAAAGAGCCCATGCAGTGTGTTAGTTTCTTGGTAATAGGATCCTTACACTTCTCATTTATCCACACGACTCTAGATATGTGTGCATACTCAAATAAACTCCCCATTTAGGGATCCACTACATATAATCAATCTACACTCTATTCAAGGAGGCACAGTGGGCAGTGAAGCCAAACTTGCTTTAGTTAGTGTTGTCATCGTAAATCTAGTGCTATGGGATTAAGATCCTATTGTGATTATCCAAATTACCTACTAACTTCCTAGACATAAATTTACTTTAATCAATCAATAAAATTGGCAATCAATCATTTCAAATCATTTGAAAATACAATTTCCCAATTTCATTTTTCAACATGCCTTTCTCATTTCAAAACCAAATAATAGGGTTTTGTAATTTCATGATGTTTCAAATAATATTTTAATTTAAGTATTTTTCTCAAGATCAACATCAAATCATTTCATAAAAATGATTTCTAAACTAATCCATCATTTTTCATAAATTCACCCAACAATTTCAATTCCATTGAAATTGGGGTTTTTCTCAAATATCATGCTCATTTCAAATCAAAGATCAAATCATCAAAAATATATGTTTTTAAATCAATTAAAAACTTGTTTTAATTTAATCAAAAAATTCAAGGTTTCAATTATAGATAAAATAATTTTGGAACCACCTACCTTTAAAATAAGGGATCACAATGCACAACACCTACAATGGGGAACACCAATGAAGAACTAGACAAAGGAGATCTAGGAACACAGCCTAGAATCAAGATCCAAAAAATGGAATTTAGATCAATCAATTACATTATGATATATCAAAATATAAGGATGATAGAAACATAAATTAGAAGAAAATATATGATAGGATATCCACTTACTCGGAGGAGATAGAACAAGATTAATGCCACTTTGATCTGCCAAGAAAAGGTTTTGGAGGATCCAAAATCACCTCTTTTGAGACTCAAAGTATAAAGAAAATATGTTAGGGTTGAATGGGGATGATTAAAAACTTAAAATGGGGTTTAAGTATTTTTTAAATAATATTTTATGGAATTAAAACCTACACGTATGGTCTGTTGGATAGGGCCACACAGTTAGACAAATCATGTGCCCTAACCATGAACCCTTACTGATCTTCTATTTGGGGTGTACGGTTTGGATGCACAGTTAAACTAGCCATGTGCCAATAATGCATTCCCCAATTTACATGAGGTTCATGGTTTTGAGGGTCTAGCCACATGTTTTGGACAAACCATATTCCCCCTTCCAATGGCTCAAAACAGGGTGCATGGTTTATTGGGCCAAACCACACGGTTCTCCCTAACCGTGCGCCAACTGTGCATAGCACCTTGAGCTTCCAAAAAGCTTTAAATTATCCCCAAATGACCCCAAAAAAAAAGAACCAACATAAATGAGATCTAAAAAAGGGTTAATAAATAACTAAAATATGGTAATATAATGTTATAACCTCCCTAACATAAAACTTATTGTCCCCAGAAAGTCTATCAAGAAGTTTCCATATCAAAGAGATGAGGCCACTACTCTATCATTAGTTCCTAACACTCCCAAGGATCATGAGAATTAGAACCATGTTTCCATATCACATGGACCAAAGGTATTTTCCTCCCACAAAGTACCTTTGTCTCAAAATAAACAATCCTTACTAGATGCTTAGTCATGGATAAATAAGGCTCAACATCAAGATCACTCCATCTCAAAACATGAGATAGTTCAGAAAGATACTTATGAATCCAAGATACATGAAACACATTTCCTATCATAGTCAATTATGTTGGAAGTTATAAATGGTAACCCACTTTCCCCAACCCCTAAAAAATCTCAAAATGACCCACAAAGCAAGGAGCAAGCTTCCCTTTCCTCCCAAAAAATTAGTGACCCAACTGAGTTGAAACTCTGAAAAACACCTGGTCACCAACTGAAAACTCCAAACGTCACCTATGATGGTCAATATGATATTTATACCAGATCTATATTTTCAACATTCTACGATGAATCAAAAGCATCATTTCTGTCATTTCTTGGAACAAACTCAGTCCAACCAAGGATATTTCACCAAACTCCAACAAACATAATGGATATTTATAAGGATGACCATACAAGGCATCAAAAGGAGCCATCTGAATTACATTATGGTAGAAGTTATTTAAGAAAACTCAACCACTCACAAATGTATGTAATAAGATCCCCCAAAGTCAAGAACATAATCCCGTAACATATCCTTAACAATCTGTATAGCTCTTTATATTTGGCCATCCATATGCGGATGATATGAAATTCTCAAATGAACTTGAGATCCCATCGCCTCCTAAAGTCATCACAAAAAACAAGAGGTAAAATGAGGATCTCTATTAGATACTATAATAGATTAAACTTTGTGAAAATGAACAATCTATTTCACATAGAGATTTACCAACTCCTAAACTTTGGTTGTATCATGAATGGGTATAAAGTGATCTGATTTGGTCAACCTATTGATCAAAACTCATATCACATTATTTCATAGAGGATTATGCAGAAACCCAACCACAAGGTCCATAGAAATCTCATCCCACTTCTAAGTTAGCACTGGAAGTGGCTAAAGTAAACTCGAAGGTCTCTGGTGCTTGGCCTTGACCTGTTGGAAAGTATAATATTGAGAAAAAATGTCTGTGATGTCTCATATCATACCTAGCCACCAGAACCATCACTGCATATCATAAATCATATTTGTGGCTCCCAAGTGCACTTCCCACTAGGAGTTATGGAAATCCCCCAGCATAGCCTTTCTCAAATATAGAGGAACAAAAAACTGGTTCTGAGAACATATGATACCATTAAAAGAGAATGACCAGTGACCAATGTTATCCACACCATAAATAGAGTCCATAATGCCACGAAATTCATCATCAAGATAATTCACCTAAAGAATCATATCGAGAAGAGTGAAGCTCAACTGAACACTTTCCGAAATAATCTTGGTTCCGTCTTCCTAGAATCCTAAATATAACTATGAAAAAAGATCCATAAAGTTCCACTCTCCTAATGATCCTTTCATAGATTGGGTCAGAAGTTTCCTACTAAAAACATCATCAATTCCATTCCCCTTCTCCAGGGTGTAGGCAATTTAAAACTCAAAATACTTTAGGTACTTAAACCAAAACCTCTTCTGAATGTTCAAATATTTTTTAGAGAAGATATGACTTAGTATCTTGTGGCCAGAAAACACAGTAAACCTTTCTGTAAAGAGATAATTCTACCAAATCTTATGTTCATGCATCATGGATGTAAGTTCAAGGTCATAGGTCATATAATTATTCTCATGTTTCCTTAGTTATTTAGAACCATAGGCTACCATGTGATCACCATGGATAAGAACATATCCCAAACCCAAACCTGATGCATCACAAAAGACTACATATCCCTGTATGACCTATAAAAGATTCAACACTGGAAAAAAGTCAAAATTCATTTCATCTTAACAAAAGAAATCTAGAATTTATCATCCCAATCAGCCTTCACCCCCTTATGAGTTATAGAGGTCATAAAAGAAGCCAAATTTGAGAAATCCTTTACAAATTAGTGATAATAGCCCACCAAACCCAAGAAGCTTCAAATCTAGAAAACATTTCGTGGTTGATCCCATGTCATAACAAACTTAAAATTATTATGATAAAATAAAATACCATGTTCAAAGACCATGTGTCACAATAAATTCACTTCCCAAATTCATAAATCATATTTAAATAGATTGGCATAGAGTCGATGATTTCTTAATATTTCTATAAATACTCTTAGATGATGCACATGATCCTCTTCAAACTGAGAGTAAACTAGGATGTCATACAGAAATACCACCATGAATGTATCAAGATACTCATGAAATATTATGTTCCTAAAATCCATAAATATTGTAGGAGCATTGGTTAGACCAAATGGCATGGTAAGATACTCATAATGGACACACCTTCTTCAGAAGGAAATTTTCTAAATGTCATATTATTTTATTCTCAACTGGTGATAACCATACCAAAGATAAATCTTTGAGAACCACTTCAACCCTTTAAAATGGTCAAATGAATCATAAATTCGTGGTAACAAATACTTATTCTTTACCATAACTCAATTGAGTTTCCAAAAATCAACAAATAGGAGAATTGTTCCATTATTTTTCTTAGAAAAGAGGACAAGCACCACCCAAGGTGACACACTAGGGTGAATTAATCCTTTCCCCAATAGGTCATCCAACTGAGTATTTAATTACCTCAACTCTACTGGTTCTATACAATAAGAAGTGATATATACTAGTTGAGTACTAGGTACTAAATCAATATTAAAATATACCTATTTTACCTATAGAAAACCATAGAAATCAGAAGTAAACATTTCAGGAAACTCGATGAAAAATGGAGGTAGATCATCACTCAAATATTCCCTCTCTAAATAAAAATAAAACACTAATATTAATTTTCACAACTCTAGATAAGAAGGTCTAGCTCTACTCAAAATCAGGCCCCATTCTCCCTAAACAACATAGAACACCCTGTCAGGTGTAGTAAATGAGACCCACCGAAGATAACAGTCAATTCGGCCCTTATTAGAAATGAGCCAATATATCCTAAAAATGACATCAATAGGTCTCATACTGAGAACCAAAAAATTCCAGTCAAACTCAATCTATGATAAAGAGAAGACACAAGGAGGAAAATAAAGATCATTCTCTCTTTTCATTTCAATGGGCGTAGTAATATCCATCACATAAGATAAAATCTCCATAGAAAGATTTAGTTGGTTTATAATATGTGTCAATATAAAAAATTGAGATGCACCAATATCAAATTGAGAATCCACTAATGAAAAAGATATAGTGACGGTACCTCTCACAATCACTGGACCTATATCATCTTCCTCTAGAGACTCTTACACTGTGTGAAGAAGATTTCTTCTAGATTCATGTGGATAGAATCACTTAGTTTTAAGAGAATATAATTGAACCATAGTACTTTTAGGAATTTATGTGTCCATTTTTCTGCATGGAGTGGAAAATATATGTAAAATTTTTTATAGGTTTATTGTGCGACTACACTAACTACAGATCTTGGGTGCCTCAGAGTAATTTTTTTTTGAATTCCCAACCTTGATCTACTAGAAGTAAGTAAAAAATGCCTTTACTAGACATTAGAGTAGGTTTGGATGAAAATTGTTGTCTAGATCCACTACACGGCTCATCACGTTTCCTCTTTCCTTTAAAGGAACCCATAGAACTTTTACTAGGAGAAAAAGAAACTCCCATCAACCCTGACTTACCATCAAGATCAAGATCAACCATCAATACCTTATCTAGTATTCCAGTATTTAAAGTGAGAATCAGTAAGAAAACCCATGAAAATATATCAGGTTGTATATCCATATCAAACCAATGAGCCTTCACTTTCTCATTTGATACAATCTCAGGTGTAAACTTCACAATCTCAACAAAGTGGTTTGCATATTGCATCACGGTCTTACCAACCTACTGAAGGTTAAAAAACTCCATAGCCTTAGCCAATACCATAGATTCTGGATAGAATTGATCATTTAAAATAACTCTAAAGTCCTTCCATTCCAAACCCTCATGATTCTTCACCGTTACCATCAAATCCCAACATCTCATGCTAGCCCCTTCTAGCTTGAAGGAAACACACTTCAACTTAATCGGATCATGAATCTCCAAGAAATCACAAAGGTGATCTATATTTTTTAACCAATCCTCAGCCTATTTATGATCATTATTTCAATGAAAACCATGGGGATTATGGTGAAAAAAAATATTAATCATTATTCCAAGATTCATCCATTTGAGGTTCCACAATTAGATCTTTAATGGGAATGGGTGCAGGTGCCTGTCTTAGAGCTTGGAAAACACACACAACTATCTCGACAAGATTCTGTTCCATGGGAGGATCTGATCATTATGGTTCACTATAATCTTCCTCCTAGGGCCTATTCAAATGCCTTCTAATAGGCATGATTCTACACAACATCAAAAAATAACATGAAAACATCAGAAGATTACTCAGATCAATAACTCAAACAAAACAAATGAGAATATCAATCCCATCAGATAATATTTCAACATTTAGATGTCAATATACCCAAATAAAAATTAGGGAAAATATTATAATCAGATAAAAACATTCCTCAAATATACTTTTCTAAACACCCATGGTGACTTAAGGCTTTTTATGATGAGAACTGGCTAGTAAAGCACTCAAAAATACCTCCTAATCCCATCAAGACATCCCAAACTGCATATTGACATTAAGGAAAGATGTTTAATCCTAAAAATTTGATACCAATTTGTCACAAAAACATCCTAGATACCCTATTAACTTGATAACTAAGTCAACACTAACATATCCTAAAGGGAATTCCTTATTCCTATGGGTTGGTGACTAGAACCTATAATCATACATGATTAAAGAGGGAATGGATTTTCTACAAAATAGAAAAATATAAAAGGTTACAAGTCAGTACTATCAACACTTTAAAAGAAGAATATACCATAAACAAACAAGTAAAATAGTACCCAATAGGAAGATAAACATCCCAAAGGAAACATCATCCCAAGATGATAACATCAAAATAGACAGGAAAGGTCTCAAATCTCTCATGTAATAAGTGGAAAACATCTCCATTGGTCACCATCACCACTCCATGGTCCAAAGGATCATGAACATCCACAACCTCAAAGTGGCACTTTCCCATTGATCAAAACTGGAATAAGAAAGTCTAAAAATTCTTGAAGGAAAAGATAGTGTGTGAGCTATAAAACCCAGTAGGGTCTCACCAAGTGTTTCATAATCAATACCAAATTAATGAACCACTTACGCTAACAATTTAAATCAAACAAGGCATGTCATGAAATTTACATATTTTAAACCAAAACATGATTTCATTCAAATAGATGGAAGATATACCAAACAAGATTTAAAATTGACTTAAATGAGAATTTTATATAAAACATTTTATATAGATTAGTTGGAATGAATAAAATATTTCAACAAACCAATGGCATGTATAATCAAATCAAGTAAAAAAATCACCATGATAAAGATACCTATGAAACTTGGTAATAAGATCCTCACATTTCTCATTTATTAACATGACTCTAGATACGCGTGAACAATAAAATCAATACCCCATTTAGGGAGCCACTATGAACAATCAATCTACACCCCATTTAGGGAGCCACTACGGGTAGTCAAGATAAACTTGTTTTAGTTAGTGCTGTCTTTGTAAATATAGTTATAGGGGATTAAGATCCCAGTGTTCTTGTCCTAGTTACTTAATAAATACACACAAGTACACATGATTCAATCAATCAATCAATCAATCAATCAAATTAGCAATCAGTCATTTCAAATCATTTTAAAATACAATTTCCCAATTTTAGTTTTCAACACGTCTTTCTCATTTCAAAACCAAATCATAAGTTTTCATAATTTAATTCCATTTCAAATAATCTTTCAATTTAATCCATTTTCTCAAGATCAACATCAAATCATTTCATCAAAATTATTTCTAAACTAAGCCATCATTTTTCATAAATTCACCCAACAATTTTAATTCCATTGAATTTGGGGTTTTTATCAAATCTCATGCCCCTTTCAAATCAAAGATAAAATCACCACAAATCCATGTTTTTAATTCAATTAAAAAATCATTTCAATTTAATCAATAAATTAAAGGTTTCAATTAAAGGGAAAATAATTATGGAACCACGTACCTTTAAAACAAGGGATCACAACTCATGACACCCGTAATGGGGAACACCAATGAAGAAAGAGGTGAAGGAGATCTAGGAACATAACCTAGAATTAAGACCTAAAAAATAGATTTTATATCCATAAATTACATGATGATATATCAAACACTTAGGAGGAGATAAAGAGAGACCAAAATAAACCATATGAGATGAGACACACTTTCCCAGAGGAGATTAAACAAGATCAACGCCGCTTCAATCCACCAAGAAAAGGGTTTGGAGGAGAAAAAATTGACTCTTGGGAGCCTCTATGGATGAGAAAACTATGTTAGGGTCAAATGGGGTGATTATAAACTTAAACAGAGGGTTTTTAATTTTTAAAATAATTTTTGAAGGAATTAAATTCCATACACACGGTTTTCTGGGTAGGGTCACATGGTTAGAAAAACGGTGTTCCATAATCATACACCCCTAAAAGTATTCCATTTGGGATACATGTTTTGGTCACATGGTAAAACTAACCATATTCCAACCATGGGTTCCCCACTTTCCATGTGGTTCATGGTTTGGAGGGGCTTACCACACAATTTAGACAAATTGTGTGCCCCTTCCAGTGGCTCACAACAGGGTGCACAGTTTGCTGGGCCAAACTGAACGGTTTTACCTAATTGTGTGCATAACCACTTGGCCTTACAAAATGCTCCAAATTCTCCCATAATGACCCCAAAACAATACCAAACCTAAAAAATAACAAAATTAGGGTCAATAAATAATTTAATTAAGTTAATAAAATGTTACAGAAGCTAAGATTCAAGTATTACACAATAAATTTGATCATTTGAAAATACCCACCATGAAAATACCAATGGGTTCTTCAATTGAATCACCATAGTTGTTGAAGTTATTTGATGAATTGGACAAGAAATCAATTATATTGATATTATAAATAAGATCTTGTGATGGATTCCACCTCTGTATAATCTGAAAGTATCAGCTCTTGAAAAGAGGGATTTGGACAAGTTATCTCTTGATGATCTTCTAAGCAGTTTGGTGGCCTATGAAATGAGAGTCAAGCAGGAAGGAATTTCAAGTCATTCAACTAAGGATATTTATTTTAAGTCTATAGATAATCTTGGAATATTTAAATGTGGTTATAGTGAATATGATATGGACAATGAATTACTCACTCTTATAAATAGAAAATTCAGGACAGGAAAGGGTATATTTGAAGGTAAATGACCATTGGATTCTTTTAACATGGTAAGGTTAGACACATTACAATAATTTATCCAAGAAATTTGATGATTATGGAGATGAAGAAAAAATTATGTAGATACCTTGAAGGAGGTTCCCTTCTAAAAAAGACTTAAATCTAGGAAATTCGTTGAGAAAGAGGTTTCAAAGGAAGATCTTAGTAAAAAGGGTAGAGGATGGTAATGAAGAATATCCGAATAAGTGGAGAAATAGTTTAATTCTAATGTCTAAGATGCTGTTTTGGGTTCTGTTTAAAAGGAATAACTAGTAAGAAAATATGTGAATGGACTATAAGGTATTATTGATCTCAAAGTGGAACTAGAGGGAGATCTTGAAAAGATTGATATTCAAAGGAATAAAAAATAAAAGGTTAATGGATTACTAAAAGGATATTTTGATTATATGGAATATTTAAAAACTGAGTTTAACTATCTATAAAAAGAACTCAAATATTGATCAGTCACTCAAGTGAATTCATAAGATGTTGTGAATTTCAAGACGAAGATTAAAGATCAAGCTAAAGAAGTTGATGAACTTAATGATTTTCTAGAGGAGAGAGTTAAGAAGGTTGAGTCACTTGAATAAGAGCTTGTTTCATCGATAAAGAAACTTAAATAATAAGTGAATTCAACTAATTCAAAAAATAATATTCACTTCAGGAGGTTAACATATAGAGAATTGATTTAAAGAGTCAAGTGAGGTTCTAAAGGTGTCAATAAAATTCTGAATGAACAAAAACCCAAGTTTGTGGATACAAGTGAAATCAACTATGATGCCAAAAATATAAAAATTAATAATAATAATAAATCATCAAAAATATAAGAAAAAGGTTTGTGATACTAGTGTAAAATCTTGAATACTTGTTTTTTAGACAAAGACACCTCATATAAAAGAAAATCAAAGGGAAGAAAATAATCATAAACCCTCAAGGGATAACCAATGATAATTGAACAGTTTTATGAAGGTCTAGTAAATTTGGAGGAATGAAGGAGAGAATATATTTCCTCTTATAAAATGTAAATTCTATGGATTTATTGTTCATAACATGTTCTAATATGAAGAGTCAAAGAGCTATTATAATGAGGAAATTCCTATAAGTCAGCAAAGAATAATGAGTTCATATCCTTTATCACATAGAAGAAATTATTTTTATGGATATTATTTTCATTATTCTTATTTCATGCATAAAGCTATTGATTGTGGGATGAGAATAAGTGGTTGTTACCACTATGGGGTCAGGGGCATGAGAATGATAGACAACCAAGAAAAAATTCATTGATTAGTAGATACTCCCCGTTATAATAATAGAAGCATGAATATACTACTTTCACTCAAGAGAAATAGGATAGGTTTTCTTATACCTCAACTCAAATAGGCATACCATGGGGGGAAATAAGAAAATAAATAAGTCCTATCTTGATGAAATCACTCTCAAATCTAAAAATAAAAATAACACCTAGATCATTGATAGTGGGTTCCTATCCCATATGACTAGAAATATAAACTGGCTAAAGAATGTGAAGAAAATAGTTAATGGAATAGTATGTTTTGAAAATGATTATGTGTTGAAGATCAAAGAAAATGGAAATAATCGGTTGGTGGGAGAATATATGAATAAAATTGAATTGATCTATGTGGATGGTTTGTGACACAATTTCTTAAGTGTGAGTCAACTTCTTTACTTGGGACTTGAAGTAACATTCAATCAAAAGGGGTGCATTATAAAAGGTAAGGTTGAGAACTCACTAATAAAAGGTTCTAGGAATAATGGTAATATTTACTAGGTGGATATCCAATAGAATATATGTCTCCAAATAATTAGATAGGATAATAACTTGTGTAATTGAAGGATTAAAAACATTCATCAATAGAGTATGAAGAACTTATCTGATCTAAAAGTAGCAATAAATGTTTCTATTCCAAATCAAGATTGAGAAAATACTTTTGATGCCTATATGTGGGAAAATATGGCATAAAATATATATTAAAAAAAGGACCTAATCTCATTGAACCAGTGAATACTGACATTTATGGGTCAATTAATATATCATACACATATAGGGAAATATATTTCATTATTTTTATTGATGATTATAGTAAAATAACTTGTGTGATGTTCATGCAATTCAAGAGGGATGTGATGGACTATATGAATAGGTATAAGTGAAGAGTTGAAAATTAGATTGGACGCGTAATAAATATCATGTGCTCTGGAAATGGAACAAAATACATGTCCATTGAATTTGAAAACTACCTTGAGAAACATGACATTAAGAATAAGATATCATCAGTTCAAACTCTATAACAAAATTAAGTTATTGAACATAAAAATCAGTGGGTGAATAATATGGCCAAAAAATTTATTATTGAGAGTTTCATCTCCTATCACTATTGGAAGGAAACAATGCAAGTTTCAGTGTACATACAAAACTAAGCGGTGCTTAGCCTAGGGGAATAAATGGCACTGTATGAAATGTGGAATGAAAGGAAGCCCACACTGAATCATTTTTGGGTCTTCAATTGGATGTTACATTCGAAAAAAATAAGGAAATCAGAGAAATTATGGTGATACTATAAATGATGGAGTATTTTTGGGATACTCAACAAAGAGTAAGTCTTATAGATGCTTCAATAAAATACTGAACAATATTGTGGAGAGTAATGATGTTAAATTCAATGAAGAAAATTATATAAATATTAATCAAACTATTATCTAGGATAAATTATCTAAAGTGGAGGAAGAATTTGAAACCAATTCTATGTTTACACAAAGATCCCCAAGTTATAAAGATTTTTAGGTTGAATCAGAAGAGGATATGACCGCTGAGGAAAATCAGCTTGTGCCTTAAAGAATAAATGGGAGAATAAAACTTGATCCATCTAATATAATTAGGTACAAAACTACTTCTACATGAACAAGAATAATGAGTAATGTGGATCATGTCATTATTATATCAATGGTGTAATCAACACCATTTGAATACGCAACAATGGATGAATCATGGGTTAGATACATGAATGAAGAGTTGTATCAAATTTATAAAAATAAAACTTGGGTGTTGGTAGAAAATCCTAAAAATCACAATGTGATTAGAATACAGTGGATTTTCTAGAATAAATTCGATAAAATGGAAATTTGATCCAAAATAAGGACCATCTAGTTTTTAAAGGCTATGCAAAAATTGATGGTATCGATGTTGAAGAAACCTTTACACTAGTGGCTCAAATTGAGTTATTCCAATATTTCTTCACTATAAAAATGCTAAATGAATTCAATATTTTTCATATGAAATGGTTTTCTTGAATGGTTTTCTCTAAGTATAAGTTTATCTTGAATAGATAGTGAGTTTTCTGATTAACAATGGTGAAACTAAAGTGTGCATATTGAAGCAGGATTTGTACAATCTAAAGTACATACCGTGAGCATGGTATGATCGACTTGATTCTCATATAAAAAGATGGAATTCAAAATGGGTGGTGTTTATCACAATATTTATGTGAAAATATCCAAGTAATAATAGTTCATATTATTGGTCTATGTATAAAAAATCATATTTGGAATAATCAGGAAAAAATATGTGGAGAAATTTTCTAATTTAAAGAGTTTAGAGTTTAAAATGTCTATAATAGGTGAACTCGCCTATTTTTTGGGGTTGAAAGTTATTCAGAAAGAAGGATATACCTTTATCTCTTAGGTTAATTATGTAAGAGATCCATTGACGAAGTTCGATATGTATAATTCTAAACCAATTTCAACTATGATTATAGTTAGAATTGAGGTTGGAAAACACGAGGATGAAAAATCAGTGGATCCCACCTTGTATAGGTAGATAATTAGAAGTTTACTATATTTGACCATAACACGACTAAATATTTCCTTTTCAACATGTTTAATGGATCATTTCACGAGTAACCCAAAATAAGAGCATCTCACATCAGTTAAAAAAATCATGAGGTACATCCAAGGTACACTCAACTTTGTATTCCTCTTTGATTTAGGAAAAATCATGAGTTATCCACATTTTTTAATGGTTTGGTATGGTTATGTGGTAGACATAAAGTCTATAATTGGTGGTTATTTTTGTTAAATGTTTTAAATGTATAAGTAAAAGCACATCACTGTACACATCAGAAGTGGAATACATTAAAATAACCAAGGCATGCACTCATCTTCTTTGGATGAAGCACCAGTTGGTGGATATTGGTTAAGAAGTTAAAAAAACTATGGTGATCTATTGTGATAACAAGAGTGTGATTGATATCACAAAAAATATAGTACATCACTCTCATACCAAGTATATTGAGATCAAGTATCACTTTATTAATTATTATTTAAAAGAAAAGAATAATCAAATTAGAGTATGTTGGAACAAATGAAAAAGTGGTTAATATCATTAAAAACCCTTTTAACACTCTAATGTTCAAGAATAATCAATTGAACCTCAGTTTTCATCCATCTCCCTCATTTTGAGAAGGTTTAGAAGTACCCTTATCCCCTTAAATTTAACTATTTATAACTGTTATTGAAGTGTTGCAGGATTAAAGGGGAGATACAATCCATGGGGTCTGCTGTGTTGGAAGCATATAATATGACCCTTTCTCTTTGGGTTTACTTTTTAAGGAGGAGAAATGATTGGTGAAATTTAGTTAAAGCGTGTCAAAGGGGGATATGTATGCTGTTTTCCATCAAGTGGTGTTCGTTATGAGACTCTCTCATTAGTGGGGGGGGGGGGTTCATGGTATGAAGATAGGGGGAGTTTTAGAGTGAGGTATGACCTGAGGCATGTGATGCTCTCTTTAACTATTGTTTTCTACACTGATTTTTTCTCACGTAGACTTAGAGTTAAAGTTTAATTATTTTGTTACTTTATGATGGTTGTGAAACATTGAATTTTACATTAGATTTCCAACAAACCCAAAGGGAAGAATGTTGGAACTAATATGTTCTGAGATGGTGTCTGTAGTTGATGTTGTGTTTGTTGACAATCCATTTTTTACTTGGTCAAAGGTGATTTAAGACTAAGGAAGTTGGTTTATAGAAAATGGAAACCCGATTGAGGAATTTAATAATTTTGTGTAATGATGTTTTTTTCCAATGTTTTCAAAATTTTTGGGTGTAGGAAATGGAATGTTTTGGAGATATTCGATGAAGGTTTTGGGGAAAATAAATGAGGTTCACATAGTGGGTATATATCCAACATAGTTATGTTTTTATTATGTAATAGTTTGTTTTATGAAGGATCCATGAAACTATAAGGTGAGTATGTGATTTTCTTGACCGGATAGAGAGGTCTATTATCTCAAAACGATATTTTTTGGTTGACCAAAAAGGTAGTACATGGCCCACACGGTAATGCTCATGATCTAAAAAAAGTTTTTTGGTATACCATGAAGGGACTATGTGATTCACATGGGTGATCTGTGAAGGAGGGTTTGTGAAGGAGGTTTGTGATGGGCACACCATGGAGGGTGTATGTAAAGGTTATTTAGAAAAAGATTGAATAGAAATTTCCATGATTAGAAAGTTTCTTGAAGGAATTTTCCTATACATACCCCACTCATCCATTCATTAAAGATAGACCAGAGATTAAAAAATATATAAATATTAGTATGAATATTGAAGAAGGCAAGAATTTTTCATGAAGTAGGACCGCATAGTGAGTATGCAGGGACTTGTTCGTGAAGTCAGTGCATGAAGCAAGTTCATGAGGTGAAATTCACAAGGGAAGTCTACAGAGGAGGATTCCATAAATCTAGTTCATGAAGGAGAAATATGGCTTGTGAGTTAGATCCATGAAGTGCATTGTGCTTTCCACTAATGGTGGTACATGGTCTACAAGTTTAGTACATAGTGAAAAATGTTTTATATGGTAAATTTGTATAAGACAGTTTCAGGTAGGTATTTTCACATGAAAATATTAGGTGGGTATTTTGGAGAATCTGAAGTACATTGGAGAATAAAATTTAGGTTTTCATAATGAAAATAAAATCATACACTCTTTACAACATGGAAGTAACATTCAAGTTGATAAACCAAGATAGAATTTATCTAGAGTAGTGAAAAGGAGGAGTCAAAAAATGTGATCTAATGAAGGCAGTGCACTATCCCTAAATTATTTATAAAATAAGTGTGCCTCGCATAGAGTGATCATGACCAAACAATTGTAATCCATAAAAACTAGTGAATCATAGTGGATTCTAGTATTAATTACACATTTTCAACGTATTCTCCTTGGACTAGACATTAGTGGTGAACCAAGTAAATATTTTTATGTTCAACTTTATTTTCACATTTATGGGTTCAATGAATTTATATTACAATTAGAAAAGTTTAATGAGTTACTCCCATTTTTGGAGCAATATCTATTTAATGAAAAATAAAAATTTAACACCTTGATTCACCCCTCTCCTCTTAGGGTGTCTCGAGGTACAACATTCTTCTTCCATCAATTCAAGATAAACCCTATATTCTTCATATATTCTTTCCTATTTCAACATCTCTTCGAATTTTCAAAAATGGGGTAAGGGATCTTGGTTTTTGATTTTACTAATGCATCATTAAATCACATATTGGATTATGGTTTCATGTTTTTTTGGTTATAAGAATATTATATGGGATATTTGATTCCAATTTATCATTGTTTGAATATAAGGATGATGAGTGGTGATCTATTCTTGGAATTCTATGATTTTGGGATGAAATTTGGAAATGTAATGTTAGAATTAATTAAGGTTTTTGGTTATAGTATTAGATATATTTTAAGCAATATCTACCTAGATTTTCATTGGGTTTAGCTATTTATTAATTATGGTACATAATTTGTAAAGACCCGTAATTTCCATGTAATTTTTTTAAATAAATGGGAATTTTATGAGTCCGAAAAAATTGATGCCACATGATTCCAAGCCCCGGAGTGCCCGGAATGAATTTCTAAACTTTTGTCCGGGTATGTTCAGTAAACGTGTGAGCGGGTTTTTCTAAATTTTGAACCGGTGCTCAGAATTGAAATCCAAGGGCACCATTGAACTCACAACGTTGATATTTGCTTATAGATACATTCACCTCGACGGCAGTTGGTCGAGGGTGGAAGTTAGTTTTTGGGTTTTTCATGAATGAATAAAATAAAAATAAAGTTGTGTAGCTTTTATTTTTATTTTATTTGTTAAAACCTCTATGTGGAAGTTGAGAAGTGGGGACCACCAGACCTTAACCTCCCATGAGAGGTTATGGTGGTGGGGACCACCCGAGCCTAACCTCCCATGAGAGGTTATGGTGGTGGGGACCACCCGAGGCCTAAACCGCTCAAATACCTCATTAAATGTGGGAGAGCCTCTTCAAATCCTCCAATATTAATTGTACCAACCCTCCTCCACAATAATTAAGACAACACACCACTTTAATTATGCCAACCTATGAAATTAATTAACCCAATTTGAATTATATGCCAACAAACATAATAGATCACATAATCTATTATTTTGGGGCTACCATTTAATTTTGGTAGAATTGGGAGAGGAGGAACTTTGGGAGAAAATATCTCCAATGAATAATGCCTCTCCTTCGATGATTTCTTCTCCAAACTCCATCAAAGGATCTCCAATGACGCATGAACCGACAATTGAGGAAAACACCGGCGACACCGACGTCCATATTTTCCCAAAAATTCATCTTCTTCCTCGCAACCTCGTCGATGTCATCAAGTGAACGAGGTAGGGGTTTATTCCTATTTGTTTATCACTTCCCATGTACACCCCTTCTATTTATTTTGCAGGTTGGGAACAATCATTACGGGAGGATAGGATTTGATGTTCATGTTCATGTTCTTGATGAGCCATATGCTACCACCCTAACGCAGAGGGTACATGCCAAATAAACATGGCCCGACCCTTCTAAAAATCTCGTGGGTTTCTTTGCGAGGGAGGAAGACGACAATCATCCATGGTTGGGGCACGAGAATAGTAGCCTGCACCACTGTCGACCGCGGCGAAGGCGATGGCGCTGCCCCGCGGCAACTGCCGCCGCCCCGCGACCTCAACACCGTCTGCGGCCACCACTGTCGCCCCGTGGCCGGACCGCCTCCCCTCGGTCGGACCTCCGCCCCGCGGCTGGACCACCACCCCATAGCCGGACCGCCTCCCCGTGGCCGGACCGCCGCCCCGTGGCCGGACCGCCGCCCCGCGGCCGGACCGCCGCCCCGCGGCCGGACCGCCGCCCCGCGGCCGGACCGCCGCCCCGCGGCCGGACCGCCGCCCCGCGGCCGGACCGCCACCCCGCGGCCGGACCGCCGCCCCGCGGCCGGACCGCCGCCCCACGGTCAGACAGCTGCCCCGCGACCGAACTGCCGACCCACAGTCTCACGCCATCCTCGACCGAGCCGCATCGGGCCGAGCCGAGCCATCCTGTGCCCTCGCAGCACCCCTCGGTCGAGCCACCCTCGGGGAAACCTTGCGGCCCTTGTGGACCAGGCCACCCAGAGTGGGTTGGGACGAGCCCAACGGGCCGGGTCGACCCGAATCGGGTCGGCCCTGCCGGTTCAGACCGGACCTGAGCCCACTATGACCCATTTACTTTCGTTTTGGCAACAAATTTGGCACCAGATGTCCATTTGAAGAACCTTCAGCGACATTGGAAATCTTGGAGTGAGACGGTCCTTTTGAGTTTACCCCACTGGAGTTTTGGATTATGATGGGAAATAGTCAGGTTGGATCAAGCATGAATCCAATCGGGCCCCTGGGACTAAAAGGCTAATAACTCACAACCGAGCATCCGATTGACGCGTTGTCTATTGCGTTGAGACCCCTATGATGTGGTAGACCTTTGAGATACTTCTTCATGGGACTTCATGATAGTTGGAGTATCGACCGTTATCTTGTGGAGCAGATTTTCCCAGAGACGAGTGAGCATAGTGCGAGAACCCAATGGCTGGATGAGACTTGACGACTGCTGACCGTTTCGACTCGGAGTGACTTGACAGGCCTAGTGGGGAGTGCCTTGGTGACATGGCAGACCCATAGTGGGGAGTGTCTTAGTGACACGGTAAACCCACGGTACTCGACCGGAGGATTACCTCAGCAGGCCACGAGGGGGAGCTCCTTGGTGACGCGGCAGACCCATGGTGGGGAGTACCTTGGTGACACAGTAGACCCCCAATACTCGACAGGAGGAGTACCTCAACAATCCAAGGTTAGTGGGAAGCGCCTCTGTGTGATGCTGTATGCCCACTGTACTCGATAGAGGAGGAGTTCTCCAGTAGCCAAGGTGTTCGACGTTGTGACTGTGAATTTTACTTGATACTACCCCTAGAATAAATCCTGGTGAGAGCTGAGTCAGTACCTCTGTGTTTTCCTCATAATCGAGATGGATTACTTGATAACTTAGGTATATGTATGGGAATATACCTAAGTAAGGTTATATGTTGATTTCATACTTTGTGATTTATCCTTGATGGATTTTGTGAGACCTATAGGGTCTCGGGGTCCCTACTAAGTATTGTTATACTCACCCCTACACGGGCTATGCCCGCACCTTGTTGTGTTGGATGCAGACGACGGACCGCACTGACTGAGGATGAGAGTACTTGGACTGGACGGTACTTGGAGGTGGACCATACGGTGTGTCGGTACACAGAAGAGACGGGTGGACGTGGAGTGCTGAGGAGGTGATCTGTACTTACCCTTCAGGTAGGAACCTCGGAGGACGATACAACAGTTGTCTTTTCTCTTTCTTCAGTTGTATTGTATTTCAGTTGTACTTGTACCTTTACTATTGGGCTTGTATTCCGGACCACTTTTTACTTTTAGCACTCTTTTGGTTATACATTCTGCTTGTGTTCGTATCTTGTTGTGTGCTTGGTTAGGTGAGTTTACAAGTTATAAATTCAATGCCTTCCCAGTTTTAGTGAAAACGCCTTTTGGTGCTAGTCGCCATACCCTGGCATATGGAAGGCGGGCTTGGGGTAGTCATGGCACGGGCCCCGAGGGACGGGTCATGACAAATTGGTATCAGAGGAGTCGGTTCTACCGAAGAACTAGGACTCTGATATTTTCTATGAATCAATAGCGTTAAATATAGTGAGTGTGGTTATCAGTTTAGGGAATCCAGTGTTGGTACGACAGCCAACGTATCCATACACCAATACCCTGACTTCTGATTTCTCACTCAGTGCATGAAAACACTGATTGCGTGTGTGTTTTCAAAAGTTTTCTTTGTAATATTTTGAGTCAGATCCCCAGGTATAACTTATTGACCATGGCGCACCTGTTTCTTTTTAGGATTCCACCACGCAGATAGCCAGCTAGAGTTCTGAGAGTTGTACACACTTATATCCCACAGAGTGATGAGGCCTCGGTGCAAGGCCCTTTTCCAGTAGAGGCACCAATAGAGGCACCGGTGGTACCTTTCCCCATTGGGCCACTGATTCCACTAGCCCCAATAGAAGAGGATGCATGCCGCGTGAGTGCATTGCACGAGTTCCAGTGCCAGAGGCCTCCCAGGTTTAGGGGAGAGACAGACCCACAGGTGGCTGAGGATTGGATGGAGGCTATAGTGAGAGTCTTTTAACTTGTAGGGACACCAGCTAATTTCATGGTGATCCTTTCCGCCAACATTCTACAGGAAGCAGCAGGCCGATGGTGGAGCTTGATTCTCCAGGTTCACGACGAGGTGACGCTTCTCTCGGTAGACTTCGAGAGCCTATTTCAGGCAGAGTTTGTCCCAACGACTCTTCGCTCAGTGCACATACAGGATCTACTTCATCTGCAGTAGGGCAGCATGACTGTGGCTCAGTACTCAGTGAGATTCACTAACCTCTCACGCTACTCCACATATATGGTGTGAGACCCATTATTCAGGGCCTGAACCTTTGAGTAGGGGCTCAGGTGGGAGATCAGGACTTCGATGATCTCACTCAGCATCCCAACAAAAGTGGGGGTGTTAGAGAGATCCCTCTTGGTGGAGAGTTTCCTTGCTGAGCAGTCACCAGCAGCGAGACCCACTACAAGTCATCACGTAGCAGATTCTTCTGTAGTTGGAAACAGACAGTCATCATAGAGGTCCAAGAGGACCAGGCCTACAGGTGGATGACCGCATGACTTAGGATCGGTTGTGTGGGGCACCTGAGGCGGAGCCAATCATGCCAGGAGTGGGTAGTGTTTCACATGCGGTGGGCAGGGTCACATGGCTCGTGACTGTCCGAACCAACATATGGATGATCAGCACACGGTCAAAGGACCGCCCAGGTAGAGACAGATATTCGATCGAGGAGGTCTGTAGGGAGTATATGGACGTGGCAGAAGAGCTGGCTGAGCAGCTAGCGGTGAGTGAAGATTCAAGATGTTACTGCCACCACCACCAGGAGGTCCACCCCAACCACAGGGAACATGTGGACAGAAGAGAGCTCAGCTCCAGGCAGCTGAGACCTACAATCATGACGCTCCAGAGATGATACGAGGTACGATTTGTGTCTACTCCACCTTAAATTTAGTACTTATAGACACAGGTGATAGTCATTCTTTCATTTCCGCTGCCCTCGTTCGGAGCTCAAAGATTCGGACGGAGCCATTGGCTCGATCCTTACTGCTAGAGACTCCTACGGGAGTAGATTCGACGATTACGCATTGGTGCCGGTGGTTCAAGATTACTCTAGGAGGAGAGATCTTCGACTGGGATCTCCTAGTAGAGGCGTCGAGGACTTACGGCGTCATATTGGGTATGGACTGGTTATCTACAGTCCATGATCAGATTGACTGTATTTTACACAAGGTGCGGTGTGTCCGAACGGATGGGACCAGGTTTACCTTCACTGGTGAGAAGGGATCCTTTACAGCACAGGATGGACTTACCCGTAGGAGAGTGCAACCGATCACTCATCAGTTGGCTAGCCTTACCCTTGGAGCTATTTATGTGGATAGTCTAAGCTATCTTGTAGTGGTGGACCAGTACGCGGATGTTTTCCATGATGATGTCGTAGGTCTACCTCCTCGCAGAGAGGTGAGATTTTACATTGACTTGTACCCTGGGACGACACTGATATCTACACCAGCATATCGGATGGCTCCCACGAAGCTTCATGAGCTATGGGTACAACTAGAGGACTTACAGGGGAAGGGATTCATTCGGCCTAGTGTTTCTCCCTAGGCAGCCCCAATTCTGTTCACCAAGAAGGTGGATGGGAGATTGAGGATTTGTGTTGACTATCAACACCTGAACGAGGTGACCATAAAGAAAAAGTACTCACTCCCGAGGATTGACGAACTCTTTGATCAGCTGAAGGGAGCACGGTGGTTCTCAAAGATAGACCTCAGATCAGGCTATCACTAGCTCAGAGTTCGAGGTGAGGATGTGCAGAAGAAAACCTTCAGATGTCGGTACAACCATTACGAGTTCTTGGTTATGCTATTCGGTGTAATCAACGCTCCATTAGTGTTCGTGGGACTCATGAATAGGATCTTTTATCCATACCTTGATCGCTTTGTAGTAGTTTTCATCGATGACATTTTGATCTACTCAACTACCGAGGAGGAGCATGCCTACCATTTGCAGGTAGTACTGGACACACTCCGAGAGCACCGACTATATGGTAAGCTCTCGAAGTGCCAGTTTTGGATCCGAGAGGTTCACTTTTTGGGACATGTCATATTGGAGGCTGTAGTTATAGTAGATCCAATAAATATTGATGTGGCACTATGTAAAGACCTAAAATTTCCGTGGAAATTTTTTTCTTAAATACATGGGAATTTTACGAGTCTGTGAAAATTGACTGTGTGTGATTCCGAGGCCCGGTGTGCCCGGAATCAATTTCTAAAGTTTTGTTTGGGTACATTCAGTAAACATATGAGCAGGTTTTTATAACTTTTGAACCAATGCTCAGAATTGAAATCCAAGGGCATTGTTAAACTCGCGGTGCTGGTATTCTCTTAAGAAGACTTTTACCTCAATGACAGATGATCGGGAATAAAAGATAGTTTTTGGGTTTTACGTGGGAATAATAAAATAAAATAAGCACATGTCTTATTTTATTCTATTTTTTATAACCACCATGTGGAAGTTGGAGGTGGTGACCACCACACCTTAACCTCCCATGAGAGGTTATGATGGTGGGGCCCAATCGAACCTAACCTCCTCTACATGTTTATTGTGGTGGGGATCACCCGAGATTTAAACCCCCTTGAAACTCCCCATTAATGGAGAAACCCTCAAACTTCCATTAAGTGCAGGGGAGCCTCTTCAACTCCCCTAACACTTAATGTGCCTTATCCTTCTCATTAATTAATTGAGCCAATGCTTTCAACTAATTAATTAAACGATTTGAATATTATGACAATAATTTAATAGGATATCACAATCTATTATTTTTGGCTTGACATTTTTCAACTTGGTGGAACTTTGGAGAGGAGAGAGATTGGGGAGACAATCTCTCACCAATGAAGAACAAAGAACACATTCTTCCAATGAAGAATGCTGGCGAGGAGCATCTTCGACTTTCTTCCTCGGAACCTCCTTCGACGTAGGACGTCTTTGACTACGACGATCCATATTCTTCCCCGCAACTCCGTCAAAGAACAACGAACAAGGTAGGGGTCTGTTTGTTTTGATCAATGTTATTATTTTTCCTCTCATGATTTAATATCCCTCATGATCCACTTGCTATCGAACTTATGTGGAGGGACCAGGCCAAACTAACACATCCTGATTTCTCCGCCATATTCTCTTGTGGTGTGTTCTTCGCGTTCTTGATGGCTGACAAACAAAGGATCATTGTGGGTTCATTTTGTGACGAAACGATCCCGGAATGAAGACCCAACATCATGATGAACTAGAGGAGGTGCGACGATGATAGCGAATGACGGATCAAACCGGGTCGGGAAAGATCGTTCTTGAACGCTCTTCATACAGGTGGATCAAAACGTGTTTCCGGAGCCGATTGGAGGCTCAGAAACACTGGCGATGACTTCGAAACTTTGGGGAAACCTAGAGTATGAAGTTTCATGGTGATCGGACCATCAGAACAAAGAATGAGCATCATGGGAGGCACGCTAGTGAGAGGTTCCATTTCTGGAAAATTCCAGAATACACGGCGTGTAATTCTAAAGAACACGCAGTGTAGTACAGGATTTCTACGGCTAGGGTTTCAAACGTCTGACAGTTATCACACGGCATGTGGCCCCCTGTCACATGGCGTATACTCTATACACATCATGTCATAAGTGGATACCCAAGACTCGGCGCGTATTCTAGGAAATTCACAGACACAGGAAGAGTCACACGGCCTAACGACACGACATGTACTCTCTACGCAGAATGGCAGAAGCGGCTTCACAAGACTCGGCTTGTATCCCAGGGATACATGGACACAGGGTGGAGTACACAGGCATGTAATCCACCACACATCCAGGCAAGGCCAGTGACATGGGCTACCCCATGTACTGGTTACACAGGTTGGCAAACACAGGTTGATGCCATGTATGGGCACATGGCCAGTGTACACGGAGCCAACCCCAATTTCGTAGACACAGTGTGTAACCATACCACAAACCGTGTACTTCCTTTTCTATAGGACCAGTTTCTTATGACATGGGCCATTGCACACGGGCAGTACCTGAGGTCTATAGACACGGCGTGTAACCATACCACACGTCGTGTACTTACTTTTCTACACGACCATTTTCTTATGACATGGGCTGTTGCACACGGGTAGTACCCGAGGTCTGTAGACATGGCTTGTAACCATAACACATGCCGTGTACTTACTTTTCTACATGACCAGCCTTTCAACACGGGCCATTATACACGGTCAGTACCCGAGGTCTGAAGAAACAACGTGTAACCATACCAACACGCCGTGTACTTTTTGGAAAATGGCTTGGTCATCTCATCTCTATGTCTTGGACACGTATTGCTTGGATTTACCCCATTGACATGGAATATATTTGAGATAATTCTTCACGAGAATTCATGGAAGTTGAATTATAGACACTTGGCTTGAGGAGTGGACCCTCCCGGAATCAAGCGTGCTTTATGCGGAAACCCTGTGGATGGATGCTTTGTGGTAAATGGATCCTACATGGGTTCGATATCTCTGACTACTATTCCAAGATCCTACATGGGTTCAACAGCTCCGACTACTATTCCAGGATCCTACATGGGTTCGATAGCTCTGATTACTATTCCAGGATCCTATGTGGGTTCAAAAGCTCTGATTACTGTACCGGGATACTATGTGGGTTCGACAGAGTAGATGATTCAGTGGCTACATCTAATCATCTCTATATTTATACATAAGTTGAATACCTGTGTGAGCCGAGTCATTAACTTTTGCATTCACCTCATGAATGATATGGATTACTTGATAACTTAGGTATATGTATGGGTATATACCTAAGTGGGGTTATTTGTTGATTTCATACTTTTTAGTTTATCCTTGTTGGATTTTGTGAGACCTTGAGGGTCTCAGGGTCCCTACTGAGTATCATTATACTCACCCCTACATGGGATATGCCCGCACCTTGTTGCATTGGATGCAGATGACAGACAACACTGATCGAGGCTAAGAGTATCGGGACTGGATGGTACCCGGAGGTGGACCTTACGACGAGTCGGTACACAAAGGAGACTGAAAAATGTGGAGTGCTGAGGAGGCTATCTATACCTACCCTTCAGGTAGGAATCCTGGAGAATGACCCCACAACTATTTTTCCTTTCTTCAGTTGTGCTTGTACTTCCAGTTTCCTTGTACTTTACAGTTGGGCTTGTATTTTTGGCCCCTTTACTTCTCAACACTCTTTTGTTATACAGTTTACCTAGTGTTTTTGTATTTAGCTGTGTGCTTCGTTGTGTGCGTTTATAGGGTATAAAGGCAATGCCTTCCCAGTTTTAGGGAATTACACCTTTGGTGCTAGTCGCCATCCCCTGGCCTATGGAAGGCGGGCTTGGGGTAGTCACGACATGGGCCCTAGGGGACGGGTCATGACACACTATTTGATGGACGAACATTTTACAGTATAATCTAACCATAAAAGTCTCAGGTATATCTTCTCTCAGAAGGACCTGAACCTGAGACAATGATGTTGGATTGAGTTCCTCCAAGACTATGACTTTGAGATAGTCTATACTCTTGGGAAGGGGAATGTTGTTGCAGATACACTCAGCAGGAGATCTGGTATATAGATGCTAGGTGAGGCGATGGAGCAGCTAGCCACTTTGAAGATATCCTTTGTGGATAGAGATGGAACAGCTTTTCTTCAGTCTCTTACAGTCACTCCCCCACTTCTTTAGTGAGTCAGGGATGCGCATCATGGGGACGCTAATTGTGAGACTCGATGTGCTCAGATATCCACAGAACATGCACCTGATGGATTTTCTGAAGGCGGGGAGCATGTCATCCTATTCAGAGGACGTACCATGGTACCCGTACCACTTCAGGAGGAAGTTTTGAGGGAGTTCCACACATCCCCTCTAGTGGTATATCCAGGAGTGAAGAAGATGTATCAGGACCTCCGACGACAACACTGGTGGCCGGGAATGAAAATCAATAGGAGAGTTTGTTTCTCTGTGCCTCACTTATCAGCAAGTGAAGGCGTAGAATCAGGTACTAGTAGACTTGGTTCAACCCTTATAGGTCCCAGAGTGGAAGTGGGATGGGATATCCATGGAATTCGTGATAGGACTTCCACGTATATCCAGAGGTCATGACTCAATTTGGGTGATTGTCGACAGTCTCACCAAGTCGGCCCACTTCCTACCAATCAGAGAGTAGAGTTCAGTAGAGAGATTGGGACACCTCTATGTGAAGGAAATTGTGCGGCTACATGGAGTACCCTCGACGATTTTCTCTAATCATTATGCATGTTTTACTTCTTAGCTATGGAAGGGGTGGCAGGAGGCTTTCAGGACACAACTTCATTTGAGCACCGCCTTCCATCCCCTGAAGGATGGTCAGACTGAGTAGACCATTCAGACCCTCAAGGAAATGTTGTGTACTTGTTTCCTCAACTTCGGTCACAACTAGGAGGATCACATGACTTTGGCGAAGTTTGCATACAACAACATATATCACTCCACCATAGGGATGACACCTTTTGAGGCATTGTACGAGCGACCTTGTAGATAACCTTTGTGTTGGACTGACCCTGGGGAGTCAGCACTAGTGGGACCAGATATGGTATGGGCTACCACAGAGAAGGTGCAGATCATCTAAGAGCGGATGAAGACTGCATAGAGCAGGCAGAAGTCGTATGCCGATAGGAGATGGAGACCTCTAGAGTTTGAGGATGGTGACCACGTCTTTCTACGAGTCTCACCTCGACGAGGTTTACATAGATTTGGCCAAGGCGGAAAGTTATCTTCGAGATTCATTGGACCTTTTTAGGTCCTCAGCAGAGTTGGCGAGGTGGCTTACCGCTTAGCTCTTCCACCTCAGTTGTACTGGGTGCACGACGTCTTCCACGTATCCCAGCTGAGGAGATACGTGCGCGACACTTCTCACATCATCGACCATGGCGAGATGGACATCGATGATGAGGCGACTTTTATGGAGGTTTCAGTAGAGATTGAGGATCGACAGGAGTGGTCCCTTTGTGGACGGTCGATACCTCTGGTGCGTGTTTGCTGGCAGCATGGGAACCTCTAGGAAAGCACATAGGAGAGGGATGCTCATATGCGTGCTCAATACCCCCACTTGTTTACATTGTTTTGAGTTGTGGCTTACGAGGACGTAGATCCCTGAGGTGGGAAGAATGTAAAGACCCAGAATTTCCATGTAATTTTTTTAAATAAATGGGAATTTTATGAGTCCGCAAAAATTGACGGCACGTGATTCCAAGGCCCAGAGTGCCCGGAATGAATTTCAGAACTTTTGTTTGGGTAAGTTCAGTAAACGCGCGAGAGAGTTTTTTATAACTTTTGAACTGGTGCTCGGAATTGAAATCTGAGGGCACCATTGAACTCACAACGCCAACATTTTCTCAAAGATACATTCACCTCGACGACAGTTGGTCGAGGGTGGAAGTTAGTTTTTGGGTTTTTCGTGAATGAATAAAATAAAAATAAAGTTATGTAGATATTATTTTTATTTTATTTGTTAAAACCTCCATGTGAAAGTTGATAAGTGGGGAACACCAGACCTTAACCTCCCATGAGAGGTTATGGTGGTGGGGACCACCCGAGCCAAACCTCCCATGAGAGGTTATGGGGGTGGGAACCACCCGAGGCCTAAACCTCTCAACTCCCTCATTAAATGTGGGAGAGCCTCTTCAACTCCTCCAATATTAATTATGCCAACCCTCCCCCATAATAATTAAGCCAACACACCACTTTAATTGTGACAACCTATGAGATTAATTAACCCAATTTGAATTATATTCCAACAAACATAATAGATCACAAAATCTATTATTTTGGGGATACCATTTCATTTTGGTAGAATTGGGAGAGGAGGAACTTTGGGAGAAAATATCTCCAACAAAGAACGCACCTCCTTCGAATATTTCTTCTCCAAACTCCACCGAAGGATCTCCAATGATGCACGAACCGACAATTGAGGAAAACACCGATGACACCGACATCCATATTTTCCCAACGATTCATATTCTTCCTTGCGACCTCCTCGACATCATCAAGCGAACGAGGTAGGTGTTTATTCCTATTTGTTTATCACTTCCCATGTACACCCCTTCTATTTCTTTTGCGTGTTGGGAACAATCATTGCGAGAGGATAGGATTTGATGTTCATGTTCATGTTCATGATGAGCCATATGCTACCACCCTAACACAAAGGGTACGGGTCAAACAAACATGGCCTGACCCTTCCACAAATCTTGTGGGGTTCTTCACGATGGAGGAAGACGACAATCATCCATGGTTGGGGCATGAGAACGGCAGCCGACACCACCGCCGGCCGTGACGAAGGCGATGGTGCAACAACACTGCCCCACAACAACCGCCGCCGCCCCGTGACCAGACCACCTCCCCGCGGCCGGACCGCTGCCCCACGGCCGAATGGCCTCCCTGCAGCCGGACTGCCGCCTCGCGGCAGGACCACCACCCCACGGCCGGACCGCCGCCCCGCCCCACCCCACGGCCGGACCACCACCCCGCGGCCAGACCGCCTCCCTGCGTCCGGACCGTGGGTCGATCCGGGTTGACCCGAACCAGGTCGGCCCAAGCCCACTACGACCCATTTACTTTCTTTTGGCCATAACTTTGGCCCCAGACGTTCGTTTGACGAACTGTCAGCGACGATGGAAATATTGGAGCGAGACAGTCCCTTTGAGTTCACCCCACTAGATTTTTAGATTAATATGGGAAACATTTAGGTTGGATCGAGCACGAATCCAATTGGGTCCCCGTTACTAAAAGGCTAATAACTCACAGACCGAGCGTCCGATTGACGCGCCGTCTATTGCGTTGAGACCCCTATGTCATGGTGGATATTTGAGATACTTATTCATGGGACTTTGTGATAGTTGGATTATCGACCAGTAGGTTGTGGAGCAGATTCTCCCGGAGACGAGAGAGCATAGTGCGGGAACCCAGTGGCTGGCTGAGACTTGATGACTGCTGACCGTTTCGACTCGGAGTGACTTGACAGACCCAGTGGGGAGCGCCTTGGTGATGCGGTAGACCCACGGTGGGGAGCACCTTGGTGACACGACAAACCCACAGTACTTGACAGGAGGAGTACCTCAGCACGCCACGAGGGGGAGCGCCTTGGTGATGTGGCAGACCCATAGTGGGGAGCGCCTTGGTGACGTGGCAGACCCACGGTAGTCGATAGGAGGAGTACCTCGGCAATACAAGGTTAGTGGGAAGCATCTCTGTGTGACGTGGTAGGCCCACTACACTCGATAGAGGAGGAGTTATCCAACAACCAAGGTGTTCGACGCTGTGACTGGGAATGTTACTTGATACTACCCCTAGAATAAATCCTGGTGAGAGATGAGTCAGTACCTCTATGTTTTCCTCATGATCGAGATGGATTACTTGATAACTTAGGTATATGTATGGGCATATAACTAAGTAAGGTTATCTGTTGATTTCATACTTTTTGATTTATCCTTGATGGATTTTGTGAGACCTAGAGGGTCTCAGGATCCCTACTGAGTATCGTTATAATCACCCCTGCACGATCTATGCTCGCACCTTGTTGTGTTGGATGCAGATGACGAACCGCGCTGACTGAGGCTGAGAGTACCAAGACTGGATGGTACCTGGAGGTGGATCATACGACGTGTCGGTATGCAGAGGAGACGGGTGGATGCAGAGTACTGAGGAGGTGATCTGTACCTACCCTTCAGGTAGGAACCTCAGAGGATGATCCAGTAGCTATCTTTTCTCTTTCTTCAGTTGTATTGTATTTCAGTTGTACTTGTACCTTTACTATTAGGCTTGTATTCTGGCCCCCTTTTTACTTTCATCACTCTTTTGTTTATACAGTTTGATTGTGTTTGTATCTTGTTGTGTGCTTGGTTACGTGAGTTTTCAGGTTATAAATGCAATGCCTTCCCAGTTTTAGGAAAAATGCCTTTCAGTGCTAGTCACCAACCCCTGGCCTATGGAAGGAGGGCTTGGGGTAGTCACGACACGGGCCCCGAGGGACAGGTCATGACATAATTATTTGTAATTACTTGGTTATAATTTTTTTACTTGTTATTAGGGGATTTTTGGTGGTCAATAGAGTATGAGGATACCATATAGGATATATTATGGTAAGTGGTCTCAACCCTCAGTGTGAGATTTAGGATATAAATGTTATATTACCACCACTTGTTTTTTTAAATCAATAAAAAATCTTAATCATATTTTTGGAATTATGAATGATTGGTTTCATAATAACAATTTTCCATAAAAATTTGAATATTTTTAATGGGATTTTATATTAGAATGTGAAATGATTTTGATTCAATCCTTATTTATTTAAAACCTTGATTTATAACCTTGCACAAAGTTGGATTTTCGAAAGGTCTTTATTGGTTATGTAAATGTTAAATTTGAATGGTAAAGTTAAGTATTTATAATATTTTGTTTGTATTAGTTTGCTTATATATCCTTAATATTTTATATAAAAAATCTAATTTGGTAAATTCTTGGTTGTTTTTGTTTGACTTGGTTACATATAATGCTTTATACTTGAGTTATTTTAAAAATATTATAAAGCATGTCTATTATTTTAGTTGTACATAATCATAAACTTAAAAGGAGAACATACAATCCTTATTCATGTATACAAATTTAATTATTAAGGTTTATCCTTAGTAATGTTTTAAAAACACTTTAAGGTTATCAAGACATAAAAGGAATTATATTTGGTTCTTGTTTGGTTTATAGAAATTGGTTTCATACTAAAAATGTGTTATAAATATTCACTTGACATGGTATTTGATATAAGGAGGAAATAATTTAAGTTTTGTCTTCATGAAAACAAACCTTGAGTATTTTTAACATTCATGTAATTGAATATTTAACTGAACTTTTATAGTATGGATTTGTTTTGGGTAAAGTATGCTCTCTTAAATCCTTTATCATGACTTAAAAAGGAAATAAATTCTTACCACCTAAAACTGAATTAATTATAATTCAATGAACCATGATTAGCCCTTGGTTAAGCAATTGATTTGGTGATGATACAATGAAAACGTTTATTGTGTGGAAGGAAAGGATTTATTTCTTCAACTTGTTCAATTTTATCAACTTATTTGATTTTATAAACTAAACTCAAAAATATATAATTTTTTTTAATTAAATAATTGAGCATAGAATTGATTTTATATAAGCATTTTAAATACATACTTTATATTTTATGAGTATATGTTGGCATTGGAAAACGCGTCCATGTAATTCACCGAATGCTTCCATATATGATCCTGGAACGTAGTGTGTTCTGCAAGCTTCGATTTGATTGGTCGTGGAGCCCAAATAGAGTTACAGATCAGAAGTTATGGCTGTTCGAAGTTGGGATACTGGAAATGGACATCCAGGACGGTTTTGGGGCAAAGTATGGATTTGTGCGTAAAAAGGGAAACTTGCACATAAAAAATGGAATCTTTCACGTAAAAAAGGAATCTTTCACATAAAATGGATTTTTGCGGAAAATTGGAATGGAATTTTCTGTGCACCGATATTCAAGGCTTTGCCTATAAATACAAGTGCGCCCCCTTCTTCCCAAAGAGGCCCTCGGAGGTCGGCCGATGCTCTAATGCACGCAAGTCCGCATTTTTCATGCCCGTGCACAAAACCCCCCAACTTGTGCGCAAAACATCACTTTTGTGCATAAAGGGGCCAACATGCCCAATTTTCTGTGCAAAACATAATTTTTGCACGCAAAAATGCCACTGTGCCCAATTTTTCACGCACCAGTGTTGCACCAGTCCAATTGCACTCACACCTTCCCTATTGCACGCAAACCCCACGTGCACACAATTCCTCCCCTATTGTGTGCACGTCTCCCCTATTGCACGCACTTTTTCTATTGCGCGCAAAGATCCCCTTTTGCGCGCCAACCTCCCTTATTGCGCGTAAATCCTTCCCTATTGCGCGCATGACTCCCTATTGCGCACACATCTCCCATATTGCACGCACGCCTACCCTATTGCGTGCAATCCTTACCTCTTGTACCCAAATCCTTCTCTATTGCGCGCCAAACTTCCCTATTACGCGCAACAGTACCATGATGCCCAATCTTTCGCTCACCTGTGTCGCACAGTGCAATATTGCGCGCAACCTATCCAACATGTAGCACATTTTACGCGCAATAGTATACAGGCCTACGCTCGCTGGTCCATACCGCGGGGGCTGCGCCCCCTCCCCCCCACTTGGGATCAGTGACGGGTTGCGGTCATAGCACTCCGGGCTAGTCCCTTCGCTACCTTCATTGCCGCCCATGAAAAATGGAGAGTCGCACCGTGAACTTTTTGGGCCGTGACGCCAACATTTTTCATTGCGCCCTTATGAACATCTACTTTCTACCTATGGAATACCGTGATTTGAGATACTCCTCCGCACACCATTAAACACCTTTAGTCGACATATTCCTCTTGGTTTGTTTCTCATGTCGTGAGTTGATATTATCATCATCAATTCCCTAAGTACCTTGAGTCGAACCATTTCTCAAAAACTCATCCAAGCCCCATCACCTGACTCCTATGCCAGGTTGAACCTGAAAGGGCCTCCCTTGCGTAAGTCCCCACACCAGCCATTGCTAGGCACCTTATGCCTAATAGTCCTCTCTACATGACTTTAAACTATAGTACACACTATGTTCCAAACATAGGATGCCTCTTACTCCAAACAAGAGATGCCTTATGCGCCAAGCATAAGATGCCTATAGTCCTCTCTGCATGACTATAAACTGTAGTACACCCTATGTACCAAACATAGGATGCCTCTTGCTCTAAACGAGAGATGCCTTATGCTCCAAGCATAATATGCCAACAATCCTCTATACATGACTATAAACTATAGTATTCCCTATCATTCATTAATAGGATGCCTCTTGTTCCAAATAAGAGATGCCTTATGCGCTAAGCATAAGATGCCAATATTCCTCTATACATGACTATAAATTTTATTACACCCTATCATTCAAGTATAGGATGCCTCTTGATCCAAACAAGAGATGCCTTATGCTCCAAGCATAAGATGCCACATGCCATGATTACAGTGGCATAATTTCAAGAGTTCTATAATCTGTTCAAACATTCCATCACACTACCTCACACTTTGCGTGTCCTTTATTCGGATCTTCATCCTCTTCCATGTTTGAAGGGACCCCCTAATGGCCTGATCCAATGCCGCCTCAGCTCACCTACCATAATGGTCCAACATCCCGAAAGACTTTGGACAACACTTCGAGTCAGGTCCTGTGTTTCAAACACGGTCAATAGTTGACCCTCATTTGTTTGTCCCCATTTCAGGCTAACACGATATGGATTCTATGTTTTGAACAAGTTCAAAAATTATCCTCCATCGTCACTCCACCCTCACCACGTTTCAAATGTCGGTCATGTGATTCACACTTTTCATCTCCCTTTGTTTGGACTGATTCCAATTCCCCCTTGGTGTTATCCCGCTTGTGCACTTGCACATAGGTGTAGGATCCAATTATATGCCTCAACCCACCAGTGAGTTGGGATTACCTCATGGATAGACATGAGGAATACATTATGGGAAACTTCCTTGCATAAGCCCCATCCATCATTGCCACTCCTTAGTGGAATCTGGGTAGCTTCCATGCGTAAGCCCCGCACAATCCCTATTCAGGCACGCTAACGGCTATTGCTTCTTCACATAGCCACGCTAACGTGGACCCCCCAATGGATTTCTCCATAACACCCCAGAGACACGGAATTTCCCATACCTTCCTTCTATCAAGGGTGGGTGGGTATCAGTTATGTAAGTCCTAGGGGTGTGGAGCACACTCGCATCATCCGAGCTACAGGACGTTAAACTGCCAAGCACCATTGTCCTCAGCACAAGATGTTAAACTACGAACTCACCCCATCCATCATATGTGGGATTCCCTATTTTGGACATTCTCTATTCCCACTGGCCTCTATGAGAGTGAAATTGTTCCTCACATGGAATGTGATCCTCTTTATTAGAGTGATGTTTATCCATGGGGAAAGGGAAACCACCTTGGTGTAAGCCCCTAGACTTTCTTGCAGGAGGTAGCATCCCTACTCCTCCTTTCTTCTTTGGTCCCAAGGACTATACAGGGGGGGGGATAGACACTGGAACCCTCCTCTCTTTCATTCCAAATCCCTCTCCCGCAGGGGCTTTGTCACCACCTGGGCCTCCATCCTGGAGTAAGCCCCAATCTCCATCTCTTCGGGCTGCTAACCGTGCGTAAGCCCCTGTTTCCTCTTTGGCCCGCTAACCATGTGTAAGCCCCATTCCACTTTCCACAGATGCACCTTTCGCAATGTGACCATCAAGTCTTTGTTGTCTCTTGTTTCTCACACCGAGCATGACTCATGTGAGCTTAGAGTAAGCATCAACCATGACATCCTCTATGGGCAGCCTAGAGTGTAAGTCCCACACATAACTTTGAACTACATTGACTTTGATCCATGCCAAGGTATGGTACATAGGAAGCCTCCCTGAGGTTCAATCCCAACACCCGATCGTTCCGACCACCTTCACGTCGGTTCTCCCAACACTCAGTCATTATGAACACCTTCACGTCAGTTCACCATCCACCAACCCCGAACTATGTGGACTTTGATCCTTGCCAAGGCAAGGTATGTAGGAAGCCTTCCAGAGGTTCAAGCCCAAAAACCGGTCGTTTTGACCCCCTTCACATCAGTTCCCTCCATCCAAACTATGTGGAATTTGATCCATGGCAAGGCATGGTACGTAGGAAGCCTCCCTGAGGTTCAAGTCCAACACCCAGTCATTCCGACCATCTTCACGTCGGGACACCAATGCCCACCATTCCAAACTATGTGGACTTTGATCCATGCCATGTCATGGTACGTAGGAAGCCTCCTCGAGGTTCAATCCCAACACCCGTCGTTCCTACCACCTTCACATCGGTTCTCCCAACACCCAGTCATTCCGACCCCCTTCACGTTGGTTCACCATCCACCAACCCCGAACTATGTGGACTTTGATCCTTGCCAAAGCATGGTACGTAGGAAGCATCCCTGAGGTTCAAGACCAACAACCATTGGTTCCTACCCCCTTCACATCGGTTCCCACCCACTTCGAACTACATGGTATTTGATCCCTATTTCCTAGAAAAGTTACATAGGAATCCTCCATGAGCTTCAATCCCATCTAGCGGTAAGCTATTGTAATCCCATACAGTGGTAATCCATTGTAACCCCATCCAGTGTTAAGCCGTTGTAACCCTATCCAGCGGTAAGCCGTTGTGACCCCATCCAGTGGTAAGCCATTGTAACCCCATATAGCGGTAAGTCGTTGTCATCCCCTCTGTCAGAACCCATTTCTCTAGTCCATCCCAGTGGAGTTAGATCAACCTCGGGCTACTAACCATGCATAAGACCCAGTATATCATCGGGTCGCTGTCCCCTGCATGTACCCTGATCCTATACACCATCCTGAACTATGTGTAATTTGATTCCCTGGCACAAAGATATGTAAGAGGTCTCTTCAAGGCTCAATCCCACCATCATCGTCGCCCTCAAGTCGACTTCATCCCATTCTCCATCCACTTCACTTAACCACCCATGACCCATCCTGATTCTTACCCAGGATGCTAAATTCCAGTGAGATCATGCTAATTTACCTCTTCGCTGCTCCTAGAAATAACTGGGTAACTGATCACGTGTTAGCCCCAACATCAGTGTTTCATCAAGGGTTTACACCTATCTGATTCACTCCAGTCAGTGTTTCGATCAGCCCGATCCATCTCCGCTAGACATTAAACTCATGTCATACCCTATGTTAAACACAAGAAGCTAAGGAAAACCTTAGAGACATGACTATGACATATAATTCCCCACATGCAATGTGGGATGCCTAGGGATTCTACGCCCTCGAGAAGACCTATAATAAGGGAAAAAAGAAAACCCAGATGCTTCAGTGTTCCAGCATCCAGACATGCCAGTGATGTCCAACGTGACTACTCCCCCAACCGAATTTTTCTACCCTGGCTGGACCCCTTGGAATTTCCTGACAGAAGCAGTGTAATTAACCGACGTCCATGAAGATATGGTGCTGGGAAGAGTTTCATGAACAACGTCTTAAATCTATAAGGGAGACCCAGACTAGGTTATGAGTTTCGAGGAGGAATCCATGAAAGGAAGAACTGACATCCCATCATACCATTTTGATCAAGGAGAAGACATCCCTGAACAAGGAATGGATGCCACCCACCTTTGGAAAGTGGGAATGTGGGGAAACAAACAACGTCGTCATCTTTGAATCAGACAGATGTGTGTGCCCTGACAAAAGCATCGAAAATAGTATACATTGGTTATAATCGATTCTATACTTAACACTTTACTTAATTTATGACTAGCATGTATTTGTCTTGTTTATTCCTTACCCAATGAAATGTTTGTCTTGAAATAAGTGAACCTTATATTATTACCTATGACATGATTTATGCTTTAGATAACTTTCCATTATAGTATTTTAAATTAATGACAATTCCATGACTTGTTCCTCATTTGGATTGATGTTAGTATGCTTGAATGTTTCCTATGTCACAACTCATCCATGGATTAGTTAAGTAATTATATTGTGTTTTTATATAACATTGAATCATATCATTCTAAAATGATGGATAATGTTTTGAATGTGATAATGTTAATTATTTCATTGTAGTGATCATGTTGATGCTATGGTTAGTGTTAGATAGATGAGAATGGTTATTACTTTGACATATCAAGAATGAGAGGAGTGTTAGGTATTTTTGTTATAGACTACTTAAGAAGGTATACTGACTAATGATGGACATGTCATAAAAATGGGATGAGCTAAAAGATTGACCTAACTTTGTATACCCTATCACCTATTCTCAAAGGGATGAATTGCAAGATTGCCCTGATTTTTATACACTATTCTCGTTCCCCATGGGATGGGTATTTTATCCCCAATTTTGTATACTTTTTTGTCATATATTCCAAGATAATATTGAAGTAGGTTTGTAAAGGTATATATTTTACCAATATAGGGAGTTATTTGTTATGGTTGATATTTACCTAGAATTTATTATTTTATTCTTACTTCTGTGCTTTGATGTTTGTCTAGAAAATTGAATTGTTATATTTATTTAAATGTGTAGACATTTTTAAAGGTTGAGGGTCAATATCCCTTTATTAAAAATAAAAAATAGAACCACTTTTAAAACTAGGAAAAGAGGGAACTCAAAACATGTCCCATAGGCCCATAGACACAATTTTTTGTAAGAAACATGACTTGTAGGCCCTTACAATACACAAAGGACCCAAAGAACCAATGATTCAAAATGAATGGATAAAAGGCCCACCATCAAAGGAATCCAAAAACTTGCGTTGTAAGCATCACAATCGACACCGCCCCTGGAAGACCTGAATAGATGATTAGAAGCATGTGTTATGACAAGATCCATTCAAAAGTCTTGACACCCCCTGTGAGAAATTGCACCAAGGTTTCCAATAAAAGATGTTACATTGACCCACTACTAAGAAAATGCACTATGATAGTCCAACACAATGTAGAAAGGTAACCCTCCACCCCACACTGATATGTGTGGGAGGTCTGGATGATACGTGACATCACAACCATCTCTCTTTCAATCCACCCACTCAAAAATGATAGAAAGTCTCTCACAACACCATCAACCTGATGCTCTGCTTCACCTAATTTAAATCATTGAAAAAAATGGAAAGGTTCCCATACCCCCAATAAATGAGGGTGGATGAAAAAATGATGGGTTCCATCACACCCATACCTCATTCAAGGTTTCCCACCCAACAACATCTATAATAGGGTGTTGTAGTACCACTAACAAAATGTGTCAAAACAATATCCTGGACCCATGATGACATCTATATCACATCAAAAAATAGGTCCAAAATCCCACACAGAACCAAAGTAGATGCCTACTGAACCACAAAAAAGATGAAATGAAGACTGATGTAAAATTAATCATCACTTATGATGAATTCCAACTCAAACATTATTTAACCCAAGAGCCCGTGTGACCCCCCATCACCAACGAACCAGATATTATCACTCTTCTCCAAACTAGGGAAATAATTGCACCTTAGCACATGAGTGATCTCATGCCTCCATCGACCACCCAACAAACTTCCCCTCTAGGTTCAAATTGACAACAAAATTTCAAGTATGGAATGAAAACATATCCTAGGAGAAGGTGGGTGGTTTGTAGACCATCACCACACAACACATGACAGAGTTACCACCACCATCACCATAAAAATGGAGATCATCAGGACAAAACTCACAACTACATCCTAGCTCAAAAGTGAACCCATGTCTCTAGAGACCACTCAATGACCTTTTCCCTAAGTCTCACATCAATATAAAGTGCCTATATTTGAAATGATATTATATCTAAGGAGAAGGAGTCCCTCTAACCATCACCCAAAAACCAGTGATGACGTCACCACCATCATCACCGAAATATCGAGGATTACCATGAAAAATGAACAACAGAGGAGAGGCGACTGTAAAAAAGTGGTGATGATGAAAAATTAACCTTGAGTGGGATAAAAGAGAAATATGAAGTACCAATTAAGAAATAATGACCCAATTCACCTCTAACCTCCTCTGATGAGGCTCAAACCACCAGTGGTCGAAGCATAGAGAGGGGAAGGACAAATATCGTTACCACGAGGGACTCAGTAAAAACCCTAGGAAAAGGAATCATCATACCAGGAGAGTGTGATGACATATTGACTTTAAACTTTTAGACATGTTAATGTATACACTTTATTATTCATAGTGTGAGTTCAGACACCGTTGGTGGTGCATTACTAGGTATTTATGTTTACACCCTATATATGCACTTTGATAGACATGAAATTTCACTTTATACATTTTAGGTATGAAAATATGTATTGATAACTGTAGGGTGATCATGGTTTTACTGAGCATGATCACCACAGGTGTGGGTTCAGTCTCCACTATGGTGTTGGAGCTTATGAGACTATGTTTGCAAGGATAAATTTCATTATTTTTTTATTTTTATTTTAGAGTATCTAGTCTCTAATTTTTTTCAATGAGTATTGTTATAGATTTTTTGGATTGTTTTTATGTTTTGAATACATTCATATAGAGAGAGTATCATTATATTATTATTTAATCAAACCATATATTACTATATCTCAATTTGTATGTATATCTTTGGAAATGTATTCCATATAGAAAAGTTTGTTTGGATTTACTATAGAATTTGACCATGAATTATTTTAATATCCATGGTGGTTAAACCATTATTGAATGAAAAACCTAGACTCATGGTGCTAGTCACAAACCTTAAGGGATCATGGGATGCTCCTTAGTGGTAGTCCAGTTTGAGTAATGTTCAGGTATCCGAGTTAGGGCCATTACACATATCCAAAATAGTAATAAAATAAATAAAACCTACACATAATTGGTGTTTCACTTAGAATACCTTTATCCCCATCTTCATAATCTAATTTAATATTAGATTTATTTTTATAACCTCTCTTATTATTTGTTTTTTCCACACTTATTATCTATTATATTTATTTTCCCTCTACACCTACTTCTCTCATTAAAACCTCAAGTATAAGAACTATGTCATCCCATGAAAATACTCCATGTGTTATCCATGATTATATTATATCATTATAAAACCAATATTCCATTTACATGATCCATAAATATCTTCAAAACAAATAATCAACGCTCTTTCCATTTTCTGCTAAACCATCTATCCATGTCTAGTGTAAAATTACCCGCCTCACGATCTCTATAATCTTCTTTAATGACTTGAAGTGATAACTCCATGATCTGTTTACATGAAAGGAAACTCATGATTTTTTTCTCAAATTACCACTACTAATATAAATTATAAAAAAACTCAAACGATACACTCAAATAGCATAAAAAAACATTCAACAAATAATAATAACAAACTACTCATAACGAGGGTAGTGATTTTTCAAAAATTCCATCCATGCTGAGACTACAACATAGAATTCCCCTTGATGTTTTATGCATTATCCATTATTAATTTTTTTTATTGAGAAAGAGTATCTTTAATACTTTATCACATTTTTTTTACACATGACCAATGATAATCCATTTTCAATATATGTGTAGCCTTTTTCTATTGTTTCCAAAAAACTGAACTTCATAACTTGAAGAGTGTTAAATCCACAATTTTGTTCTCATCATGTCACATACCAACATGTGGGCTACATTAATCCCTCAATGTTTTTTGTGAACTATTTTAATTTTAATCTTGTAGTCTTTTCTCCTCTAGCACAGGCAATGTTAATCTCACCAGTGATCCTCCCTTCTTATACCCAAGTCATTGTCTATATCTTTTTTACAAGTTATGTTATTCTTGTATCACATCCTTTACTTATATCATGGGCAATTATATTCCTAAAACACTATATATTCCATCCCAATCCCCCTTTATGTGGGCTATTTTGGGTCCACTACACCATCTGTGTGCGGGACACGAACAATGCTGTCCTCATCATGTTGTTGATGTGATACTTTACATTTATTTCACTTGATTTTTCATATTGCTCTTCATTTCAAATGACTTAAATACATTTTATGACATCTAATAATCAACACATAGGTTTCAAAAAAAAACTAACCAAACACCTTATATGTACACATGTATTAATTAGTAATAAATATTCCATATTTAATATTTTGATAGTTAATAAAAATATAAATTTCAGATTTATTATCAATTGTTTTTAATTAATGATTAAACATTATTAACTATTAAATATATCTTATTAATTATTAATTACTTATGAATGAAATTAATTAATAATTAGTAATTAATAATATATTAATTACTATCTAACCATTAATATTAATTATATGTAATATGTAATAAATATATAAATATAAAAATATAAAGATATAAATATGTAAATATATATAAATGTATATCTATATATATATATATATAAATATAAATAAATATATATATTAATACACATAAATATATAAAAATATATAAATATATATGAATATACATATATATATATATGAATATATAAATATATAAATATATAAATAAGTTTTTTTGAAGAGATTCATAAATAAGTATATATATATAAATAGTTGTAAATATATAAATGGATGTAAATAGATGAACACACACACATACAAGTACATCTAAATATATAATTACATAATTATTTATAAATATATGTAAATATATGAAAGTATATAAGTAGATATATATAGAAATGTGTATATAAAAATAATATATAAATATATTAAAATTAATAATAATTAATAATAACTAACAATTAACACTCACATCATAATTAATAATTAGTAAAAAGTGATTATAATTTAATATTTAATAATTAATAATAAATTTTTATAAATTAAAATTTTATTATTATTATTTTTTAATTAATAATTAGCCATTAGTAACTATTAAATATATCTTATTAAGTAGTAATTACTTCTAATTAAAACTAATTAGTAATTAGCAACACAATAATTGTTGTTTAATGATTAATATTAATAACATGTAATATATAATTAATACATAAATAAATAAATATATAAATACAAACATATAAATGTATAAATATATATAGACGTATAAATAGATGTTAATAAAGAAATATATATATATATAAATATATAAATATATAGAAATATAGGTAAATATAAATATAAATATATATGAATATATAAATACATAAATAAGTATATACATAAATAAATGTAAATGTATAGATATATATAAAAAGATATAAATATATATATATATATATAATTATATTCAATTATATATATGTAATTATATATGTAACTATCCCCACCGTTGGTGGTGGGGTGGTAAGGGTTTGGGGGGTGAGGGGAAGGTCACGGGGTCAAGTCCTTGGACTTGCAATTTAATGTAATTTTCTTCCATGCATTGTGTGCCACTTTCGCGGTTGTACCGAATTTTTTATATATGTAACTATATATATGTAAATATAGGTAAATATGATTATATATAAATATATAAATATATAAATGTAATTAGATATAAGGATACATGTGTATATATATATATATTTATATATTTATATATATATAATTATATATGTAAATATATAAATAATTATATATTTATAATTATATATAAGGATATATAATTATATACATGTAACTATATATATAATTAAGTAATTATATAAAAACTATTATTTTCCCCGTGCGATGACACAAATTCGAGTAAGTTGTAAATTATAGAGTGTATTGATAATATTGAAATGGAATAAGAATAATAATAAAAATATGAAAATGATATATATAAAGTGATTACAAAAAAGGCTATTGGTAAAAAACATGGGATTTTTTTAGCATGAATGATATCATTCTATTTCTTTTAGTCATTTTATTCATATTCAAATGGAAATACATGTGAGCTGAGATGCCAATGTGTCCTAAAATTTCATAATAAAAATCAATAAAGTTTTAGACCAATGATTCATTTTAAGTTATTATAGGGTGGTTATAAAAGGGCCTTATTCTATAATATCAATCATGTTTTCACACAAGTAGAATTAAAGATGAAGATAAATCTATCAAGAAATGAAACTAGGACAAGGATTTATAATATTTCTTAAACATTATGACATATCAAATGATGGATTTATATTCACCAATATTAGAAGGATTTACTTCATTCACATAAGAATCAAAGTCTCATAGTTTACATGAATCCCAAATGTAAAGTTTGAATGGGGGAGGAGACATATCTTTGGTTAAAGGATTCTTTAAGGACGTGTTTTGAGAAGCAACTTCCTTTTGTAGAAGTGTTTCAATGAGTGGAGCATTCTCCAATGGATTTATAATGGTTCATAAATTTTATGAAATTTTAAATGAATGTTAATGTATAAATCTAAATGTTTTCAAGAAAGATAAAGATATTCATTAAACAAATGATAAAGATAATTGAACATAGTAAATTTCTATATAAATCTAAAAATTAATTCAACTATTTACCCACACAACACACATATTCATCAATTTATTGGAAACATATATTGTTAAGGATAGAAATTCAACATAACCAGTTCATTCAAAAATACAATAAATACATAAAAACAATTCCCTATTTTTACTACAAGAGATAAAAAAAGAAGTGAACTACTTAAGACTTTTTCTCAAAAGAAGGAACCAGGCCTCGACTGCTCCTCTACAACGATCAATCTCATTGACCTACCTCCCACATCATGAAACACAATGATAAAACACAATTTTATTTAATATTTTATTTATAATAAATTAAATAATTTCCTCACATTGTTCTAAATATGTTTATTTATAAAATATTTTTGATTAGATCATTCATTTGAAAATTTGATGAAAATTCTAGTTTTTCCCTTTTAAAGTTTACTATAGTATTTCAGACATAAATATTTTTATATGTATTATTTAAATTTAAAATCTTGTAACTATGTTACTAAATTAATGGGATACAACTTTTATTTATGAAATATGAGATAAATCATGAATTCTATTGGACTAAATGGGTTATGAAGTAAAAGTTAGACTTGACTCTCCTGACTGGACACCACTTTAGTATTTGGGCCATAACATCTTCATACTTGCTTGGATTGGGCCCAAATTTGGATATTATCTTTAAAAAAAAATTCGCACATCTAATACTTCTATAATGACAGATTATTTACGCTTTTTGGTGTTCAATAATGCGGTTCATGTTGGATTAAAATATTTTTCTGAATTTCCCCATTCACACTTAAAACCACTTGTCAACCTAACATCCCCTCCACTCTATAAATATATAATTTTACAATTTTGAGAGGTTGGGAAGTGAATTAAGAGATTTAAGGAAGAATATAATTGGTTTTTCTCCATTTATATAGGCATTTCAATAGGGAGAGCTCTTGAATCTAGGACCCCTTCATCAAATCCTTCTTCTTCTTCTTCATTTGTTAACGTTTTTGTTCTGGTAATAAAATTCTTAGTTTATCTTATATTTATTATAATTTATTATATTTTCTTATGTTTTATTATTATTTAATATTCCTATTTGATATGTAAATCAATATTAGAAATGGTATTGAGTTATGCCCTTTCTAAACCTTTGAGAATGCAATTCATTTCTACGATGACTATACCACCCACGAAAGAATAGTTTTCTTAGTAATCGATTGACCTATTACCTTCTTCATTTATTTATTTTGAATCAATGAGATATTTTAATTCACATAATATGATATATGAATTTATTTTTTAAATTATAAGAAACTAATCATGTAATTGAACAATTAACACAAAAACACATGAGATCGAGATTTGTATAAATTGTGGGAGTGAAAACTTAATCGGTAAAACCAAACCACACGGCATAAATTTAAAGATTTAAAGTATAATCCATAAAATCAGTTAATAATTATTTATATAATGTATTTATTCCCTAATTTACCACTGACCATAAGCTATCCTTATAATGATAATCAAAGCAGGGTGCTGCGATTGCATGTTCCGAAGGTGGCCCAGGGTTTTACTCTTTTCATCTTTGTGGTAAAGTTAATTATCATAGGGTTTGGGGATTAAAAAATTATGAGATCATAATTAAGTGTATTTTAATTTAAATTATAATGATTAATAATTAATTTAATATGTATAGTAAGATTGGTTACACTTTTTTAAATATTTTCTGAAAAAACATCTTCTCATTGTGTCTTATTAATCGAATTTCATTTCAAAAATTTAATAAAAAAATGAAATATTATTCCAACATACTTATTATTATTTTATAAAAAATAAACAAACCCCCACATCCTTTTAAGTAGTGTGTTTATATTATTTTATTTTATTTTCAAAATACCTTTAATAAGTTGTTTTAGTTACTGCCTCTTTGAGAGAGGACCTTGTTCAGCCACTCTATTGCACCTAATTACCTAAAAACCACACATAATTTGAATGAAACTAAAAAAATAACATTCAAATTGGTGCCATTTATGGGGGGGGGGGAGGAATAATTTTTTCAACCAATTATAGGTATTTATTTTATTTTTCATTTTATCCTTTTTTATACTCTTTCTTTCTTATTTCCCCTTTCTCAAGATTTCATTTTTTTATCTTCTTTTCTTTTTATTGGACCATAAATTAAAACTATTATATTTTTATTATGGTTCAATTTTACTCATTTAATTTTTATTTGATTTATGAAATGAACTAATCCTGAAGATATCTTAGATATTGAACCTGAGATTGAGTGTGACCTTAGGGCTCAAATCAGACAATCTCAGTCTACGTGAAGTTTCAACATTCAATCAGTTGGAGAATTCCTCCATTCTGGTAACATTGAAATTGGAAGAAATTAAAATTCAAAAATAAAACAAGAAACAATGGATGAAAATAATAACAATGAACTTAATAGAATCATTCGATAATTGGTTGCACCTGACATTAACTATTAACCAAATTGTATTGCATATCCAAACCTTGAATCGGAATTTGAACTGAAATCTGGTTTAATTCACCTACTTCAAAAATTTAATGGATTATCTGGTGAGGATCCAAAACAACATTTTAAAAAATTTAATGTGTTTTTATCAACCTTAAACCAAGAAATTTTTCTGAATATCAATTAAAATTAAGAGTATTCCCATTCTCACTTGATGGAACTGCAAAATACTGGATGTATTATTTACAAATTGAATATGTAACTTGTTGGAATGATTTAAAATGAATTTTCTTGCAGATATTTTTTCCATCATCAAGTACCACCTCCATTAGAAAAGAGATATCAGGAATCAAGAAAGCCCAAGGGGAGTCAATGCATGAGTACTGAGAGTGATTCAAGAAGTTGTGGGAAAACTACCCACATCACCAAATTAGTAATCAAATTATCATCCAATACTTATACAAATTCCTCAAACCTATGGAAATGATAATGGTGGATTATATTTCTAGAGGATAATTGGTGGAAAAAACACCAACAGTTGCACAAGCATTGATTGAAAAGATTACACAAAACTCCTAACAATTTGGTGATCGAGGTAGACCACGTGTTAGAGGAGTACATCAAGTAATTCCTTCTTCTCTTGAAAATAATTTGATTGATACTAAGTTGGAAGAATTTACCACTATGGTGATATAGATTTCTTTGGCACAAAATACATCCCAACCCTCTCCAACAAGGCTTGTGGCATTTTCACTGAAATAGTCCACCCAACTGACTATTGCCCCCAACTAAAAGATACAGAGGATTGTGAAACAATATTCCCTGGGAGACCATATTAGTAGAAACAATATCCTCATCCCCATAATAAGTATGATTCATTTACTTCACCATACAAACAAGGGTGGAAGGATCAATCAGACATGAGGTATGGTTCTGTACAACAACAATGGACCCATTTTCAACCAAATTTCCGCCAGCCTCTGCCTTACCAATAGGGTTTCCAACAATTCCAAAGGAGATTTGAAGCTCAATAATCAACAAGACAACAATAATGGAATACCCAACAAAAGGTAGATTATAACACTGATGACATTTTGAAACAAATTTTTTTAATCAACAGAATGAGCTAAAGAGTCACGGTTTGGAGTTGACGGAGTTGAAGACACAAATGAGACAGATTTTCACCACTCTTCATAAAATTATAAATAATAAATCCAAAAAATTATCTTCCAAACCTACTCTAAATCCCAAGGGGAATTTCAGTTCCATCACATTAAGAAGTGAGAAGCAAACAAATGATACATATGCACATATCATTATACTAGGATTCACCTCATCCCTAGAGAAGCCTCATTCTATAAAAACTGATGAGAAACCCACAGAGAAGTATAAAGGTAGGAAAAATATTGATTATATTACTCCTAAACCCCTTCCTTTTCCAAATATAGTTATTCAAACCAAGAAGATGGTTGAATAGGCAATGCAAAAAAGAGGTTTTGGACACATTCAAGTGTGTTGAGATCAACATACCTCTACTTAAAGCCATTAAGAAAATCCCAAGGTATGGAAACTTTTTAAAATAACTTTGTACCAATTGAAGAGGGCTATGGGGAAATGAGAGGATAAATATGGGAAGGAATGTTTTAGCACTAATTACACCAACTCAAGAAATTACAACAAAGTACAAGGATCCTAGGACATTCACCATCCCATGTACCATAAGGGAGTTACAATTTTCTAATGATTTATGTGATTTAGGAGCTTCTATAAATGTGATGCCTCACTCTATATTCTCTTATTTACATGTTGGTGAGTTGAATCTGATGAGAGTAGTGGTGCAGTTGGTGAATAGAGCTACAAAATATCCAACAGAAGTCCTTGAGGATGTACCTATTCGGGTAAGATATATGACATTTCCAGTAGATTTCTATGTTCTTAACACGGAGGATGATATGATAAGTTCTCATTCTCCCATTATCTTAGGTAGGTCCTTCCTAAAAACTAAAAAAACTATTATAAATTTCCATGATGTTATACTTTCCATGGATTTTGGAGATAAAGTTGTGACATTTAATGTTATGGACTCCATGAAGTACCCCTTACAGGACCATTCTATTTTTGTTATCTCCCATTTTGAACCACCAAATAAAAACCCCATGGAATTTTATTGTCCTATGCTTAGGGATATTATGAGTGTTGGTTCTAGTTTGATATCTAATATCACTTCCACACCTATTTATAATGCACAAAACTCTCTTAGATTTGATTTTGAAATGGATTCATATTCTTATTTTGATCATGTTCACTCTGATTATGACTTGGATATTGAGTATGCTAAGGGATTTGATGCATTATTCTCTGATTTTGATGATTTTTGTTCTCATACTGATGTTCATTGTGCACAAATTTCAGTTCCTTCAATGTCTCCATCCATAAAACACCCTACTTCATTAGAACTCAAGCCATTACCACCAAATCTAAAATACTCATATTTGTTAAGTGGTGAGAAATTACCTATTATCATTGCTAACAATATCCCTTTTGAACATGAAGAAATAGTTTTGAATATTTTTAGGGAGAACATTAGAGAAATAGGGTGGAACTTTTATGACATATCAGGTACTATCCCCTCTATTTGCATGCATAGGATGTTTTGGAGGATGAGGATAAACCGATTAGGCATCCACAAAGGAGACTGAATCCAACTCTTCTGTAAGTTGTTAAAAAAGAAGTTGAAAAATTACTCGAGGTAGGTATAATTTATCCCGTTTTAGATTCCCAATGGGTGAGCCTATTAAGGTTGTTCCTAAGAAAAGTGGAGTTACTGTTGTTAAAAATGAGTGAGAGGATTTAGTTCCAATGAGGGTAAAAAATAGTTGGTGTGTGTGTATTGATTATAGGAAAATAAATCAATCCACTTGTAAGGACCATTTCACCCTACCATTTATTGATAAAATACTTGAGAGACTAGTTGGGAAGACACACTATTGTTTCTTGGATGGAATTTCTGGATATTTTTAGGTTCTTATAGCTCCAGAGGATTAGAAGAATACAACATTCACTTTTCCATTTGGTACATTTTCCTACCGAAGGATACCATTTGGAATTTTCAATTCCCCAGGTACCTTATAGAGATTTATGTTGAGTATTTTTCAGATTTCATTGTGACCTTTATAGAGGTATTTATGGATGATTTTATAGTGTATGTATCTTTAGTTTTGGAAAGGTGTTGAATCATTGTATTGAGAAGAATCTGGTATTAAACTTTGAAAAGTGTCATTTTATGGTAGATCATGAAATTATATTAGGTCATGTAGTGTCAAAACATGTGATAGAGGTTGATAGATCTAAGGTAGATATTATTTTATCCTTACCCTATCCTTCATTTGTTCATGATGTTAGATATTTCTTAGGGCATGCAGGATTTTATCAGCGCTTCATCAAAGATTTTAGTAAGATTTTTCTTCCTATGTCATGATTACTTCAAAAGGATTCTAATTTTTTGTTTTATGATTCTTGAAGGATTTATTTTGATGAGATAAAGAATCATCCGACCACTCCATCGATCATACAGCCCACCACGGTGGGACCTTCCAGTTGAGATTATGTGTGACATGTCTAATTTCTCGGTTGGAGCTATCTTATCTTAGAGGGTGGAAGGACATTCACATGTGATTACCTATTCATAGAGTACATTGGATTTAGCCCAATAAAACTACACAACCATTGAAAATGAGTTTCTTACAGTCATATTTTCTTTGGATAAATTTCATTCATATTTATTGGGATCTAAAGTAGTTTTTTTTCTAACTATATAGCTCTGAGGTATCTCTTGAAGAATCCAAACACAAATCCCAGACTCATCCGATGGATTCTCCTTCTTTAAGAATTCTATATTGAGATAAAGTACAAGTGGGGGTCAGAAAACTTGGTGGAAAACCACATGAGTAGGATTAATCACACACTAGAGGATGAAAACATAGACCAATTACCACTTCGGGACACATTCCCCAATGAGAATATTTATTCCATCTCAGGTATGCATCTAAAGTGTGTTGATTTAGTGACCTACCTTTTTACCTATTAAATTCATAAAATTTTAAAAAAACAACAAGTCCAAAAGTTAAAGAGTGAGTCAAGGTTTTATGTTTGGGATGATCCCTACCTCTAGAGCATGTTTAGTGATCAAGTTATTAGAAGATGGATTATTGATCATGAGTTTGAGTGTGTTATGCATTTATACCATACACTTTCATGTAGAGGACACTTTAGACCCCAACAAATAGCTAGGAAAGTCTTAGACTCTGGATTTTATTGGGAAAGATTATTCCATGATGCCCATGTGTTTTGTAAGTCATGCTCTCATTACCAATACACTGGGAATATTTATAGAAGACACGAGATGCCTCAACATCCCATATTATTCTATGATATTTTTTATGTATGAGGTATTGATTTTATGGGTCCTTTTTCTAGTTCATTTGGGTTTTTGTACATTTTTGTTGTTGTTGATTATGTGAGAAAATGGGTGGAGGCTAAGGCCACCAGGAATGATGATTATCATGTTATAGTGGACTTTGTCAAGGAAATTTTTTTTGTAGGTTTGGAGTACCAAAGGCTATCATCAATGATCATGGAACACACTTCTTTAATCGGAATTTGGCCTCCCTCCTTTTGAAGTATGGGGTGACACATAAAACATGAATACCATACCACCCCCAAAAAAATGGTCAGGCTGAGGTTTCAAATAACGAGTTGAAACAAATTTTAGAGAAAACTGTGCAGCTAAATAGGAAGGATTGAAACAAGAACTTGGATGATGTGATGTGGGATTATAGGACATCATACAAGACTCACATCGTTATTTCCCCATTTCAGATTATTTTTTATAAATCCTATCATCTCCCCATGGAAGTCAAGAATTAGGCTTATTAGGCTATAAATAAATGTAATGTGGATTCAGCCCAAGATGGAATTTAAATGAAGCTAAAAATTTAAGAGCCTCAGGATATTCGATTGTCCTTATATGAGAACTCAAGGCTCTAGAAGTAAAGATCAAAATTTGATCATGGAAAAATGATCCAACAAAGGGAGTTTCATGTAGGAGAGAAAGTTCTACTCTACATTTCACGACCGAAGCTGATGCCCAGTAAGTTACATTCCAGATGGTTAGATCCTTATGTCGTGTATAATTGTTTTCCTTATGGTTCATTGGAGATCACACAAGAGGATAGTGGAATGCTCTTTACAGTATAAGGCCCCAGCCTTAAACCTTACTTAATCTTGAGTTATTACAAGATTACACATTGAGGATCTTTTCGGGTTTAGAGTTTTAGAGAATTAGAACATAAAACTTGAATTACATTCCACATATAAAAAAAGTGGTTACATAAAGATAGTATTCATTTTTACCATCAATGGAAGCATATTTAAAATAAGACATGGATTCTTTCTTGACACTTCCTTGACACTATCATCATATCATGTACCTTTCCCTTGACCTGTGAAAAACATTTCAAAAAAACTTGGGATGAGCATAAAAATATCAGTAAGGGATATAAAAATATGGAAAGGAAACATGGGTACATATATACATAAGAATTAAATCATACTTTACCCATAAAACGTAAGCACTTTAACATACCTCATCAAATCATGAATAAATCATAGAAATCATAAGACATAAAGGTAACTTGAGGCATTCATAACATTCTTACGTAGGGAGTAACCCTCTTGGTTACGTTTGGAATACCCATCACAGTATATTCCCTAAATCTCTTCAGAAAAACCTTAACGTTTCACTCCTTCGCGTTACCCAATGCATTGGAGAGCTATATCGGGCTCACCCGCCCTTAGTTTATCACGGAACCACCCGTCTTCATAATAAAGCCCAAGAACCTCAACATAATCGTATCACATAAAACATGCATAAAGGAAACATAAAATTTACACCTTTCAATCACAAGATATCAATACAACACATTGATATAAAAACATTATGAAAACCATTTTCAATACCAAAATAAAAGAAAAGTAAAACATGGTATTTATTTTTCTTTTAATAAGAAGGTATGGATTGTAGAGGAAGCCGAAACTCAAATAACTGTCATGGTGGCGGAGAAGTCGTTGTCGCCGCATACGTACGACAAAAACATTCCCTTTTGTCATTTAGTAAATGCTTTGTATAAAAAAATATTCCTTTTGAATAAACATAAAAGTCAAAGGGGTTTATACACCGTATAAAAGAAAGTTGTGTATAAAACAAAATATGCCTCAATGAAAGGAGATTGAGACGAAGTCCCATACCTCGGGTCCGACTTGACTCGATCATTCTTTAATGTCCTGAATAATAAACTTGATTTAATTTATACTTTCTTAAGAACCTTTTTCAAGTTCATTATTCCTTTTATATCACTTATTTCCATGTCATTAACACTATGTAATTATTTAAGTTAATAACGGTCGTTTTAATGATCATTGGTACTTGAGTAAAAAATAAACCCTTTATAATTACAAGTTGTTCATGTATCCATTATATCCAGAATTATAATCATGATGTATATATCATATATATCCAGTATATACATGCATTTATAATATTACATAATCATTTAGAGGTAAGAAATGAAATGCACCGTTCATGGAGATGGTAAGCCGTACGTACGCATGAACGCTAATTTCATTTCTATTTCGTATTTTATAGAATGGAATCGTAATGATATAAATGTATATTATAATTTCAGTATAATATCATATATAATTTCATAACTCCATCCTTTATACATCCCACATATGGTATTTAACGAATCAAATCACTTTGAGGGGGCGGTAGTCCGCACTTCCTTAAATGAAGATATCGCGTTTACCCATAATGGAAACCATAAAGGTATGAAAAAAAAGAAAAATACAGAAGCTTAAGGAAAACATAAACATATTATATATCATATATAAATATAGTGTCATCTTAATGGCCACCTTTGAAGGTGTTAAGAGAATGTTGAACAATCATCGTTTCGGGAGGCATAAATTCACCATCCACGGAAACAGTATGTTCTTTAACCATTAGATGTAGGTGTGTGTAAGTGTAGCTCGAATACTTATTATAAAAACATCCTAGTATATTGAAGATACTGGAGTTGTTACAAAATAAATGAATAAAAAGAGTTTAGGGGGTTGGAGAAGCAAAATAAAACAAAAGGACTCAAGTGAAGACATTACCTTAAAATCGGGTAACTCCCTTTAGTTTGAGCTCAAAGGCTTCCTTGGGAAGACTTATGCCCAAAGTGAGGCTTCAAGGAGTACGATAGGGATGTGGAGAGACAAAATGGGCAGGGGTTGGCCGAGCCAAAGGCTTTGGGAGTGTGGGTAAGGAGGTAGAGGTGGGGACCTTTTATAAGAGGAGAGGAGGGGCACTCTTGGAAAGTAAAGAAAAGTCACTTTATTTTAAAATGGTATTCGGATTTAAGAGGTCCCAAATTGATATAATTCGAGGATAAGGTGATAAGGGTTCTAAATATACCCACCCAATAGTTTTTGGACATGTGTAGGTCTTATATTTTACATTATCTTTCCATTTTATTTAAATCCTTTATTAATGAGGTAATCGATGCATCATCATGATGTCATAAATAATTTAATTTATTTAAAGTCTAAAAATTATAAAAAAAAATACTATGATGTATTAAATATTTTTATATTTCCAATGAATATTTATAATAAAAAATATGACTTGTATAACCCCATGTAAATTTTTTTTTAGTAAAACATCTCATGTTTGTGTCATTTTTACTTTAACATTAAATAAAAAGTTATTTATGTCATTTCCCAACCAAAGGGGCTCCATGTGGTCCCCAAGTTGACCCGTGGGTTTTCTTGGTCGGCCATGACACATCCAATGAGGGTAGGACATGTGTCAAGCTCATATCATATTATTAAAACATTATTTTTACCTTAAACTACACTAATTACCACTAATCGCGATTAAGAACTTAAAAGTTACTATTCACCAAAAAATTATTTTAATCTCATTGAACCACATTTTACTTCTTAATGACAACCATGTATGTTGGAATTTTGAAAATCAAATCACAGAAGTGGCAAAGTTTTATTTAAACGAAAAATTAGTTTCTTTAACTACCACTTAGTGGTTTCACTATTCATAAAAAATTGAAGTTTTTCAGAAAGATACCCAAACTTCACCCTAAGATATATTTGATATTCTGAATTCAAAAATGATGTATATTTTACAAAATTCAAAACATGTAAGTTGAATTAATTAATTTAATAATTAATTCCCGCTATCATGACAAATATCATGTTTTTATGAAACAATAAGTATCAAAAGATTGACACTAGTTTAAGTCCAATTTCAAAGTGAAATTGATTCCAATGACCACCATTGGATAAAATGGTAAAACTATATTCTAATTTCACTTCAAAACCAATTCAAAAGATAATCTAATCATATAAACAAATTAGATTAAAAAGAGGTTTTGAATTAGAATACAACATTTTTCACTATTCATTAAAAATGAACTTTATCGGAAAAATACCAAAAATTCACACAAAGTAAATTTTGATGTCCCGATCATAAAGAATACGTTTATTTTGACAAACATGGATTATAAAATTTTCAAAATATATATTTAAAAATGGTTTTCCATTAAAAGGAAGTAAAACAATCTTTTAAAAATATTAGTGTATTCCATGCTTAAGATTGGATTTATTTTCATTTTAAGCCTCTAAAACACTATCTAATTCATTAATAGGAATAGATAAATATATCTATTTATTCATTACTTACTTGGGATGTTACATCCTTCCCCCTTTAGAAAATTACGTCCCCGCAATTTATTTACTTATCGAATAAATGGGGGTACTTATCCCTCATTGCATTTTCAGATTCTCATGTTGCCTCTTCAATCATGTGGTTTTTCCACAAAACCTTTACCTGATTAATCACCTTATTTCGCAACACTTGCTCCCTGTGGTCAAGAATCTGGACTGGTTGTTCCTCATAAGATAGGTTCTCTTCCAGTTGAACTACCTCTGGACTCAAAACATGAGATGGATCTGGCATGTACTTTCTCAACATCGAAACATGAAAAACATTGTTTACCTGAGATAAACTTGGAGGTAAAGCCACCCGGTATACAACTGATCCAACTCTCTCCAGAATTTCATATGGTCCAATGAACCTTGGACTCAGATTTCCTTTCTTACCAAATCTCATCACACTTTTCCATGGTGAGACTTTTAGAAAAACATGATCACCTACCTCAAAAGTTAGATCCTTCCTCTTGTTGTCTGCATAACTCTTCTGCCTACTCTGAGCTGTTCTCATGTGTTTCTGAATCAGCTGAACTTTTTTTACCTTCTCTTCTACCAATTCTGGTCCCATCAACTTCCTTTCACCCACTTCATCCCAGCAAGCTGGAGTTCGATACCGCTTACCATATAACGCCTCAAATGGCGCCATCTGTATATTAGAATGAAATCTGTTATTATATGAAAATTCAACCAAAGAAAGATGTTGGTCCCAACTTCCCTGATAATCCATCGAACAAGCTCGTAGCATATCCTCCAAGGTCTTAATTGTTCATTCTAACTACCATCTAATTGAGGATGAAGTGCTGTACTAAAATTTAATTCAGTACCCAATGACTTCTAAAGGCCTTTCCAAAAGTTAGAAGTGAACCTGGGATCGCGGTCAGATACAATGGAGAGAGGAACTCCATGTAACCTGAATATCTCTTTAAGATACAAATGGGAAAGTTGATCTAGGGAAAAAGTATCTCTTATAGCAAGGAAATGAGCAGATTTAGTCAAGCGATCAACAATAACCAAGATTTCATTATTACCTCGAGATGTCTTTGGTAATCCCACAACAAAGTCCATGGATATATTCTTCCATTTCCACTCCGGCACTGGTAAAGGCTGAAGCATCCCTTTCGGTAACTTTCGCTCTGCTTTAACCTGTTGACATGTCAAACACTTCACAGTAAAATCAGCAATATCTCTTTTCATTCCATCCCACCAGTAATACTCCCGCAGATCTCTGTACATCTTAGTACTGCCAGGATGAACTGAAAACGAAGAACTATGAGCTTCACATAACAACTCTCTCTTCAATTGTGAATCACAAGGCACACACAATCTCTTACCAAATCTCAAAACGCAATCATTATCAATGTTGAATTCATGCAACTTACCTTTCTGAACCAGCTCTACCTTTTTCTGCAACTCACTGTCTTGCTTCTGTGCTTGCTTGATTCTATCTGATAGAGATGATCTCACTGATACCAGAAACAAAACAGAAGAACATCCTGCACCAACAACTTCTATACCAAAGTTCATCAAATCCTTAACCAAAGGATCATGTTCCAAACACAACATTGCTAATGAAGCATTACTTTTTCGACTCAAAGCATCAGCCACTTTATTTTCTTTTCCCGGATGGTAATGAATTGTACAATAATAATCCTTGATTAATTATATCCATCTCCTTTGTCTCATGTTCAATTCTTTCTGAGTGAATATATACTTTAAACTTTTGTGATCAGTATATATTTCACACTTTACTCCATACAAATGATGTCTCCAAATTTTTAAAGAAAAAACAACAACAGCTAATTCCAAATCATGTGTAGGGTAATTTACCTCATGAGTTTTCAACTGTCGTGAAGCATAAGAAATTACCTGATCATTCTGCATTAGGACGCAACCAAGTCCTTTCATTGAAGCATCACTGTATATAACAAACTCACCATTCCTCGAAGGTAGTTCCAAAACTGGAGCATTCACCAATCTTCTATTCAGTTCCTGAAAACAATCATCACATTCTTTTGTCCAGATAAACTTAACACCCTTCCGAGTTAGCTTAGTCATTGGACTAGATAACCGTGAAAAATTTCTAACAAACCTTCGGTAATAGCCTGCCAAACCAAGGAAACTACGAATCTCTATTACATTTGTGGGTCTTGGCCATTATTCAACAACCTTTGTTTTTGTAGGATCAACAGTTATCCCATCTTTAGAAACAATATGACCAAGGAAAGAAATTTGTTGCAACCAAAACTCACACTTGCTGAATTTCCCATACAATTTATTTTCTTTCAAGGTTTGAAAAATGACCCTTAAATGTCTTTCATGTTCTTCTTTACTTTTAGAAAACACCAAAATATCATCAATGAAAACCACCACAAACTTATCCAAGAACTCATGGAAAATTCTATTCATTAGGTCCATGAATACAGCAGGTGCATTGGTTAGCCCAAAAGGCATTACTAAAAATTCATAATGGCTATATCTTGTATGGAACGCGGTCTTCGGAACATCTGCTTCCTTTACCTTCAGCTGATGGTACCCCGATCTCAAGTCAATCTTGGAAAAATACTGAGCTCCCTGGAGCTGATCAAACAAATCATCGATATGAGGCAAATGATATTTGTTCTTAACAGTGATGTTATTCAAGGCTCTATAATCAATGCAAAGTCTCATTGAACCATCTTTCTTTTTAACAAATAAAACAGGAGCACCCCATGGTGATGTGCTAGGTCGAATGAAACCTTTCTCTAATAAATCTTGCAATTGATCCTTCAACTATAAAAGTTAAATTTGAGCCATTCGATAAGGGGGTTTTAAAATTGGCTTAGCATCAGGAACTAAGTCAACAGTAAACTCAACTTCTCGATCTGGTATTATTCTAGGAAACTCATTAGGAAAAACATCAGGATACTCATTTACCACTGGCACATCATTAATCTGAACAGTCCCTTTATTTTCAACAATGTGTGAAAGGTAACATTCATTTCCATCTTTTACAAGTTTCTTGGCCTCTTGATAAGTTATCAACAGTAAGGGTTCATTCTTGTACACAAACGTAAAGTCTTTCTGAAAAGAAACTTCTTTAGCTCTACAGTCAATCTTAGCATGGTAAATAGAGAGCCAATCCATACCCAAGATAACATCAAACTCTACTAGAGGTAGAACAATAAGGTTTTTAAGTAGGTTCTTTACACAGATAAGGATAGGAAGATTCTTATAAATTCTTTTTTCCTCAAAATTTCCCCCAGGTGTTTTTACCAAAAGTTCAGGAGTCATTTCTTGAGATAGTATTCCCATTTTACTAGAAAAAGTTTCAGAGATTAAAGAATGTATAGACCCCGAATCAAACAACACACTGGCATAATCTGAAAAAACAAACAAAGTACCTGATACAACTTCATTTGATGGCCTGACATCTGCTGAAGTAGTTGCAAAGGATTTCACCACCCCTTTCTGCTTGTAGTCTAACTGCTTCCCATCACTCAAGCTCTTTGTCGGACACTCGTTTGCATAGTGACCCATCTCATTGCACTTATAACATTTCACTAACGGTAAATCAAATTTGGTCTTACCTTCACCTTGATCCTTTTCAGTGCAATCACGAGCCTTATGTCCCATCTTACCACATCGGTAGCACTTTCCAGAATTCAGAAGACATTCCCCATCATTCCTTTTGCCACATTTATCACAAACTGGAAACTTAGTTTTCTTACCATCAGGTTTTTTTGAAGAATTCTTACCTTTCTCCTACCAGCTCGGTCTCTTCTTCTGTTGGCTGTTATAGAACACTTGGTCATCGGCAAACTCCATTTACACCTTATCAGCACATCGAACAAGCTTTTCATAACTTTTAAACTCACGAGAATCTAATTCCCTTCGATATTTTGGCTTTAATCCTGAGTAAAAACGATTGATTTTACTATCAAGGTCTCGGATAAAATTTGGAGCATACCTTGCCAATCGAGTGAACCTTTCTTCATAGGTAGCCACTGAGTCTTCCTCTTGCCTCAATTCCAAGAATTTCTTTTCCATCCTAAGTCGAACAGCCTTAGGAAAATACTTCTCAAGAAACATACCTTTGAATTCATCCCAGTCAAGAGCATCAATCTCATCGGCGTCCCTGATATTTTTAACCATAGACCACCACTGATCTACCTCACCCTCCAAACGGTAAATAACAAGACTAACCATTTGATTGTCTGAACACCCCATGACATAGAAAATATTCTCCAGTGCTTTAATCCACCCTTCAGCTAACACAAGGTCAAATGATCGTCTGAATGATGGGGGATGTTGCCTCATGAAATGTTCCACCACTGACATGTTCCTCTGCGGTTGATCTAGCTGATCTCGTGCATGGATGCCACCACCATTTATCGCTTGAGTCAACTGCGCCATTACTGCAACAAACTATTCAGTTCCAATTCCGACCTTCTCAGGATGCTGATTCGGAAGGTTATTTCCTTCTGCATGCCTTCCTAGCACTGCTTCCCTGTTTCCTCTGCGGAAAACCATTCTGAACAAACATGTCTTAGATGAAGCAACATGGTAATCTTCAAATACTATATCACTTCAATTTGACCATAAAAAAAGTATTTTTGGATAATCATTTACTAGAATTCTAACTCCTAAAGTTATCTAAACCGAACTTTGATACCAACTATAAGGCCCCAGCCTTAAACCTTACTTAATCTTGAGTTATTACAAGATTACACATTGAGGATCTTTTCGGGTTTAGAGTTTTAGAGAATTAGAACATAAAACTTTCATTACATTCCACATATAAAAAAAGTGGTTACATAAAGATAGTATTCATTTTTCCCATCAATGGAAGCATATTTAAAATAAGACATGGATTCTTTCTTGACACTTCATTGACACTATCATCATATCATGTACCTTTCCCTTGACCTGTGAAAAACATTTCAAAAAAACTTGGGATGAGCATAAAAAGCTCAGTAAGGGATATAAAAATATGGAAAGGAAACATGAGTACATATATACATAAGAATGAAATCATACTTTACCCATAAAACATAAGCACTTTAACATACCTCATCAAATCATGAATAAATCATAGAAATCATAAGACATAAAGGTAACTTGATGCATTCATAACATTCTTACGTAGGGAGTAACCCTCTTGGTTACGTTTGGAATACCCATCACAGTATATTCCCTAAATATCTTCGGAGAAACCTTAACGTTTCACTCCTTCACGTTACCCAATGCATTGGAGAGCTATATCGGGCTCACCCACCCTTAGTTTATCACGGAACCACTCGTCTTCATAATAAAGCCCAAGAACCTCAACATAATCGTATCACATAAAACATGCATAAAGGAAACATAAAATTTCCACCTTTCAATCACAAGATATAAATACAACACATTGATATAAAAACATTATGAAAACCATTTTCAATACCAAAATAAAAGAAAAGTAAAACATGGTATTTATTTTTCTTTTAATAAGAAGGTATGGCTTGTAGAGGAAGCCGAAACTCAAATAACGGTCACGGCGGTGGAGAAGTCGTTGTCGCCGCATACGTACGACAAAAAAATTTCCTTTTGTCCTTTAGTAAACGCTTCATATAAAAAAATATTCCTTTTGAATAAAAATAAAAGTCAAAGGAGTTTATACACCGTATAAAAGAAAGTTGTGTATAAAACAAAATATGCCTCAATGAAAGGAGATTGAGACGAAGTCCCATACCTCGGGTCCGACTTGACTCGATCGTTCTTTAATGTCCTGAATAATAAACTTGAGTTAATTTCTAATTGCTTAAGAACCTTTTTCAAGTTCATTATTCCTTTTATATCACTTATTTCCATGTCATGAACACTATGTAATTATTTAAGTTAATAACGGTCGTTTTAACGATCATTGGTACTTGAGTAAAAAATAAACCCTTTATAATTACAAGTTGTTCATGTATCCATTATATCCAGAATTATAATCATGATGTATATATCATATATATCCAGTATATACATGCATTTATAATATTACATAATCATTTAGAGGTAAGAAATGAAATGCACCGTTCATGGAGACTGTAAGTCATACGTACGCATGAACGCTACTTTCATTTCTATTTCGTATTTTATAGAATGGAATCGTAATGATATAAAGTTATATTATAATTTCAGTATAATATCATATATAATGTCATAACTCCATCCTTTATACTTCCCACATATGGTATTTAACGAATCAAATCACTTTGAGGGGGCGGTAGTCCGCACTTCCTTAAATGAAGATATCGCGTTTACCCATAATGGAAACCATAAAGGTATGGAAAAAAAGAAAAATACAGAAGCTTTAGGAAAACATAAACATATTATATATCATATATAAATATAGTTTCATCTTAATGGCCACCTTTGAAGGTGTTAAAAGAATGTTGAACAATCATCGTTTCGGGAGGCATAAATTCACCATCCACGGAAACAGTATGTTCTTTAACCATTATATGTAGGTGTGTGTAAGTGTAGCTCGAATACTTATTATAACAAAATCCTAGTATATTTAAGATACTGGAGTTTTTACAAAAGAAATGAATAAAAAGAGTTTAGGGGGTTGGAGAAGCAAAATAAAACAAAAGGACTCAAGTGAAGACATTACCTTAAAATTGGGTAACTCCCTTTGGTTTGAGCTCAAAGGCTTCCTTGGGAAGAATTATTCCCAAAGTGAGGCTTCAAGGAGTAAGAGAGGGATGTGGAGAGACAAAATGGGTAGGGGTTGGCCGAGCCAAAGGCTTTGGGAGTGTGGGTAAGGAGGTAGAGGTGGGGGCCTTTTATAAGAGGAGAGGAGGGGAACTCTTAGAAAGTAAAGAAAAGTCACTTTATTTTAAAATGGTATTAGGATTTAAGAGGTCCCACATTGATATAATTCGAATATAAGGTGATAAGGGTTCGAAATATACCCACCCAATAGTTTTTGGGCATGTGTAGGTATTAGATTTTACATTATCTTTCCATTTTATTTAAATCCTTTATTAATGAGGTAATCACTGCATCATCACGATGTCATAAATAATTTGATTTATTTAAAGTCTAAAAATTATAAAAAAAATACTATAATTTAGGAAATAGTTTTATCTTTCCAATTAATATTTATAATCAAAAATATTACTTGTATAACCCCATGTAAAAATTGTTTTAGTAAAACATCTCATGTTTGTGTCATTTTTACTTTAACATTAAATAAAAAGTTATTTATGTCATTTCCCAACCAAAGTGGCTCCATGGGGTCCCCAAGTTGACCCATGGATTTTATTGGTCGTCCATGACACATCCAATGAGGGTAAGACATGTGTAAATCTCATCTCATATTATTAAAACATTATTTTTACCTTAAACTACACTAATTACCACTAATTGCGATTAAGAACTTAAAAGTTACTATTCACCAAAAAATTATTTTAATCTCATTGAACCAAATTTTACTTCTTAATGAAAACCATGTATGTAGGATTTTTGGAAATCAAATCACAGAAGTGGCAAAGTTTCATTTAAACGAAAAATCAGTTTCTTTAACTACCACTTAGTGGTTTCACTATTCATCAAAAATTGAAGTTTTTCAGAAAGATACCAAAACTTCACCCTAAGCTATATTTGATATTCCGAATTCAAAAATGATGTCTATTTTACAAAATTCAAAACATGTAAGTTTCATTAATTAATTTAATAATTAATTCCCGCTGTCATGACAAATAGCGTGTTTTTATGAAACAATAAGTATCAAAAGATTGACACTAGTTTAAGTCCAATTTCAAAGTGAAATCGATTCCAATGAACACCACTGGATAAAATGGTAAACATATATTCTAATTTCACTTCAAAACCAATTCAAAAGATAATCTAATCATATAAATAAATTAGATTAAAAAGAGGTTTTGAATTAGAATACAACATTTTTCACTATTCATTAAAAATGAACTTTATCGGAAAAATACCAAAAATTCACACAAAGTAAATTTTGATGTCCCAATCATAAATAATACGTTTATTTTGAGAAACATGTCTTATAAAATTGTCAAAAGATAGATTTAAAAATGGTTTTCCATTAAAAGGCAGTAAAACAATCTTTTAAAAATATTAGTGTATTCCATGCTTAAGATTGGATTTATTTTCATTTTAAGCCTCTAAAACACTATATAATTCATTAATAGGCATAGATAAAAATATATATTTATTCATTACTTACTTGGGATGTTACATACAGTCAATGGGAAATTTTTAAAGCAATACATTGAGGGACTTTCTAATGATTTAGTGGATTTCATCACACTGCATAACCCCATCATCACTTGAGAATATCAGGATGTTCCTAACCCTTTAACTTTTATATTATTTGTTCTATTTGAACTTCTGAATTTCATGTGCACATATCATCTCATGAGTTCACATTAAGTACAATTAAATATTTTAAGTATGGGGGAGGGGACAACATTTTGGGGTAGTTATTTAGGATTTTTCATTTTTGTTCTTTTACGTGTTTTCTATTAAGTTTCCTATTAAATTTAAAAAAACAAAAAAAAGAGATATCATGTAACATTCTCTTGTGGAACATATGTAAAATAAATATTTTCAAAATTCATTGGTTGAATTATAAGCATGAGTAAGATTTCATCATTAAGGGTTGATTTTTATAAAAATGGAAGTTGTCGATGATATGATTGGTTGTGTCATTATAAAACCTTTTAGACTTTGACACCATTATTTGTGATATTTTTTCAATGTAAATTATTTCATTTATTTCTACACAAAAATTTTCACGCAACCCTGACCTGTGAAATTTTTTTCCTACTCAATTGAAGCTATAAACATGTTAAGTAAAAAATAATAATCTTATATCAATGGTCGATCCATACATTAGTTTCTCTTATGATCAGTTTCATTACTATAACAAATTTACCTATGTGTGTACCTATTATATGAACATTTTAAGCATTAAAAAACTAAAACAATACAATAAATAAAAATAAAAATAAAAATACAAAAACATGGGTTGTGTCTTGGGTAGGTCAAAACCAACTCTTCCTCTACCTTTGATCTTGTTATAACCATTACAATTAGTGTCGTGAGGAGATCAAACAAGGGTTGAGAGATGAGTGTGAGATTTTTTCCAAGTAAAACTTTTGATAATAATAATAATAATAATAAATGAGGTGAGTGATGAAATGTACAACACGTGAGGATATCTAGGTTGGGATATTAAGGTTTGACTTTCGGGAATGCTTAAGTGAGTGGATCTTGAAATTTTATTGCAAAGGAATATAGAACAGGTTTGGTGAATTAAACCAGGTAATAATAATTGCTTTACTTGATCTGAATATACTGAATAAAGGGTGGAGATATGATCTTTAAATGGTTGGCACACACACACGTGTGGGGAATTAATGCCATGGTGGACCCATAACTTGTTTCGCTATGATTAGTGTCATTAATCTCACTAGATTTTATTTTGATATAATTTATGAGACAATTCCTTTCAAATTTCCTGATATTTACACTTTATGGAATTCTTACTTTGACTATATTTCCACTGTGGATTAAGGAATATGAACATTCATATCTTATTACAATTTTCTGGAATACATGATACGAGGTTTTTCCCAGGAGTGCAAAAGGGTAAGCATGGGGGAGTTGATAAAACACAATTTTATTGAATATTTTATTTATAATAAATGACATAATTTCCTCAAATTATGCTAAATATTTTTATTTATAGAATATTTGGGATTAGATCATCCAATTGAAAATTTGATGGAAATTCCAAGTTTTCCCTTTTAAAGTTAACTGTAAAATACATAAATATTTTTCTGTTTATTATTTAAATTTAAAATTTTGTAACTATGTTCTTAAATTAATGGGATACAACTTTTATTCATGAAATATGAGTTAAATAGTGAATTCTATTGGACTAAATGGGCCAGGAAGTCAAAGCTGGACTGGACTTGCTAGATTGGACACCACTTCAGTATTTGGGCCATAACATCTTCATAATTGATTGTATTTTTCCTAAATTTGGAGATGATCTCTAAAAAAAAATTTCACAACTAATACTTTTTTAAGGACAGATTATTCATGAGTTTTGGTGGTCAAGAAGGTGGTGAAAGTTGTCTTAAAGTATTTGGATGAATTTCCCCATTCACACTTGAAACCACTTGTTAACCTAGCATCCCCTCCACTCTATAAATATGCAATTTTATCATTTGGAGGGGTTTGGAGGTTAATTATGATATTTAAGGCATATTTTAATTGGTTTCACTTCATTTATCTAGGAATTTCAAGAGGGGGAGATCTTGAAGCTAGGATCCCTTCATCAAAGTCTTCTTCTTCTTCTTCACTTGTTAATGTTTTTGTTCTAGAAATAAAATTCTTAGTTCCACTTATATTTTTTCTATTTTATTATGTTTTTTATTCTTATTTAATCTTCCTATTTGTTCTGGAAATCAAGAGTAGAAATGGGATTGGGTTATACCCTTTCTAAACCTTTGCGAATACAATTCGTTTCTATGACAACTTCACCGCCCATGGAAGAGTAGTTTTCTTAGTAATTGATTGACCTCTTAACTTCTTAATTTATTTATTTTAAATAAATGATCTATTATAATTCACATAACATGATATATTAATTGATTTTTTAAATTATAATAAACTAAGTAATAAATTGAACAATTAACACAAAAACACGTGAGGCCGAGATTTGTATAAATTGTGAGAGTGAAAAATTAATCGGTAAAACCAAACCACACGGGATAAATTTATAGAGTTTAAGTATAATACTTAAAATAAATTAATCCTTATTTATAGAATGGATTTATTACCTAATTCTCTATTTACCATAATATAGCCTTAGAACAATAATCAAAGTAGGGTGTTGTAATTGCATGTTCCGAAACTGGCCTAGGGTTTAATTCTTTTCATCTTTGTCATAAAGTTAATTCTTATAGGTTTCAGGGATTAAATAATTAGGGGATCGTAATTAAGTGTATTTTAATTTAAATTATAATTATTAATAATTAATTGAATAGGTAGAGTTAGATCAGTTATTCTTTTTAAAATATTTTATAAAAAACATCTTCGCGTTGTATCTTATTTATCAAAATTCATTTCAAAAATAAAAAAATGCAATCTTCCTCCACCATAATTATTCTTCTTTTATAAATGATAAAAAAACCCCATAATTTTAATAAGTGTTTTTATATTATATTATTTTATTTTCAAAATAACTTTAATAAGTTGTTTTAATTACTACCTCTCTGAGAGACGACCTTGGTCAGCCACTTTGTTTCACCTAAGTACCTAAAAACCACATATAATTTGAAAGCTCACATGAAAATTACTTTCAAATTGGCACCATTTTAATATAGGAAAGTAATTTTTTCAAACAATTATAGGTATTTATTTTATTTTTCATTTTATCCTTTTCTTCTACTCTTTCTTCCTTCTTTCCCCTTTCTCACGTTTTCATTTTTTTTCTCTTCTTTTATTTTTATTGGACCATCAATTCAAAGTTCTTATATATTTATTATGGTTCAGTTTTACCCAATTAATTTTTATTTGATTTATTACATGAATTGATCCTGAAGATCTCTTAGATATTGACCTTGATATTGAGTGTGGCCTTAGGGATAAAATTAGACAGTCTCAGTCTATGGGAAGTTTCAACATTCAACCAGTTGGAGAATTCCTCCATTATGGTTACATTGAAATTGGAATAAATTAAAATTAAAATGTAAAACAAGAACCAATGGCTACAAATAATAACAATGAACTTAATAAAACCATTCTAGAAATGGTTTCACCCAACATTAACTATCAACCAAATTTTATTGCATATCCAAACCTTGAATCAAACTTTGAACTAAAATCTGGTTTAATTCACCTACATCCAAAATTTCATGGATTATACAGTGGGGATCCAAAAACAAATTAAAATAATTTAATGTGGTTTTATCAACCCTTAAATTAAGAAATATCTCTGAATATCAATTAAAACTAAGAGAATTATCATTCTCACTTGATGGAATTGAAAAAGAATGGATGTATTATTTAAAACCAAAAGATGTAACTTGTTGGAATGATTTAAAATGTATTTTCTTGCATAGAATTTTCTAACATCAAGGACCACCACCATTATAAAAGAGATCCCAATAATCAATAAATCCCAAGGGGAGTCAATGTATAAGTACTTGGATCGATTAAAGAAGTTGTGCGCAAGCTGCCCGCATCACCAAATTAGTGAGAAACTTATCATCCAATACTTCTATGAAGTCCTCATGCCTATAGAAAAGATAATTTTGGATGATGTGGATGGAGGATCATTTATGGAAAAAATTACAATAGCTGCACGGGAATTGATTGACATGATGGCACAAAAATCCCAATAATTTGGCGATTGACGTACACCACATGTTAGAGGAGTACATCAGGTAAGTTGTTATTCTCTTGAAAATAATGTGATTGGTAATAAGTTGGAATAATTTACCACTATGGTGAGATAGATTTATTTGGAACAAAAGACATCCCAACCCTCTCTAACAATGCCACATGACATTTGCACTGAAACAGACCACCCAACTGACTACTGCCCCCAACTACAAGAGATGGAGGATTGCGAAACAGTATTCCTTAGGAGACCATATCAGCAGAAACAACAACCACATCCCTAGTGATGCTTCAATGAAACTTCTACTACTTTAGAGTTTAAGTTTCTATTTTAAATAATTCATCGTTACTCTAATTTTGGTTAGGGGTTCATTGGTTGTTCTTGGTCTTGTCATTTTTATTACTGTTAGATTTAGTTTCATGCATAATTTATAGAGATTTATTTGGTTTATTTATTTATGTTTATCTTATCATAATCGTGTGTGTGTGTGTGCATATATAGGGTAAATTTTACCACCTTATATCTTTGTGTTTAAACCCTTGATATTTATTTTTAGCCTTTGGTGTGTGAGGAATGTCACCTAAGGTTAGTATCACCTTTGACCTGGTCCAATCCAATGGGTTGGGTAAGGATATTACATTCTAATAGTTTTCATAAATATAAATAACAATAATCTAGAATTATAGTATAGAGATAAATAATTTTCTACAATTATTTTTGAGCATAAATATATAATTAATAAATTAAACACTTAATAGAAGGTCAAACCAATTTAAATAATATTTTTAATAGTTTGAAATATCTCCATAATAATCATTCAGTAATATCCCATACATCTCAACTGATAGTTCATCGATAGAACCATTCAAAATTACAAATACTTACAACATTCATGTAGATATATGTACAAAATATATCATACGTTAAAAATATATTTTTTAATTTCTATAAACATTATCATTATATATAAATATGAATTTAAAAGTAAATAAATTAAAGAAATAAATAAATTCAAAATTTTAAACTTCATGTTGTAAGTTTATATGAGAGCGAATAAAAAATTTAAATATATTTAACGCACTCCAAAATCACTTCATGTAGTTTAATTATAATTAATATGTGTTTTTGAAACAAAAAAATAATTAATACAAACATTACTTTCATATAGTAAATTAGAATATCGAAATAAATGAAAACATAGTAACCTGTATAAGTGCACCATGCCCAAAATTACAACCACAACAACTCACCATTTCCAAAAATAAAACAAATAAACATACCAAACCCACTACTATAGCATGCTGTCTCCACTAAAGCCATTTTAAAAATCTTCAAAATATATGAAGAACTTCACTACTAGTTCTCAAAATGCTCATTTTAGGTCTACTGTTTTACATAGGTAGACACTTAATCTAAAATAGACAGCATTATAGTGTGGTTTAAAAAGAACTTCCCATTTTAACACTTTTATGAGGGTAAATTTAAAAATATTTAACATATTTAAAGGTAAATGATAATTTGTACATGCTAGATAAAGGTAAATATTTGAGTTGTGTAAATGTAAATTTAAACATTTTGCATAAAGGTAGATGTATGATGCTAATGAAAAGGTAAGATAAAAAATATAAATATAGGTAGTCTAAAATGACGTGTAAAGGTAGTATAAAAATGCACCAGGTAAAGGTAAAATAGAATTTTCAAACCACATAAAGGCATACTAAACTTTTAATCACTGCATAAAGGTATAAACCTCATCTGTGTAAAGGTATAAATTGAAATCTTGTGTAAAGGTATAAAATGAAATCTTGATTAAAGGTATAAAATGAAATCTTGTGTAAATTTATAAAATGAAATCTTATGTAAAGGTGTATGCATAAAGATAAGTGATTATTTCTATGCAAGGGTAGAATTAAATCACATAAATAAAGAAATCAAAATCTGTGTAAAGGTACCAAAAATGTTTCACATAAGGTTAAAAAAAATCCTCATGTAAGAATAATTTTTAATATCAATAGGATACATAAAGGTAATTTTTTTACCAAGAAATTATAAACTTATGATTCATAGAGTTAAAATTTAAACAATAAACATAATATATTTAAAAAATAATAAGCAACATGATAATCAATAAATTAAAGATTAATTAAAAACACAAATGTGAGGGATTATAATGAGCTAAAACATTAAAAAATATATATAATTACTAATAAACTCTTCAACACTAAAAATCTTCTCCTTTTTGAAATTAAAAAACTTAATAATTAATTTAAAAATTTATATCCCTTTTTTAAATTTATCAAAAATTCCAAATAAAATCTTTCAAAAAGAAACCTCCCAAAAAAAACTTTTTGAAAATGAAAAAATATATAAACATAGAATTGAAATTTATATCCTATAACATAAATTCTAATATAACAATAATAAATAGGAGAAAACTTTCATTTTTTGTAACCATTAAACAATAATAACTTCAATAGTTTAAATTAAAATTACCCAACACTAATGTATAAAATCAAACTTGTTAAAGGATTTTAAATAAAATCATGTTTTAAATAAATTAACCAAACTAAAATCTACACAATATTATAATTAAAAATATGTTTAAAACTTAAATTCTAGTATATTTAATATTTAAAACAAATAGGGAACAACTCCCATAAATTCATGTTTTAAAAAAAAATTCAAGAGTAGCATGTTAAAAGGTATATCACCCCCTAATTTTTTTCATTACATAAAACATTAAATCTTCCTTAAGTAAGATAAAATTAACATGATTTAAAATATATAAATCTAAGATACTTTCAACAAATATAAGGATATTTTAGCAAGATTAAAATATATTTCAATATATCATGCATCTTCAAAGAAAATATCTATTGATAATAGATAATAAAATAGTAACTCTCATGGAATGAGATAAAAAATCTCCCCATAAATTTATGAATCTATTAAAACTTAAATAGATATAATAATGAATATCCATTTTAACTATTTAACATGTATAAAACTATAACTTCTATAAGGAGCCTCAGAAACAGGTTAATAATATCTAAAAAATTTATAAAATGATATGCATAGAATTAAAATGTTTGAAAATTAATTCCATGACATTAAAAATAAAACATTTATACACATGATAAACATTCAAAAATAACTCTCCCTCAAACTAAGAATAAATATCATAGATATTCAACAATTTAAATGAATAGTCTAGTCACATGTCATGTATATTAAAGATAGAGAGTAATCGCATATTACATAACCAAAAAATATTAATAATAAACATAATCATAAAATAATCATTTCATTACATGAAATAGTTAAATAGTATAGTGCATGTTAATTGATAAAATAATAAACACATTCTTCAAAAATATTTTTCAAATTAGCACATGTTGGCATACTAATAAATAAAAACTCTAACAAGTATGTATGTTGAAAATAATAAATAAAATAAACCACTTAGGAAATTATACCAATTTAGGTATAACTATATTAAAATAATAATGATTAGGATCCCAAAAATATTTTTAAAAAGTAATCCTGGGTAATCTAGAAGATAAAATATTAGAAATAAAACTTTCAATGTGACCTAAATATTGAAGAAATCTCAATGAACACTCATTAGCATAATTCTCTTCCATTCCATATCTAAATAATTTAATAGTAGATATAATTCATTTAGAAATATTATTAAATAAATTCTTGTATAACTTATGTGTTTGTTTATTATATCTGAATACACTTTTATCTTTGTTTCATTTCATTAATGACATCATTTTGTCATACTTTTCTTAACCTTGAGAAAAAATTTAATTTTTTTTTTCAAACTTACAATTTATTTCCTCATATTTTCATTATCCATTTTTGAAAACTCTAAATCATTATATACCTTTTCATTTGAATAAGAATATGTATTTATAAGCACTTAATTTTATTGAGTTAGTTTTTAATTTTGTTTAATAAGATCCTTACATTCTCCATTTATTTTTTGATACAAATCAACAATTCCTTAAAAAATATTTTTTGTAATTTTTCAACTTGTTTAAATAATTATTTCACACAAGGTTGTTCAAATTTGGAATCATAGTATGTACTACAATCATAATAACTACTAACCTCATTCATACTTTAAGCTACCAAGAACAGGTTAATTGTTTCTTTTTCAATTTTAATTTACATCACTTGAATCAAATTATTTTTTGAAACTCCATATTGGTGTCAAAGATATTTTATCCATTCTCTTATATTTATTATATTTCCTTGATTTTTTTAGTTTTGGACTATCAGGATTCATGCATCCCTTCTTTTTTCACTCATAGAATGCTAGTTTGAAAACATCATTATAATTGATAATATTACCATTTTCATTCAATAATCCTTATAACTATCCTTTATAAATCATTTCATAAACCCTCATTTTCTTTTCATTAGTTTGAAAACAAATTTATTAATTTTGTTTAATTATTTATCACCTTCCTATTATTTAGAATTAGAATATTTAGTGAAAATAGTTATATTTGATTTAAATGAAACACCATTATTTTTTTAATTCTCTTCTTAGACAATATTCTTCAGCTCCAATTCATATTGAAGTGATTATACATTGAGTTAATCCAATGTATATTCTTTAAAGTTCTTTATCTTATCAATTTAAAATTTATTTGCATGAAAATTATTGGGTATACATCTCAAAAATCTTTCAATAAGTATAATATTCTCCAAGATAATCCATTCCATTCACAATGATAGTGAATATATTGAATATATAGTCAACACTTTCATCTTTACCCATATTGAAATATTAGTGCTCAAATAAAAGCATTACAAGCTTAGTTATGATCACCTTATCTAATCCAATGTGAGTAACTTGATTTTTTCCAAATTTTATGAGCTATATTACAAGTAGATACATGAATAAAAATTCCTGACAAAGAGGATGTCTGTTCACAACCCTGGTCTATATAGTTTCCATGTGATTACTCCATAGTGAATATGGATTCTCTTATCTCTAAGGGGTGTTGGTGGACTTTCTTCTAGATAATAATCTCCTACTTATCCTGTTGATTCATCCATATTAGTTTGAGGCACATTTCTCTCTCATCTCAGTCCATTTTTGTTGATTCTTTTTCCTCTTAATCTTGAGGTATCCATGACCAAATCTATTCTAGATATGGTTGTCCAATCTTCTGGTATAATTTCCTTCATCGTGAGATAATGGGTTGTGATTGTGACATCAAATTTGTGTTGTTGGCATTTGTGAGGTGACAATTTTGTAGCGATGATGTTGGTGTGGCTCTAGCACTGGAGGTCTTTGAGGGTAAAAATATTTTCATTCCTAGGAGGCATCGATGGCATTGATTCATTTGATCCTGGTGATGTGTGAGGTTCTCAAGTTGGGTGATGAGGTGTCCACAACTTTCTTGACTTCATGCATTGAGTTTTCAGTGCCTAGGAACTCGGGAGGTTATGGAGGATCAGATTTGGATGGTTAAGGGGTGTCATGTCAACTAGCGACATCTGGCAGTGTTTGAAGCAATGATCGGTGGTGACTGATGGAAATTTCTAGAGGCGAATAGTGAATATTGTATGATTTAGTGTGGGTCTTTATTGTGGTGGTCTATTGGTCGGTGTTCGGGTGGATTTCCTCGTGCTCTGATGATGGATCAGTGGTCAGTGGCTAGTCCTTTCCAATAGTCTATGATAAGAACAAACAAATATTTTATGGTTCCTGGTTTTTTTTGTCTATTGGGATGCAGATTTCATTTTGTGAATTGGTTTATTCCTCATTTATTTTAGATGGTAGGGTTGCATTTTAAAGGTGTTTTTGGGTGGGAAACCTTGAAAGGGGAATGGGTGTGATGACACCCATCATCTGGCCATTTGTTATCATCTTTAATGGATATATGGGAACCTTGCTTCAACTCTTGCTCAATGTTTTTTGTCTGAATTTCCATTTCATTAGGTTGATATTTTTGTGATTTACTCACACACTTTTTTTGATGGGTGTACCGAAAGGGGGAAAGGTGTGATGATACCTTTCATCTAGATCTCCTCTACATGTTTTTGTTGGTGGGAGAGGTGCTCTGACACATTGTTCTAGTCCAGCATGGTGAAACTTCTTGGTAGAGGGGGCGACGCATCATTTTAACTAAGTTCATTACTACATTTTCTGATGAGGGGGGAATCAAGGCTTTATCTAGTGCTTGATTTAATGTTTTATTCCCTTTTTACTTGTAGGAACATTATGAATTTTGTGTCTTTTTTCTTATAGGAATTTTCCCTTTCTTGTAATGGGTCCCCTCTTTTCCCAGTTTTTAAAGAGGTTCTCTTTTTCTTTATGTTCAATAAAGGGGGATTGAACCTCAATTTTTTCAAAAAAAATTATAATTATGTAATTAAAAACATATTTACCACCATCAATTATTGTAATATATTCAAGGTCATATTCAAGTATTTTATATTGTTTTACCATCATGGTCCATTTATCAATACTAAGTTTCTTGAGGTTGGCTTAAATTCAGGATTTCTAGTATCCATAGTCAGTGCCATCAAAGTGAGATAGTTTTTGAGGGATTTAATTATCATTTGTACTTGTTCCTAACATCTTAAATACATTTCCCTTAGATAATGAAGTCTAGGAAAAGGTTAAAACCTAAAATATATGAATCAAAAAAAGGATCAGGATTTGATACCAAGTGTTAGGTTCAGGTTAAGATGATAAAGGTGTGGGGTGGGGGATATACAAGTTTTAAAAGTTTACACTATTGAATAAAATCTATAACTTAATTGTAATTATTATCAAAGTTAATTATAATTCACATGCAATAATAACAAGTAGCAGAAAAGTAAATAGAGAACACATGGAATTTTTATTGTATTTCAGTTCAATGTGAACCTATATATACTCTTCACAAATCTATACTCCTTGAGAGGTATGGTATTCCCTAAGGGATTTATTTTTAAAGGGGGATCATAACCCAATTAGAAATAACCTTTTCTAGTGGAGGCGTAACCACACAGATAACCTGACTTTTAAAGTGGCATCACAACCCATTACAACACTAACTATAGATACTGAGAGTCACAACCTAAAAATCATGAATTTATAATATGATATTTAGAACCCAAAAATAAGAATTCTTTAGGAAGGTAAAAGAAAAAACCAAAAAATTAAGTACAATAGAGAATATGAGAATAATTTAGACATGATAGACTCAAAGAACTAGTTGAATAAGGATTCAAAGTCGAAAAATGAAGCACAAAAAATTGGTTCTTGATCTTCCATCCACAAAAGTTTTGAATTCACACTTTGATTTCCTCATTGAGAGTTGTCTAGAACTTTTATATTGTTCTCACATAGGATCACTTTAGAATTATCGTACCACACCACAGTTCTATTCCTTTTATTTATATTGTATTTCTTTACATGGATGTTCATATTCATATTAGTTATCAAGGGTTTCAAATATATTTCATCTATGAATGATATATCCCATTAAATACAATTCACAATAACTAAAAAAACTATATTCTAATGGTTAGATAATCTAAAAACAACAACAATAATAATCCATAATTATCATTGATAGATAAAGTAGTTTCCAAAATTATCATTGTGCATGAACATTGAATGGAGAATTAAAAACACTTAAGTGAAGTTAAAATGAATTTAAATAATAATTTTAATAGTTTTAAATATCCCCATAATAACTAGTCAACAATATCCCATAAATCTCATATGATAGTTCATTAACAAAAACACTTGAAATTCAAAATACTCACCACATTCATGTAGATACATGTACTAAATCTATGTAACATTAAAAATATATTTTTTGAATTGATATAAAAATTATTGTTAGATATAAATATGAATTTAGAAACAAACAAATTAAATAATTAATAAATTCCAAATTCCAAATTTCATGTTGTCAGTTTATATGAGAATGTAAAACAAATTTAAACCCATTTAAAACAATCCAAAATCACTTCTCATAGTTTCCATTTAACCAATATGATTTTTTAAAAAAAATTAATTAAAAAAATTAATACTTGTATGCAATAAATCATAATATTGAAATACTTGAAAAAAATATTAACCTACATAAGTGATATATGCCCACCATTACATCCACAATAGCTTACCGTTTACAAAAATAAAAAAATAAACTTACTATGACCACTTATATGGAAATGTTTCATCACTCAAGCCATTTTAACAACCTTTGAAAGATATGTAAGACTTCACTACTGGTTCTCAAAATGCTCATTTTAGTTTGTCCATTTTACATGGGTAGACACTTAATCTAAAACAAGTATCACTATAGTGTGGTTTAAAAAACACTATCCATTTTAATACTTACGTAAGGGTAGGTTTTAAAATTTATAACATGATTAAAGGTAAATGATAATTTTTCCATGATTTGTAAAGTGGATTACTTGAGTTGTGTAAAGGTAAATTTAAACATCCCATGTAAAGGTAGATATATGATACCCACGTAAAGGTTAGCTTAAAAATATGGTCTAAAATTATGCATAAAGGCAGTAAAAAAATGCATAACCTAAATTTAATATGGAAATTTTAAATTGCATAAAGGTATACCAAAATTTTAATTACTATGTAAAAGTATTAACTTCATCTGCATAAAGCTTTAAACTGAAATCTTATGTAATGGTTTAAAATGAAATCTTACGTAAAGTTATAAAATTAAATATTATATAAAGGTATATACATAAAGAAAAGTGTATATTTTTTCTCAAGGGTAGAATCAACTCATGTAAAGATAGAAATAAAAATCCATGTAAAGGTATCACAAATATTTCACATAAGGGTGAAAAGAATATACTCATGTAAGAGTAATTTTTCATATTAATAAGATACATAAAGGTAAACATTTTTTACCAAAAAATTAAAAATTTATGATTCATAGAATTAAACTTCAAATATTAAACATCAAATATTTAAATAATAATAAACAATATGATAATCAATAAATTAAATACTAATATAAAAAAATAAATGTGAGGGATTTTAATTAACAAAAAAAATTAAAAAAAAACAATCGAATTACTAAAAAAATACACAATACTAATAGATCCTTCATCATAATGATGGTATGACAAGAGTGTTCAACCAATGAAAGAATTGAAGAAAATATAATTATTATTTATATAATTTAATTAAAAATTATATGTGAAAGATATTGTTTAGAGTATTTTAGGGTTTCTACTTGTCAAGTTCTTAGGAGGAATCCAAAGAAACCGATGAAAACCCATTATTGGTAATGGGCCTAACCACTTCCATTGTGCCTTGGAACCTTCATTGAGATGTGATAAAGTGGATGAAGAAGTTTGAAAATTTTTTGAGTTAATTTAAAGAATCCCAAGTTAATATGAGATCATATATAATATCCTGGAGAATGTTGTAAAGTGGAAAATGTATACATAATATATCTTAGAACAAAATATGGGAAAAGTATCGAGGAGTTCACTGTGATAAGTAAGATTAATATAATCATATGTAATAATAAATTTTATGTTTCAAAGGATACATAAAATGTCATTAATGATACATAATATCCAACAGAGCATATTCAAGGTTAATTTTTAGTATACAATGATACATGAGAGTAACTGAAAGTGTACATAAAAATATGTGAATGATACGTAATAATAAATTCAATGTTATTCTAAATAAATAAGATTAATCTGAAGATACATAAGATAAAATTATAAAATTCCATAGAATATATAGAGAGAATGTTTAATTATTTAATATTAAATCTAAGGATGCTTAAGAGTAACCAATGAATTTTAACAGATATTTATAAGGTTATGTAATATTAAAATAGTTTTCTCAAGGAATACATAATATTTAATTATAAAAATGTTGTGAAATTATTTAGTGAATAAATATCATAATGCTAATTGTTAAGTAGCGATTCAATATGAATTTTATGGTACCGATATTTGATGAATATTTAACCCTAATGTGAAGCTCCACACCATAATGATAGAACTTCATGTGATCTTGTAGACATGGAAAGTTCTTACATTTTTTGTAGAAATTAAAAGGTATGAAGAAGCCATGATTTATGGAGAATTAAAGTGAATATTTTAAAAAATATTTTGTGTGAAAATTATATAGATTTCAAAAAATATATTTTGACTCTATTTATAATGATCAAATTCTAGAGGTGTAACATCCCATTACTAGATTTTAGGTACTTCTTTACCCATGTTTTGATCACCCTTTGTTTAGATCTTATTCTGTTTTTTTGGAGACTTTTTGAAACTTTTGGAAGCTTTTGTAGCTGTGCAAAGTTGGAATATAGTTGAGAAAACCCATTTGGTTTGGCCTAGAAAACCATACACCCTATTGAGAGGGTATGGAGGGTGGTGCACAGTTATTTCAAACCGTTCATCCACCCTTCCAAATCATACGGCCTTGGGCAGTAAGGGGTTGTAAGGTTGACATGTGGTTATAATAACCATGTGATTAAACCCTACACCCTTTCCAGAATCTTAGTGAGGTCACATGGTTAGGTTCACAATTATTACTAACCACACAGAGTGACCAGGAAACCATGTGCACATGTTTTTTACACCCTGAAAATTTTAATTAAAAAATTGGTACCCCTATTTTTAACTCTAAACACTTTCCATTCAACCCTAATAAAATTCATTTGATTTTGGAGGATCTCAAGAGGCAATTTATCTCCTCTAATTGGTCTTGTTCTCATATCTAAGCATGGATGTATGTGTTCAATATCTCTTTAGTAAGAAATTTCTACCTAATTTTGAATCCCCCCACATTCTTCTCTCTCTTACTTTGAGAGTAATGAATCCTCATGTGAATGATAGAATGAATCTTTGATTTGATGAATTATAATTATATAGATTCCTCTTTGATCTTCATCACCTTTGATTCTTTGTTGGCAATTCCTGTTTTGGGTGATTGATCAATTGATCATGATATAGAAAGGTAGGTGGTTCCATAAGGATTTTTCATACAAATTAAACCTTGATTTTATTACTTGATTTGAAATGAAATTTTAATTGATTTATTTCAAATTGAGTAAATTTTGATGATTTATTTTAAAGGCACGAGTTTATGAAATAAAATCCCATTTTTAAAGGATTGATAATTTTGGTGAATTTTGAGAAATATGGCTTGGAATAATAATTGATTTTATGAGATGATTTAATATTAACTCTTAAGAAAATTTATTGAAATGAAAGATGGTTTTGAAAGGGATGAATTTTATGAAAACCTATGTTTTGGTTTTGAAATTGAAATGGCATGTTGAAACCTGAAATTGGGAATTTGAAATTTGATTGTTGAATTGAATTGAATTTAATGATATTTCCCATGATTGATTGATTGAAAGCATATGTGAGTCTGGGTATTTAGTTGGTGATTGGTAAAATAATTTTAGGACTTTTACTCCCTAGAAAATGGGTTGATGATGAAAAATATAACCAAATAAAATTAAACATGATTTCCACAATGGGGGTTTTGATTGATTATCCTAATAGCCTAAGACTTAGGGATCCATGCACACACTTTGTTTCAAGATGATTGATTACATAGTGTGAGGATCCTATATCTAGGAACTAACTATCCTTGGGGCTTATGAGAATGATTCTTTATTTTGATTTATTATTATATGACAATGTTTATAGAACTATTTTATTCATTCGTTATCCTAATTTTTTTTGAAATGTTCACTTAAGCCTATTTTTGATATAGCTATCATCTACTTGATTTGAAGGAATGTTTTGACTGATAAATGAGAAAATGATTTTACATGCCTTATATTTAATTAAATTAAAGGATAAATGGTTTACTTTCGTTGTAATTTCTTATGGAACACTTGGCGAGATCCTACTAGGTTGTTTAGCTCACACCCTACCTTTGTCTTTATGTGTTTGTAGATTACGTTATGCTAGGTCCAAGAAATGGGAAAACACCACTTGGAGGTGGTGGGAATTCTTGATTCATGGGAACCTGGAGTGATGATGGTGATTGGTGTAGTCATGGTTCACTTTTTACATGGGGATTGTGAGACTTTGTCTTGATATATACCACTTCATCTTTTTGATGATGCATTACTTTAGGATGTTTATCTGACTACTTATGGTACTTTTCTACTTAAGTAGTATTTTTAATATCGACCGTTTATTATTTTATCTCCCACTATTATGCATCGATGGGTTTTTTGTGGAAAAATCATTCCCTTTGATGTTTGATATGATTCCAGGTGCTAGTCACCAATATGTGGGGACTAGGAATGCCCTTCAGGCCATGTTAGGACTAGTTTGGGTATCAGTGTACTAGGGTATTTAGGTTCATTTGTGAAAAAATATCATAAAATGTGTGAGTTTGTTCATATTCCCTTAATGTTAGTATGTAGTTTGGGATTTCTTGGTAGACAAGAGGCAGGATTGTCGAGACTTAAGTGGTAGTTACAAGAAAGTTCCTAGCCAACTCTCATCGCAGTGAACCTTAAGTCAACATGGGCGTTTGGGAGAGGTTTTATTGATGAATAAATTGATATAATTTTAGTATTTTTATAAATTTTATCATATTATTTTGCGATCCCATAAAATTTAATTATATCTTATGGAATTTATATTCTTGTATATCTTGATTGAGGTGATGACATGAGTACCTTCATCGATGTTTTTGTATTTCATGTTGGTGTTTTTTAGTACCATGCCCTTAAGAAAATGTTTGAACAAACCTTAGGAGGGATCATTGATGAACCATGGAAAGTGAACCCTCCCATTGATCAAAACCTCATTGGGAAAGTGGTGTGTGCTATCCAAACTCTGTGACAAGTAATTACACCCATTCCCATTCAAGCTATGGTAGTGGAACCTCGAAAGGATGAATCTAGATATCGTTCTTAAGATATTATTCCTTAGAAACCACTATATTCCAAGGATAGAATGATCATCAAGAGGATGAGGTTTTTTTGAAAAATATTGAGATTCTTTTTGAGTTCTTGGAAATTCCTGAAGCTATACAGGTGAAGTGTTCTACCTTGCTTGAAGGGATTAGTAGGAGGTGGTGGGATTCGATGGTTACATCAAATAAATAGGAAGGATTGGAGTTTAAATATTTCATATCCCTCTTTATATAATAGTTATATCCATATTTTATGGTTTTGGTAAAGTATATGAAGTTACTGAACCTTCAACAATTTGATAGGACCATGAACCAGTATACGAACTACTTTGCTGAACATGTTTAGTTTTATCCTAAGGTAGTAAAAAGTAACAAAATAAAGGCCTATAGATTTGAGATGGGTCTTTGATCTAATATACGATCCCAAGTTTTCTTTTTGAAGTTCACTTCTTATGTTGATGCACTGGATAGAGCTTTAATGGATGAACTTGACCTGGTTGGTAAGTCAAGGTTGATGGGAGTTCCTCTTACTCTCAGTGGAAATTTTTTTGGTCCCTCAAAATGGAAGAGGAAGTGTGATGATTCTAGAGTAGGATCTAGAAAACATGAATCATTCAGAACTTTTATGTTGTTTTGATAAGTCCCATTGAATTTCTTATAGTTTTTCAAGTCTAGGCATTCAAAAAATCTTATTTACTGACCCTGATGGGGTATGTTGTGTTTTCTAGGGAGAATGGGACCCAAGTTCAAGTAGAGCCATACTACCTTTTCTGAAGTTTTTTAGTGTAATATCTGTGTTTTATTTTTATTTGTATAAATAATCTTAGAGTGGTAATCTTCCACCAGTGGTTTTTGAGTTTCCCAACTTGTTTCCATCCAACTTTTTTGGTTTACCAATGGTAAGGGAATTATAGTTCTCCACTAACTTGGTACTAGGTACCCAAACTATCTCTATTACTTCTTAACATATGAAACCAATTGAACTAAAAGAGTTAAAGACCCAACTGGGTGATTTATTGGATAAAGGATTCATATGCCTGAGTGTATCAAATTGGGTGATACTTGTTCTTTTTGCAAAAAAATATTACGGGACACTCCACCTTTGTGTTGATTATCAGAAACTCAATAAAGTTATGGTAGAGAACAAGTATCCATTAAAAAAAATTGATGATCTGTTTGAATAGTTGAAAGGGGTGAAGTGATTATAGAATATTTATCTTTGGTCTAGTTACCACCAGTTGTAAATCAAAGATATAATATTACAAGGACTACATTTAGGAGTAGGTATGACCACTATTAATATCTTGTTATGAATTTTGGTCTAACTAATTATCTTTAAGTTTAATGGTACTAATGAATAGGATATTCTATGAGTATCTTGCTTCGTTCATGGTGGTTTTTGTATCTGAAATATTGGTTTACTCTAAGACCGAGGATGACCATGTGTGTCATTTGAGTGCAATTACGGAAATTTTGAGAGATCATCGACTTTATTCAAAGCTATAAAAATGTAGTTTTTGGATTTAGGAGATAAATTTTTTGGTACATGTTGTCTTGGAACATGGTACTTTAGTTGATACTGAGAAGTTGAAGGTTATTATAACATGAGATAATCCATGTAATGTCTTTGAGATTTAAAACATCTTGGACCTAGTGTGGTATTACCATCAGTTCATTAAAGATTTCTCAAAATTGGAATCTCTAATAACTTCTGTCACTCAAAAAGGAGTAAAGTTATTATGGGATTTAAAATTTCAAGATTCTTTTTATGAGCTGAAGAACCTTTTCACTTCTGTGCCAATGTTGAATCTTCTATAGGTTAAGCATGTATATGTGGCCTTTTGTGACACATCAAGTTTGGTTTTGGGTTTCATTCTCATATAGGGAGATCATGTGGTGGCCTAGAGTTCCCAATAGATTATGCCACATAAGAAAAAAAATCCTACTCATGATCTTAAACTCATAGCCATGATGCATGATATTAAGAGTTAGAAACATTAAATTTTCATAGAAAGGTTTACCATTTACTCCAATCACAAAATTATGAGTTATATCTTATCTAAAAAAGATTTTAATCTTCATCACAAGTGATGAGTGAAGTACCCAAAATCCTTTGATTTCGACATTGCTTACACCCCTGGTAAGGGGAATATCACTACTGATACCTTGATTAGGAAACTTCCAACCCATGCTATGAAAGAATCATCAAAATAATGGAACTTTATGGATCTATTTGATCATATGAATTTTGGAGTCCAAAATGATGATTGTGAGATCGTTCTGGAAAGTGTATATTTGACCTCCTCCCTTCTTGAGATGGTTCATTAGGATCAGTAACTTGATGTTGAGTTTCATGTAATTAGGGACTCAATTAATGATGTGGAGACCATCAATGAGTGGTTGTTCTCCTATGAGGGAATCCCATTTCTTTGGAACCAGTACATTATACATTTGCCTATGGTAAAGTCCATGTGGAATATTTCCACAATTCCTAGTGTTCACACTGGAACTATGGATATTTTCTATGACATGTTGTGACGATTCTAGTTGCTAAGTATGAAATAAGACATTACTGATTTTGTTTCTCATTGGTTTGAAATTTCAATGGATTTTGTGGTTGAGTTTCATAGTACCCCTCAAGGGAAGAATGTGATCTGGGTAGTGATTAATTGGATAACTAAATCAACTAACTTCATTCCCATTTGAGATATAAACAAAGTTGAGGACTTGAGAATCTTGTATGTGAAGAAGATCATTAGATCTCATAGAGTTCAATCTATTATAGTTTCTGAGAGGGATCCTCAATTCACTTCTTATTTTTGGAGAGGACTCTTGGAGGAAATGGGATCTCCGGTGAGTTTGAGCATCAAGTATCATCCATAGATGAAAGGCCAGAAAAAATGAGCTATACAGATTTTGGAAGACATGATTCATGCTTATATTCTAGACTTGGGTGGATCTTGGGATAGCCATTTGGGACTATTTGAGTTTTCCTATAACAAAAATTACCAATATTCCATCAGTATGGAATCCTTTGAGTCCTTTTATGTCTACTCATATAAATCTCCATTGTATTGGTCAAATATTGGTGAAACTTACTTGATTAGACTTAGTTTTTTCTAAGAGATGATGAAAACAATCCATCTGATTCATCATATAATGGTTATGTATTAGAGCTGGTATAAATATTATAATAATATTTATCGATACCCTTTGTAATTTTTAGTTGGTGACAAAGTGTTTTTAGGAGGTTCACCTTTTTTGGTTCAATAACAACTTTAAGAATAAGGAAATCTTGCACTATGATATGTGGGACTGTTTGAGGTGGTTGAGCAGATTGGTATGGTGTCTTACCGTTTGGATTTTCCACCCCAGTTAACATTGATTCATAACATGTTTCATGTGTTATAGATCATAAAGTATCTATTTTACCTATCTATTATTTTTATCTAGGAGAACCATGATGTAAAACCTAATTTATCCTTGATCGAGCATCCAGTTCAGATTGTTGATTATGAGATGAAGGTTCTTTATGGAAAGGCCATACCTTTGGTTCAAGTTTTATGGAAAACTTATTCTTATTATCATGATACTTTGAAGTGTGAGGCACTGATTAGAGAGAATTGGTCTCATATCTTTGATATGGAGTCTTTTTGATAGGATTTTTTTGGGGCATAAAGTTTTTATGGTGGAGGTTGTAACATCATGTTACCATCTTCTAGGTAGTTCTTGAACTATTTTTTATCACCTTTTTTTGGGTCCTATTCTGAGTTATTTTTAGAGTATTTTTGAAAATTTTATAATATTTTGGACCTATACACATTTTTCACATTGTTAGGAAAAACTGTGTGTTTTGGCCCAACAAACCACACACCCAATTGAGAGGGTCTAAAAGGTGGCACACAGTTAGTCCAAACCTTGAGGCCACCCCTCCAAACCATGTAGATTTGGATATTAAGGGTTTTTGTGGATGGAACATGGTTAGATTAACCATGTGGAAAAATAAATAACCCTTTCCAAAAGCCTAGGTAGGGTGTACAGTTAGGTGTATGGTTAGTACTAACCGTGCACCCCAACCATAAAATCGTGAAAACAAAATTTTAACCTCCTGAAAATTTTAATTAAAATTTTGGGACCCCCATTTTTTACCCTAAAATCCTCCCATTCAACCTTAATTGAATTGATTGACTTTTATAATCTCTCAATAGTAAATTTGGCTCCTCTAACCTCTCTTCTTGGATTAAATCACCGATGGACACGTTTGATCTCTGTATGGTAAGTGATTTATTCCTGAGTTGGAAACCATACTATGTTCTCTTCTCTTTTACATTGAGAGTGATAAATATTCAAGTAATTTATGGAATTGATACTTTATTTGATTAATAAAAATTCTAGGTATTCCTCTTTGATATTACTTGACTTTAATTCACCATTGGAAATTCTCATTTTGGGTGATTGATTGATTGATCATATGATAAGAAGGTAGATGGTTCCATAAGTCTTTTCACTACAAATTAAACCTTAATATTCTTACTTGATTTGAAATAAAATTTTAATATATTTATTTTAAATTGAGTAAATTTTTATGATTGATTTTAAAGGCATGATATTTGTAAAATAAAACCCCCTTTTCAAAGGATTTATAAATTGGGTGAATTTTGAGAAAGATGGCTTGAAATGATAATTGATTTAATGAAATGATTTGATATTAAATCTTGAGAAAATGTATTGAAATGAAAGATAGATTTTAAAGGCATGAAATTGAATAAGACATATGTTTTGGTTTTAAATTGAAATGGCATGTTGAGACCTGAAATTGGGAGTTTAAACTATGATTGATAAATTGAATTTAATTGAATGATATTTCCCATGATTGATTGATTGAAATAACATGTGAGACTGAGTAGTTAGTGAGTGATTGGAATAATAATTCTAGGACTATAACTCCCTAGATAATGGATTGACATTGATAACTTTAACTGAACCAAATTTGGTATGATTTCCCTAATGGGGTGTTGATTGATTATCCCAATGGCATGAACCTTAGAGACATGTGCACACACTTTTAGAAATGATAATTGACTGATTAGTGTGGGGATCATATAGTCAGGAACTACCTAATCTCAGGGATTATTACCAAGATTCTTTATTTTGAATTGATTATTACATGTAGTGTTTATAGAACTATTTTATTCATGCCTTCTACTATTTTGTTGAAATGATCATTTAAGATTGTTTTTGATATATCTTCAATATACTTGATTTTAAAGTGTGTTTTGAATGATAAATGCAAAAAATATTTTCCATGAATTATATTTATTTAAATTTAATCATAAATGGTTTACTTTAATTGTAATTTCTTATAGAAAACAAGTTGAGATCCTACTGGACTCTTTTACTCACACCCTATCTTTACCTTCGAGCGTTTGTATATTATGTTATTCCAAGTATAGGAAAATTGAAATCACCACCTTGAGGTGGAATGTGTGCTTGATTCATGGGACCCTAGAGTGATGATGGTGACCAGTGGAGTTATGGTCCACTTATGACACAAGGAGCGCGAGACTTCAACTTGATGGATATTGTGTCATCTTCTGGATGATGTATTACTTTGGGATGCTTATCTGTCTACTTGTGGTACTTTTATCCTTGAGGAGAATTTTTCACACCAACTGTTTATTATTTTAACTTCCACTGTTATGTATCTATGATTTGTTTTTATGGAAAATCCATTACCTTAGATGTTTGATATGGTTCTAGGTGCTAGTTTCCAACTCATGAAGATCAGGAATACCCTTTGAGTTATGTCAGGACTGGTTTGAGTACCGATGTACTAGGGTATTTAGGTTGGTTCATGATAAGAGGATTTCAATATTAGTGTTTGAGAAATTTCAAAATGAGAAGATCATGTCACTGAAAATCATGGAGTTTCTATATTTTAAAAATTGGAAATACTTATGTGATCATGAAAGAAATATATAGAATGAAATGAGATGAGAACAAATTAAATAGAGGTGAGATAATTTTTTAGAATATACTAGAAAAGTATTTATTTTTAATATCATAAATTACCAATAAAATGATAGAGATATACCAATGTGTGTACTACCTATTGAAGAATATCCTAGTCATCGATTAAAAGAAAATAAGGGGGATAATCATTGAGGTACTAACTTGTTTCCATCAGATATAAAGAGCATCAATGTTTGTCAAGAAGAATAATATATTGATACTGATGTGTAGAGTTATTCTGATTATTATCTATATTGAGGTGATAGATATTTCCTTTGATCATTATAAGGCTTATCATCAAAAAGCAATAAGATAACTTGTTCTTTCATGATTGTTTCACATGAATTGATCATTCAGAAGTTGTGAAGTGGCTAATGTTCATGCAACTTTAAATGAACATATTCTATCAATCGAAGTCCTTGGTTGACAAAGCAGATATATTCTTTAATGCTAGAGTATCCTAAATTATTGAAGAATATCTTACTAAAGAAGGAGTTGGAGAACCAATATCACAAACCATAGGGATCTAGTATAAAGAACATATTGGGAGATAATTAAATTTTGGGAAAAAATTTTCAGGTTTAAGTATGATACCTTTCCTTTATATTTACTTTATATAAATAGTGGATATTTGTGTCTCAAACTTGAGATGAATGAAACAAGGATGTAGTCACCCATATTATGAGAAAACTATGTAAATAATATGTGTTTTTGACCTTTTAATTTACCACTTTTCATGCGGTGTGCTGTTTTAGAATTTACTTTAAATTGATCCATTCATCCTAATAGGTGCAATGGTTCAAATTATTAGGGAGAATTAAAATTAAATAAAATTTAGTTTGAGCTGATTTACCCCCTCTCAACATGACTACATTATCAACTTGGAATTTCAAGTGGAATCATATTTCAAGGTTCAACCTTTGATTGGATCTATTTTTACTAGTTTTTTTTGATATCGTTACATATGAAGTACATATTTAAAGATGTTTTTGAGATCCCTATAAAACTTGATATGGAGGATTCTACAAAAACCTTTAATAATAGAAATAATAGAGAACCAAATATGGTGAGAATGATCTTATATATTAGAATAGGTAAAGAGTATTCGCAAATAGTAGAATTTAATCAAAGTGGAGAAATTACTATCATATATCTTGATAATTATCCTCTGGAAGAATCAATTTTAGGCTATGAAGAGTAAGAACATATTGAATCAATTAGGAATTTTTACTATTAAATTAAGTATTATTTGAAAAATATCCCCGTTGAATTCATCAATTTCATATTTTTGTTTATTAAGGGTCTACAAGAAGAAAAAATATAGATAAATATGGAGATAGATTCTATAGAGAATGAATTAGATGATAAGTTACAAAATTCCCAAAAAATAATCAAATATTTTGAAGTCAATGAGTATCTTACATGGTTATATAAAGAAAAATATTCCTTGGATAAAGAAATTTTTTAAAAGAATACTAATGAGAAATATAAGACTAGAAAATAATTTAAGGAGAGGATCTATACACAAAAAGAAACTTATAAATCTACCATTGATGTTAAGAATACTCAATTGGAGGTCAAGGATAAAAGAATAAAGTAGTATGTCAATTACTTGTAAGAAAGTATAATAATGGGAAGAGAAAGTTAGATTTGATGAGGATGAGAAAAACAACCTCAATATGAATTATCTTGAACTGGAGTTCAAAATGAGAAATCTAGAATCAATACAATATGAGTCTTTTTAAGCTACTAATAAAAAAGGTGGTTCCATCAAAGTTCCTGAGGAGTATATTTTTACTAAAGGAATCATATTTTTGGTAACAAAATTTTTAAAACATAAATTTACTACGTTATAATATCTTAGAGAAAAAGTTAACCCTTTCTTTATATATATTGTTTGTATTAATGTTCTTTCAATGGATAGTGTAGGTTACAAAGTGAATTTTGGACAAATTTGGGTGGAAAAAAATGATGATAAAACCACCAATATATCAAAGGTGGATGTGAGAATGATTATAAATTTTAGCTAAAAAATTGGGATGTTTTGTCCAAAAATATAAATAAATTAAACATTTTCATAATAAGTTCAACATAAAAAAAATCAAGGTTCATTGGTCACTGTTTGTGTTGTGAAAGATTTGGATAAAAGGCCATTGATTATTGAAATAACATTTTAATCATTAAAATATAAATAAGACTTGTATTAATGGGGATCATAGTTGAAATGAAAAGTACGTCCATTGTATTAAATAAAAATACACAAAATAAGAAGAATCTATCTATCAAGAATACATTTAAAAGTCTTGAAAAATTATATGGAAATTGCAACCAAGGTGGCCACTGGGATAATGAATTTTGGTTCATAATTTCAAATCATAATTAATATATTATTGAAGATAAAAGCCAAAAAATTTATAACAAATAATATGTGAGTTCATCTTGGGGTATATGAAAAATTAAAACACACCCAAGAAGATGGGGAAGGATGCTACATAAAAAAGAAGAAGGTGCTTATACTGTGGAATAAAATTCCACATCATTGGTTATTTCAAGAAAACCATGAACATGAATGATGAAAGACTCAATATGGAACAATAAAAAATAAAATTAATCCAATAATATAAGAAAAGGATTGGTTTGGTGGAAGATATTTGTGAAGAAGAATTCAAATTTAATGAAAATTTTCCAAAATGTGGTGACCCAAGGCTTCCTGAGAGGTTGTGTGGGAGGTGAAAACAAGTCGGACACACTACTATATATTTCCTAATATTACTACTATAACAAGATAATATTTGATTAAATAAAAGAAAAAATCACCAAGGAATTTTTGAGGTACTTTGGCTACTATGAAAAATAAGATTACACACAAATAATAAATTAAAAAGAGAAATAATAATATTATTCCCAATTACCTTCATGTCTATAAAATCAAAGTAGGAATGTAGAGTTTTCACAAAATTTTATTTGTAAAGAAAGGAGTTTCTCATTTGAGAAATAGCTTTTAACCTTTTTTATCTTAGTAAGAAGATTGAGAGAAACCACCTTATTCACATATTTTATTGTTTGTCTTTCTTTGTAAGGAATTAAAGGTATTGTATGTAGGGGAGAACTAGATGAAAACTATGATAATTTCACAGTGAGTTAGAATATCCATCATTAATTTCTTTGATAGGTATCAATTGTTGACTCCTTAGAACATTTCAAGTGGCATCATCAGAAGAAAAGAGAATACTTGATTAAAAAGCTGATAGAGTTTACCCTTAAGAGGGTATTGAGTTGAGAAAGCTGTTAGATATCATTATTTCATATGAATATGGAAATATGGAAATATGGAATGTTATAGAATCAATCATTGATATGATTTTCATGTCATAATTTTCCATCCCTATGTGAATAATGAAAATTTTAAATTAAGGGGGAGATATTTATTATTCAATGATAAGAGAAATAAGAATATTTTGAGGAAAACATGGATGTTTAGGTGAATGTTGAGATGTTCATTAGTTACTCATTTTTTCAACATTGATCTTTGATTAAGTAGACTTGATTTTATTAATTTATGGTGCTCATGTGGTTTTAGAACTTATACTTATTATCAATAAGGGGAAGAAAAAGATAATGTTGAATTTATTTTAAAGTAGATATTGAATTGAGTATTGATAGAAAATTAAAAGTGAGGGATTAAAGTGACCAATGGACTTTGATAAAGAGTATTGTTTTTTTTCAATAATAAGTAAAGTAAATATATGATGAGTTCAGCTGAAAGAGCTGAATATATGGGTGAGGATATTGAAGTTACCTATGAATGATGAAGTATTTCATGAAAAGAGGTAGATTTAAGAACCTGTTGAAGACCAATATGAAAAAAATTAGAGTTACTATGGATTATATATTATCTTATTTGGCATTGTTCATGATGCTAGAGATACATTCATATTTTGGAAAATGAAGATTTAGATAAGAGACCGAGTAGCTTCCATGGAAGATTGGAAAATAAGATAAAGATAGTGTTGCAACTTGTATATATTTAATTAACATGGAGTTTAGATAATATTGAATCAAAGGTATGAGAAAATATTATTAATTATTGATGAGGCCAATGTCCACTATTGGCTCTTATTGAAGATAAAAGATATTGTTTCTTAGGGTTTGAAGGTATTTTATAGACTTGTAGACTTATCATGAATAATTATTTTTCCCAGTTGATTTATCTTGTTTATCCAATGAATACATAATTTTTTGAGAAGTTAAAAAAGAGGCATTGAATAAGAGAATAAGTGGATATGATTCTAGTGTTGGATTTTTTTATCAATACAAAAATCATGTTCAAACTCACATATAATAAATTTTATATTGTGAGTTGGAGGATGTTATGAATTTTAGAGGGTTTTAAAAGAAATTTGAAGTTGTTTGGAAGAATTTTAAAAGTTACTTATAATTTAGAACTAGAATATGATATCTAGAAGTTAGGTGGGAGCTACTAGAAAAATAGGAAAATGAGGCCCTTGACATGGGCGACCAATGATGGCAGTCGTAGAGCTTAAAAAAACAATTCTATCATGCCCCCCACTCGCTCATGCACAACCCCCACCCCTACCTACACAAACCCTACCCATCCCTCAACTGTTGGCCGCTTCCGCTTCCAGCTTCGACAACCTCTCCCTCCCTGACTCACCTCCCCACTTCCACCAATGCATACCTCTCCCCCAGATCCCTCTCCTTCGCGCCTCGCCTATCGCTGCCATTGCACCCAGAGTCATTGCTGATGCCCATCCCCCCTCACTGCCGCCCCTCACTCCGCACCCTACCTCGGCCTCCGTGACCACCTAGGGTTCCCACCCGATGATTTGCTCCCAGATGTGTATTGGGATAGGGTTCCAGGTGACCATTATTTCGTAGCTTTCTAGTTTATGTTTTTATGGATTTTTTTATCTAATTAAGGTTGATACCAACAAATTAATAATTTATTTGAGGTTCATTATAACTATGAATCATAATCTATGAATGAATCACTCCATTATAATCTTAAGAATCACCAAAAAAATATATGGGTTTAACCTCTTATTTATTAGTCTCTATGTGTCTTCATTCGAGCTGTAGATCGAGATCCCTTATTTTGGTTTTCATTAGAAGATTCAGGTTTGGTTGGCATCGAACTCTACTTCATTCAAATTCCCTTAGTGTAAATGTTTAATTTATTATCTTTTATGCCACACTAATTGGTATCCTTGTTTATGGTTTTACATTAATGCATGATGTCTTTTCGATATCTCTTTGATCCAAATGAATGGAATCACAATTGGATGCTCATTACTATGCCTCAACTATCAATAAATGCGTGGAATCATTTGATGACCATTTTTTTCAGCCCACTTGGTGTCTCCATCAATTGGTTGTCAATATCCCTGTAAGGGGTACTTTCATAACTACAAATTCCACAAGTTCTTCAAGAACTGTACATATAACTCAGTCTCCACTTATAGATCTAATTCGCAAATATTGAGAACCTTCTCACCAGGATTTCTTATTCAAATAATCTCTTGTGCGCTTCTTGAGTATATTATCATAGGATCTTGAAAGGATCAACAAAAAATATCAGAAGCTTACACAGAAGGTGGATCTCTCTCGACTCTTCTTTCTTCTTCTTCTTCTTCAAAATCCAAAAGGTTTCATTGGACAAGAATACCCTTATTTGTTACTTCTCACATGGATGGAAACTCTGATTTTCAACCTGTATAAACTTTGAATTCTTTCTAAGTGTTGATGGTTATGTAAGATAGATTCAAGCTTACACTAATAGATCAATAGTTACCCATGATCAATAAACAATCAGCACTAGCCACATTTGGAAAACCACCCATGTCCATGAGTAGAAATTACCCATGAGCAGCATCACACGTCCACAATCATGTTTGAATTATACCAGTCCCCCCCCAATTCATGTTGTCTCAAAGTCACAAACTCCCATAAATTGTCGCATGACAAAAAACTTCTCACCTGTCAGCGCCTTTGATTGAGTGTCAGCTCACTACTCACTATTTCTAACAAACTCGACTATAATCAATCCTCTTTCAACACATTCACAGATAAAATAGAACCACGTATCAAAGTGTTTGTGCAACCATATAACACCCAATTTTTTAAGGTATATGGAAGATTTGTTGTCAACATAGAGAATCACTAGTTTGGGCTTACAACCAGTTAATTTAGAAAATAAATGTCTCAACCATAATTCCTGAAATACTACTGTAGTTGTTGCCATGAACTCCATTTTATAGGAAGACAATGCCACTGTATTTTACTTTTGTGAAATCCATGAGACCATACTCCCATTCATGTAAAATGACATGCCTCCGATGCTTTTTCTATCATCAAGATCACCAACCAGATCACTATCTGAGTAGCCAGAAATTTATTCTTTACACTACCCTCATACATACACCCATCCAAAGTGAATTTTACCCTTCAAGCACATTATTATCTAATTCACCACCTTGTGATGCATCACGGTGGGATTCTCTAAGTACCTACTTACTATTACATTAGAATAAAGAGATTTTGTCATCTGTGATGAAGGTACCTAAGGAAACCGATGAAACCCTTATACTCCGTAGCATTTACAAATTCCCCCTTACTATCTTTATGAACTTATTATTAATCTCAATGGGATGTTTATTTTCATTTCAATCACTCAACCCAAACTGAAGCAACACCTTCCTATTATAGGCTGACTACTTGAGCTAGGTCTTCCCCTCCTTTTACTCAACTTTTATGCCAACACTAGATAGATGATTCTTACACCGATGGAAATTCAGGATTACACAACTCACATTATATTTACGTAGAGAGGATTCATGCTTATACTAACTAGCATGATTTTTATAAAGTGACTAGAATTATTTTTATGGCGAAACTTTTCATTTTTATATAGACATGTCTCGAGTACTCACTGTCTTGTCTCATTCTTACAGACTCTATTTCTATACAGATTTAATTCATCTATAAATATTGTCAAGATGATACTTACACAAAATACATTTATGTCTATAATAATGATTTCATGGTATCATATCATGTTTATACATCAGAAAATTGATGCTTATACACCTTCTTGGTAACCTGAGAAGCACACTCAAAAAATATTTCATTTTTCAGATAAAATATAGATGGGCTGATTAAACTTATACAAACTCATTTGAAATAGTATCCAATTGTCCATCACATCTCCAAGTATTGTTACCATCAATGTAGTCCAGTTCTATACCAAATCAACTATGATACCCATAGAATCTCCATAATTTATGAAATACTTTATAGATTCATAATTTATTTTCTCCTAATGCACACATGGTGCACATACCCCATGGATTGTATCTCCCCCTTCCTCATGCATCACTTATTTCATCATATTTAATAATAAAGAAAAAATGGGAGAAGGGGTTACCTCAATTATCCTCATATTGTGGAATGTGGTTGATCCTTGTGGACTAACCCTTTACTTCAAATCTTCTTCCAAATCTTTCTTTGAACAAAAAAACTTGACCAAGCCTCCTTTTGAGTGTATGAACATAACACCTCCCCTGTATGGTTTTGAATACACTTCTTTTTTGAGAATCACCTTACTAGGATATTGTCCCTTCTTAAATTCATGACTTTTGTAGTTTCTTCCAAGTCTCTTTCTCTATATTTTATTTCTATCCTTCCATATAGGTTGTTGAGTATGTAATTACCTTGGAGTTTGGTGCACTCCTTGTTACCTTTATTTGGAGTCATCTTCCAAAATATTAAACCTGTTTTTTATTTGTTTTTTTCAGTAGGATATTTTTTTCTTCTGTTTTGGTTATTTATAGCTATAGAACTGATTTCAGGTTGGTTTTTCTATTTTGGTTATTGGTTTTAGAACTATAGTTTGTTTCTTTGTTTTGGTTATTAGCTCTAGAATTATTTGCAGGGGTTGTGTTGCAGGGGATGTGTAACTACAATTTTGGTTTTGTTTCTTTGTTTTGGTTTTGGTTCATTTGGATTAAATTTTTGTTTTTAATATTTTAATTAAATTTGGTATTTTAATGAATAATATGAAATTTTTTTTTCCCTGATGATTTATAGGTGAAAAGGTTTGTTGTGGATGATTAAAAGTGTTTTTAATGGCTCATGTGTGATTAAATCTTAATTCTATAAGGATATGTGAGATAAAAATGAAAAAATTATCACTACATTAGATTACTTATGTGTGAAAAAAGGTATGTAGGATTAAATACCATGTTTCAAGAGTGGCACCAAATTAAATGGGGAATTTTAAAAGCCACATCAGATAATTTCTAACACCATGTCAGATTAACTGGGTCATTCTACCTCATGTCCGATTAACTGTTCATGATATGCCTCGTGTAGGATTAGTTTGACCACTTCCCAACAACTTTGTGGGATTAAATAGAATGGTAAGGTAATGTATCTAAATAATTGGATACTATAGGGACTTGTATAGGAGTAAATCAGATTCACTAGCACTCTCTTTAGATTTATTTCTACATCCAAGATTCCTCATGTATGATAAACCCTATGGCTCCCAAATACCACTTATAAATAACCAGGATACCAAAGTCTCTCATGCCTGATTAATTGGTCAAGATCCCATATATATTTTTCACATAATATTAACCCATGCAAGGAAACTTGATGCAGAAGAAGTTATTTCCATAGCCAATCGATATATAATAATTTTAACCACGGGAGAGCACTACCAATGGTACCTCCATGAGTTATTTCCTCATAATATTAACCCACCTGAAGAAGAAAATACATAAAAATAAATAATATTTGAATCCACTACCTAAAATTGTTTCCTATAATCCCACCATTATTCATCATCTTCCTCACTGCCTCTACCAATCATCCAGAACACCACAATCATTAATCTTATTAAATCTATAAATGTCCATATATATACAAAATATACATAGATAATATTTTAAAATCAATATTTATAGCCAAATCAGATAATCAACCAGAAAATATCTCACATGTTATTCTCTATAAAACTCTATTATGTTTTACTACAAAAAAACCCAAGATATTTTTAGTATATCTCCTTTTAAGTATTTGGATTTTTATCTTTAAAAATTATCATTTTATGTTTTAAAGTATTTCTTATAAAATAAATATATTTCTCTATATTTGGTAAAAAAACATTTGTTTTTTTTGAATAAGGAATTCATTTTCATTGGTTAGTTTGAAAGATGTATTTTCAAGGAGATTTTCAATATGAACTTTTAGTTCATAAATGTCTATCTCATGATTAAATATATAAATTGTTCATTTTCATTGGTTGGTTTGAAATATTTATTCATAAATTTCTATCTCATGCTTAAATATATAAATTGTTCAATAATTTATATTTATTATCCTGTTTATTATTCAGAGATATAAATTGTTTATTTTATCAATGGTCCACATGCAACTGGTCAGTCTTTATTTTAAACATATTTTATGATATGAAAAATTCAAGTAATATGAAGTCTTGTTTAAATGGAACTAATTTTTATACAAATATTAATATGGATAAGAGTTGGATTGATCTTCTAAATCAAATGTATCGAGAATATTTTAAGGGAATTATGCAGTTTATTGAGTTCACTAGAGGATTTCAAAGTGACTATATTAGTTTTCTATGTAGAAAATGTGCAAACATATATCAATTAATATGAGATACCACAAGGGAGAACCTATTCTTGAATATATGTCCAAAAAATTATAAGATCTGGACTCGTTATGGGGAATAATATATTCATTGTCAAAATATAGATGCAATTCAGATGGATGTTGATGTGATAATGAATGATCAAATGCATGAAATGATTACTAAACTGGTACATGGGTTGGCTCCTAATGGAATTGACATCCAGAATGTTGAGACTAATGAGATAAATTTGTGCTCTGGTGTAGATCATGATTCGAGGAGGTTTTATGAAATAATTGATGATGAAAAAAATAAATTATATTCTAGATGTACTAGTTACAATAAATTGTCATTTATCGCGGAGTTGTTGCATTTGAAGACTTTGAATCAGTGGTAAGACACATCGTTCAAAATGTTGTTGTTGTTGTTGAAAAAGGCACTTCCTGTCGATGCTAAGATTCCTGAGTCATATTACCATGTTCATAAGTTGATAAAGAAGTTAGGTTTCACATATGAGACCATAGATGCATGTGAAAACAATTGTATGTTGTTTAGAAAGTAAACTATCCATTTGGATATTTGTATGGTTTGTGGCACTTCCAGGTGGAAAGATAACTGGGGAAATCAGACTCATCAAAGTCAGATTGTGAAATAGGGAAAAATGATTGTCGTAAAGCAAATACGTTACTTTCCCCTGAAGCTGAGGTTGAAAAGATTTTTTATGTAATCTAAATTTTCTAATTTAATGAGATGAAATGTGGAAAGAAATCAGGAAAGTGATATGCTAACCCACCCGACAGACTCTCGTGCAGGGAAGGATTTCGATCAGAGACACCCTAACTTTTCTTAAGATGGTCGTAATGTTTGATTGGGGTTGGAAGCAGATGGTTTCAATCCATTAAGTATATGGTTGGTGAAACTCATAACACATGACCCATGGTGTTGGTTCTGTATAATCTTCCTTTGTGGATTTGTATGAAACAACATTTTATATTACTTTCAAATCCTATTAATGGACTTAGAAGTCTGAGGGATAAGATTGATGTTTTCCTTCAGCTATTGATTGATGAGTTGAATGAATTTTGGGGAGATATTGTGATGACTTATGATTGTGAAATGAATTAAATGGTCAAACTGCAGGATACTTTATTTTGTAAAATCAATGAATTCCCAGCCTATGAAAATTTATTAGACTAGAGTATGAAAGAGGAATTTGATTTCCCTTGTTGCAATAAAATTAAAAATTATGTATGGCTTAAACATTCCAAAAAATGGGCATACATGGGTTACAAACATTTTCTGCCCCCTCAACACAGGTTCAAAAAGGATAGAGTGAAATTTGATGGTTCTAGAGAGTTCAAACCATCACCAAAGATCATGAAAAGAGTAGAAATATTATCATAGATTAAGGAAGAAAACATCCACATGGTATATGAATTTCAGGATTTGGTGGATCATCCATTACCTAATATTCACGGTGCGAGTAGACAACGTAATCACAATTGGAAAAAGAAAAGTATTTTTTAAAATCTCCCCTTATGGAAAACTAACATGCTAAGGTAGAATTTGGATGTCACGCACATTGAAAAAATGATTTTGATAATATATTGTGGACCATTTTAGGTGTCAGTGGAAAATCAAAGGACCATGTTAATGCATGTTGTGATTCGAAAGAAATGGGTTTAAGGAAAGAGTTTCATTTACAATTGGATGAGGGAAATAAGGAATATATCCTTGATGCACAGTATAAGATGACTAAAAATGATAAAGATACATTTATTTCCATTTTTAAGATGCTCAAGGTGCCTGATGGTTACTCTTTTAATATTTCAAAGTGTGTGAATCTGACAAGCATGACATTTCAAGGGTTGAAAAGTCATGATAATCACATACTACTTTAGCAGTTGATTCCAATCGTAATTTGTGATTGTTTATCCCCCAATTTTGTTCAACCATTGATTAATATGAGTAATTTTTTAGATAGATTAGTTTAAGAAATCAATGAATGATTGATTTAAAAAAAATTCAGGACAGAATTGTACTTACGCTTTGTCGCTTTGAGAAACTATTTCCCCCTCAGTTTTCAATGTTATGGTTCACTTGAAAGTGAACCTAATTGATGAATTAATGGATTATGGTCTAGTGAAATTTATATGGATGTATCCTATTGAGTGGTATCTGAATAAATTGAAATTATTTGTATGCAACAGAGCTCATCAGAGGCATCAATATCCAATGGTTATTTGATGGATGAGTGTAATAATTTTTGTGTAGAATATATTATGGATTTTGAAACAAAATTAGATAAGCACTCTCATATTCATGATGGCCCAGTTGAAGAAGGGACCATATTTGATATGGACAACATCGATTGGATACAATCCCATCGATATATCTTGTTTAATACTCCATCAGTTGTACCATTAATGCAATAAGTGTCTTATCACTTTTATTGTTTAAATTTTACATGTTTTTTTGTATATATAAATTTGATCATTTAAACATCACATTATCATTTTCAGGAAACACATTAATGAGCTAAAATAAGAGATGTCTCATACGACTGAGTATCAAATTAAACAATCTCATTATGCATCATTTCATGATTGGTTAAAAGATTTTATACGTATAAATTAATTTTAATTATGAGTGAAGTCTAATAATAATTTATTTCTATAGAAATCATTATTGGATTATGTGAATTATGTAGGTTAATAACATGAGTGAGTTAGGTGACCCCACTCTAACTGAAGAACTTTACCAACTAGATGAGGGTCCATCTATAATAGGTCATCATTATACAGCTATAGATGCTAATGGATTTTGATTTCACATTAAAGAGGTTGATGAAAAACTATCAACACAAAACAATGGAATCTGTTTTACAACCATCAATTTTGGTTGTTCCTATGGTCAATTGACAAACATCATCAATGTTTTATACACACAGGGTTTGAAATACATATTATTAAAGTGTAATTAGGTTGATCCAGTGCTTGAAAGTAAAGTCGATCAATATCAGTTTACATTGGTGAATTTTAACAATATGTTATAAAAAAATGAACGAGTTGGTAATGAAACTTTCATTTTGAAATCACAAGTGGGATAAGTTTTCTTCATTACCTTTCCATCGAATCCTAGCTGGCAAGTTGCTGGGAAAATGTCCCGACGAAGAGTGTTTTTATTTGAATGAGATGAACCTGATAATGTTTCCTTTGTTGCACAAAAACTTGATCAACATACCATAGTTCAACGTGAAGAAGATATTTATTGGGTTAGAGAGACCATTGAAGGAGAAGTGGTCAATTTTCATGTTTAATGAAAATGTCCTTACTAATGTTTTCTATGCCTACAGGCATGTCAGGGGAACAAGAACCAGATCCACATCATTTAGTAGAGTCATCTACGTCTCAAGGTCGAGGTATGTATGAATGTAATTGTGTTTATTTTTTTAATTAATTTCTAAACATATATAAATGCACACCTGTCTAATTATGTATAACTTTTTTTCAATAGTATTAGACTCGACCACTTATTCCTCTTATAAGAGAGGCCCTGGTCATGGCATTTCATCTTAGAATTTCAACACGACCTTAGACGTATCATTTGATGAGATATTTCATCCTATGGGAGTGAATACCCCTGAATTTATTCATTATCTTGGTCATATCATACACGACCCACACCGATTTTCATTGACCACACATGCTTGATCTACTTTCCCTCACGATACATTAGATCAGCTATGGAGGAAAGTTCAGGTAAGAGGACTATTTTAGTTTCTTCCCTATGTTTAAAAAATACTAACATGTGTGATTTTTTTTTCTTAAATATAATAATTTTAAAGTGTGACTCAATGATTTTTGGCCAGTGTGTATGGAAAAATGTCATAAGATATGGAAATATCATAAAGGTAGAGTCAATAGGGAGCACTGGGTCCCAAATGTGGGTGCCCCATACATTCTGGAAAAAGTCCTAAGAGGTGTTATCCCATCTCAATGGCGTGAGTTAGTTGCATATTGGTCTACTGAGGTTGTTGCAGTTAGTCTATTTATTTTGGTATATATATTTTAAAGAATGTGTGAAATTTTATTTGTTTGAAATTTGAATTAATTGAATGTAGGAGGTGTCAGCATGCCATTCCCAGAATCAAGTGTTGTAGGGACCACCTCACAGGCTTGAGACTCGTCATGTGTCTCAAATCCAACCTGATGTATTTATTATTCATTTTTTAATTTATTATTGAATATGGTTTTGTGTTATATTTTTATATTTTATTGGTATACAGTTATAGGAGCAAGGTGCACAGACTGATAAAATGTTGGTGTGGATGAGGACTCGTGATCAAAATGATCCAAAGGCTGTAGATCTTATAGTAAGTTCTTGTACTCATTACTAATACTTACATACAACTGTATATAAACACACACACACACACACACACACACACACACATAAATATTACATAGGCTCAATTTGAAACCGAATTAGCACAACTACCAGAGGACCAGCAACAAATTTCTATGTAAAGGGATGAGATATTCCATCAAATTATTGGCTGTGACAAGCATAGATAAAGTTTGAACTTTGAAATAGGGATTCCTCATTATGTAGTTTCACATTACAAGGTTTTGGGTCCTGTTGTTGCAGGGATGACACAATAGCTGACAGATTTTGAGGCACAGTTGAATGCTTATGAGGAGGTAAATGCACAATTTATCGCTAAGCTTATAACACTACGGGAATATGTACCTTCCGGTGATGGTGCAGGGGACCATACGATGTAGGTTTATACTGAATTTATTTATTTATTTTCTATTATTTTCATTATTAAAATCTTCATAATTTTTATTTGTTGTAGGACCCTATCACACTAGATGGAGGTAGTAGCCATGGCCCTGCATGACACATAATATTCAATAAGTGTCTTTCTTTTATTTTTCTAGTTTCTTGTTCAAATTTACTGTCTCATTTTGTTTTAAAAAACAAACTATAAAGACAATTAGACCGATGATAAAACTTTGGATAATAATTAGTTATTCATTGTGTTCTTCTCATGTCTCGGGGGTTATTACCTAATTAATTTAGTTTTATGAGATTTATTTGACCTTCTAATGGTTATGTGATTTGAGTGATTAGAGATGTATCAAGTGATCATGATACTTATAAGTGACCATGAATCATTATTGTTTCAAAATTCACATAACAGATTCAAATGTGATATAGTCAAGAAATTGTGAGGTGGGGGACTGTCTAGGGGGAGTGTGGGGGGATTCAGGTGGGGTGAGGGGGTTGTCCATGGGGGAGTGTGGGGGGAGAGGGTGTGTAGGGTGTAGGTGGGGCTATAGGGGGGAGGGGGTTTGGGGGATTCAGGTGGGTATTAGGGATGGGGTGTTCAGGGTAGAGGTGAGGGCTACACGAGGTTAGGGGTGGGGGCTATAAGGGGGAGAAGGTTTTGGGGATTCAAGTGGGGATGTGGGAGGTGGGGGTCTATTCAGGGTGGAGGTGGGGGATGTAGGGGGTTGGGAGTGGGGGATGTCCAAGGTGGAGGGGGTTGGGGGGTATATTCAGGGTGGAGGGGGTTGGGGGTGTTCAGGGTGGAGGTGTGGGTTGCAGGGGGTTGGGAGTGGGGGTTGTCCAAGGGGGAGGGGGATGTTTAGGGTCGAGGTGGGGGCTACAGGGGGTTGGGAGTTGAGGCTGTCCAAGGGGGAGGGGGTTGGGGGAATTCATTTGGGGGTGGGGAAGTGAATGGGGAGTGGGGGTGTTTAGGGTAGAGGTGGGGGCGATAGGGGTTGGGAGTGGGGGCTGTCCAGGGGGGAGGGGGTTTGGGGGATTCAGGTGGGGGGGAGTGCATGGGGAGTGGGGGGTGTGATATTTAGGGTGGAGGGAGAAAAATACATGGGGAGTGGGGGGGTGTTCAGGGTAGAGGTGGGGGATACAGGGGGTTGGGAGTGGGGAATGTTCAGTGTGGAGGTGGGGGATGTAGGGGTTGGGAGTGGGGGCTTTCTAGGGGGAGGGGGTTGGGGGGATTTAGGTGGGGGAGTGAATGGGGAGTGGGGGGTGTTTAGGGTAGAGGTGGGGGATGTAGGGGGGAAGGGGTTGGAGGGATTCAGGTGAGGGGGTAAGTGCATATAGAGTGGGGGGGATGTTCAGGGTGGATGTGGGGGTTGTGGGGGGTGTCCATGGGAGGGGTTAGGGGGATTCAGGTGGGGTGGGGGCTGTCTAGGGGGGAGGGGGATATCTAGTGGGGATGGGGGGAACTAAAGTGGGAGTGTGGGGGGCTATCCAGGGGGAGGTGGGGTGGGGGGTATCCAGGGGGGGTGGGGGGGCTATTCAGGTGGTGGGGGGGGGGGGCTTCAGAGAAAGTGTGTGTGTGGGGGGGGTTGTCCTAGGGGGAGTGGTTAGGGGGATTCGGGTGGGGGGGGGGGGGGCTGTGTAGGGGGGAAACTGTAGGGGAGAGGGGGGGGGGGCTGTCCAGTTGGGTATGGAAGGTTATTCTTGAAATGAACTAATATGTTCCATTGGTTGCCTTCTAGGCCATATATCTAACCATGTACATGATCCAATATTAGTTAGTGTCTACTTTTAATTTGACTTAAACTCTGGTAAAATTTCCTCCAATAGATACTGATATTGGTCTATCTCAGGTGAATTATTATTCTTGTAACCTTTCATTCATGAATTATTAACTCCTTACCCTACTTCTAAAGGCCTTAGAGAAACCACCAATGGTTGAATCAAATCAAAGCATGAAAACGACTTTTGATTAACATGCATAGGTAGGAGAACATCCCTCAAAGCATTTTTGGTCTATTGAAATCAACTGCATGTCAATATGATGCGTGGATTGATTGGTACAATTAAAAGTTCATTTTAACATATATTATCATTGTTGTAATAATGAGAAAATCATGTGTGTATGGATCAAAACCAACCAAACGAGCACCAATTAACATGAAATATTAGGACAATGATATTTAAGACATTTATATTCTTCAAGAATAATTGGTACATGGATCAGATACCTAAATTGATCGGTATGATCAAAAGTGGCATTTGCCCCTCATATTTGAAGTTAACTGATAAATCATGTAAAAGATGTCAATACCAACCTAATTAACTTGTGTTGTAATGAAATTATTGGAGAAAAATCATCATGAAATTTTGGATATGTAGGAATCAGTGCCACATCAATCAGATGCTCATGTCACCTGGTATGATTAAAAACAATAAGTAATTTTGCTTAGTGTTATTAAAATGACACATCTCCTGTGAAGGGGTAAAAACATGCAAACAAATTATGATTAATGTGCATAGTTAGGAAAACATTCCTCAAATAATTTTTGGTCTATTTAAATCAACTGTGCATTAATATGATGCATGGATTGATCAGTACAATTAAAATTTCATTTTTACATCTATTATCATTATTGTAATAATGAGAAAATCATGTGTATAGGGGTCAAAACCAACAAAATGATCATCGATTGACATGAAATCTTAGAAAAAAGATATTTAAGACATTTATATTCTGTAGGAAGAATCAATGTGTGGATCAGATACCTGAATTTCTCAATATGATCAAAAGTGGCGTTTTCTCCTCATATTTGGAGTTAATTGATAAATCACGTAAAAGATGTAAATACCAACCTAATGTGATTGGGTTGTCATGAAATTATGGGAGAACAATCATTAGGACATTTTGGATATATAGTAATCAATTTCGCATCAATAAGATGCTCGTGTCACCCGATATGATTAAAAACAACAATAAGTAACATTTCTTATTGTTATTAAAATGACACATCTCCCGTGAAGGGGTAAAAATGTGAAAATGACTTCTAATTGACATGAAAAAGTAGGATAACATTACTCAGATAATTTTTGGTATATTTAAATCAAATGCACATCAATTAGATGAACAGATTGATTGGTACAATTAAAAGTTCATTTTCACATCTATTATCATTACTGTAATAATGAGAAAATCATGTGTGTAGGGATCAAAACCAACCAAACGAGCACATATTGACATTAAATATTATGAAAACGATATTTAAGACATTTATATTTTATAGGAAGAATCTATATATGGATCGTATACCTGAATTGATAGGTATGATCAAAAGTGGCGTTTTCCCCTCAGATTAGGAGTTAACTGATAAATCACGTAAAAGATGTCAATACTAACCTATTGAACTTGGGCTGTCATGAAATCATGGGAGAGAAATCATTGGAAAATTTTGGATATATATGAATCAACTCCACATCAATCAGATTCTTGCGTTGCTCGGTATGATTAAAAATAATAAGTAATGATGCTTAGTGTTATTAAAATGACACATCTCCCGTGAAGGGGTCAAAACACAAAAAATGAATTCTATTTGATGTGAAAAGGTATGATAACATTACTCAAAGTATTTTTGGTCTATTGAAATCAACCACACATCAATCCAATGTGGTAATTGATTGGTAAAATTAAAATTTCATTTTCACAACTATTATCATTGTTGTAATAATGAGAAAATCATGTGTGTAGGGGTCAAAACTGACCTAACGAGCACCGATTGACATGAAATCTTAGAAAAATTATATTTAAGTCATTTATAATTTTTAGTAAGAATCATTATGTGAATTAGATACCTGAATTGATCGAATTGATCAGTATAAGGAAACCTGATTTACTTTTAAAAGTCATTGTTTAACTATAAGTACTGTTAAAAGATATTTGATGTTATATTTTGGATCATTTTTGGAAGTAAAAAAACAAAAACTATTTAGATTATTCTATATATATATATACTAACTAAATAAATATGACTAATTTGTATTTTCTTTGTTTAGTTGTTTCTTTTGTATCTTATTGTAGGTTTATTGAGATAGAATATTGGAATGGATTGGAGCTGTTTGGATCACTAGATATGTGAGGAATTATGTTTCTCATTTATTTTTTTGAGGATAATTTATGTTTCTACTATTTATGCTATTTGGACCTGATTTTTTGTTGTTGTTTGCAATATTTTTTCACTATTTCTGTTGTTTGGGAAGCGAAATTGTAATTTTTTTTTAAATTTTCCTGGTTAGCGATTTGTAACAGCCCGAGATTTTATGAAAAATATTCTTTTTATTTCACTAATGTCTTGTGTTGTACGCTACACCAAAAGGAGCTTGCACAACACGTATCCTTGACTTGCCTTGCATTACACGCAATCGCGACCTTCCTCGATAGCGTGTGTAGTACGCAATAACGAGTTTCACTAAACAGCGATATGCTATTAAAATGTTATTAAAACTAGCCATTATGAATAGTAATAACCACTTTTTGAAATTTTGTAAATTTTATTTTTCAAAATGGATTTCATTTTTGGATTCGGAGTATCGAATTTAGCCTAAGGTGAAATTTTGGTACTTTTCGGATAACTTTCATATTCTGATGAATAGTGAAAATTACTAAATTATAATTAAAAACAACTTTTTTAATCAAAATAATTAATAGTGATAAATTATTAATTTGAGTGGTTTTAAATTATATTTAGAATATATTTTTACAATTTAATACAATGTTGGTCATTGAATGTAATTTCACATTTAAACCAGACATAATCAAGTGTCAATCTTTTGATAGATATTGTTTCTTAAAAACACGCTATTTGTTTTAACAGCGGGATTTAATTATAAAATTAATTAATGCAACTTCTATGTTATGAATTTGGTAAAATAGATTTCATTTTTGAATTCGGAATATGAAATATAGCTTAGGATGAAATTTTGGCATTGTTCTGAAAAACATCAATTTTTGATGAATAGTGAAACTACTAAGTGGTAGTTAAAAAAATTAATTTCTTCATAAATCTTAATTTTACCACTTCTGTGAATGGAATTTCAAAAATCCGAGAGACACGGTTGATGTCAGTAAGTAAAATGTGGTTCAATGAGATGAAAATAATTTTTGGTGAATAGTAACTTTTTACTTTTATTTACCACGGTTAAAAGTAAATAGGGTAATTAAGGGTAAAAATGATATTAATATTACCCTAAAACATGTCCTAATCCTATTGGACAAGTGTATCTCGACCAAAAACAACCTTAAGTGTAAAATATTATCATTTAGGCCCACTTGGATTAGATTAGGACATTTATTATTATTTAATTTAAAGAAGAGTTAAAAGAGTTAAAATAAAAGTTTATTTAATAAAACATTTTTAATATGGGTTTATACATAAGATAAATTCGATTATATATATTCATTAGAAATCTAAAAATATTTCCTACATAATGATATTTTATTTATAATTTTTAGACTTCAAATAAATTAATTTATTTATGACACAACGATGATGCAGTAATTACCCTTTTAAGGAAATGTTAACATAATTGATGTTATAAATGCTCAAATAAATGTAATTTGAGACTTTTTATGAATTACACTAATTTTCAAGGTCACTATGATATATTAGTGTTGATTTAATCAACTTGGTTGGAACATATAATTCTGTTATGACTTTCACAAAAATCATATATCAAATAGTGTCAAAATTGACACAAAATAGTTTTTAAATCAAATATTATATTATTAATTGTTATTTTATTCCTAAAAATCTAAGGTTAGGCCAAATGACTTAGATAAGGATATATATATTAATAATAAACAATTTGGGGTTCGTTTGGCATGTTATAGTAAGTGTATTAACCATATAGTGAAAGAAAACAAAAAGACACGGTAAAAGTTAAATTATTTAACTTAGAGTTAAATCTAATTGATAAGGTTAAAATAATACCCTAAACTTGTCTAAATCCTATTAGTTGATAGGATTTAGACCCATCCCCACTTTAGCTTCGAAATAAGACCCTTTGGAACCATTATAAACCGATTTTGACTTTAATATAAAATAATATTTTGAGATATTCCTAAGGTGCCCCTCTCCTCCCTTATAAAAGGGCACCTCTTCCCCCTCCTCCTCACACCAATTTGAGCACTCAAGCTCGGCCAACCCCTGCCATTTTCTCCTCTCCACTTCCCTAGAATAATCCTAGAGATCCTGGTCTTCTTAAAAGACCAATCTTAGTTCCCTAAGTGGAGGATTCAAAGAGGCGTTCCAAAGAAGAGGTAATATCCATTACCGATCTTTTCAATTTCTTTCTTCTTCAACTTCTTCTTCTTTAGTTGTTTCATGATAAAGTAATAAAATCAGTATTACTTACATACTGATAAGTTATTATAAATATGAAACAACCCTAATTCACCTTCTATCCATCCTACGGAAAAATGAAATCACCGCGCGTGCGTACGTACGGAATACCGTCTCCACGCCGTGGTGTAATCTATTTTCCACCACCACCTTACAAGGATGGGTATAATGGTGTAATGAGTAACTATTTATTATTATTATAAATTAATATTGATACTGAAATAATATATATATACTCCAATACAATTCCACAATCATAGGAACGATATCATCACTCGTGCGTACGTACGGAATACCGTCTCCACGATGTGATGCGACTCGTTCTACATGATCATCATTACATAGTAATTATATAAATGAATTGAATGAATAAATATGATATATGTTACACTAATAACATTCTGGATATAAGGTATCTATAACCTTAAAATAAGAATAATAATTTATTCGGCAAAACACGTATAAGAACAAAAGGCAATAAAGACCCGAGTAACAAGTAACAATGAAATATTACTAACAAGAAGCTAAGAATATGACCATATATGATATCATATCAATATGTATGATTCTGGAATAAGTCAATAACATTATTTAAACCATTATACAGGAGCTTCGGACACATACAAAGCAAATCGGACCTAAGGTAAGGGAAATATCACAATCTCATTTTTATCTGAGATTGTTTATACTTTGGCATTTACTGGGGTGTATTTTATCATCCACATCCATGATTCCTGAATATGTAATATTATTTACATCCATCTAAAATTGTTTAAATCCAATTTTACCTTTTGGTGAGTTTTTAGTAAAAGATATGAAAGGAATCTTTCGTCGTTTTTCGTACGAGGTACTTTTTGACTTTTCCGACAAAAGTACGAAGAATGTTTTTTTTAACTTATACGGCATGAATGGATTTTTAAAACATTATTTCCAAGAAGCTTCCTTTACAAGTTTTTAAGTTTATTTTTAATCAACTTCTTTTAGTTTAAATTTGTATGACATGTTAAGAAAGGAAAAATGTTTTTGAAGTAGAAAGGATATTTTCCTCAAGAATGTAGTTCAAGTATTTTATCAAAATTATTTTCCATCTAAGATAATAAAAGGGTTCTGTTTTTATCCCTATTATTACATTTATTTGATCATGTTGTGATGGAAATATTTTTTATGAATTCCTTTATCTTATATGAATTGTTTTATGATGTCATGTTGTTTAAGAATCCCATTTTTATTACATGGGTTACGCTATGATGTATGGTTTATGATTATGTGGCACACATAAGAAAGGATTCATTATAAGATGGGTGGGACCTATATCTCCCTCCAATGCATTGGGTAAAGATTTTATATCTCATGAGATAGACATGGCTGGAATGGTAGGTTATACCGGTTCAGTGAAACATGACTGAAACGAGTGTCGCTCGATTCAGAAATGGACTTTGTCCACTAAGATAGTCTTGGCAATGAGTCTTGACTAACAAGAAATGATTCTCTATGATTATGTGTGTATTCCACAAAGTTTAATGTTTTAAGTTATGATTATTGTGAATACATTTCAATTCCATGAGTTATCCCAGGTTATGAAATTATGATCTCTTTTGCAGGTTAAGATTTCCAAAAGTTATGTTCTTATGTATATGATGTGATTTATATTTCTTTTGTTTACCCTTACTGAGCATTTGAGCTCACCCTTTTATGTTTTCTTTTCCACAGGATATAAAGAAAGGTTTTAGGTAAAAAAAAGGGAAGATCTTTATGGGAGATATTGAAGATCTTTCACCAGGATTAGAAGATTATATTCCGAGTTTCCAAAGACACTAAACTATTAGGATCCTTGTGTGTGTGTTTTTTGTTATGTACTAAGTATTCTGCAAATGTAATGTAATGTCCATGTACATCAGGATTCAGGTCTCTACAGTTGGTATCAAAGGAAAGGTTTAGTCAACCTTTGGAAACTAGGATGTGAGAATGTTAGTGAGATCCCTAGAGATATTTCTAAGGTATGTCTAGGGATGTCCCTAAGGTTAAGTATACGTATAGGTTATAGTACTAGAATTACGCTAACAATCATAGAATTAAACCTAAGATGTTAGATATTGAAGGTACTCCCCCTTTATTATGTTGTTTTCCCTAGCATGATTTTTGCCTCTCACACTATTCTTTTTGGGTTTTAGACGTTGGCTGGAACCCGAAGGAACCGTGTTGATCAATGCAATGGAAAATGCAATGATTTCCCTCCTGAACAAACAAATGTTATGGGAGATGGAGTTCAAAATCTTATTGCTATACTTACACAAGCTATGAATCATTCTGGACTTCCAAATGAGCAGAGAAGGGAACAATATTCTATTGAGTCCTTCATGAGGCAACGTCCACCTTCTTTCAGTGGGTCTTCTGATCCACTTGTTGCTGAACAATGGATCAGTACCACTGAAAAGATATTTTCAGTTCTTCAATGTTCTGAGCATGATAAATTCATCTTAGCAGTATATCGTTTGGAAGGTGAAGCTGATCAATGGTGGAATCTTATCAAGAATACGAGGCAAAGAGATGAAATTGAGTCCATGGAATGGGACAAGTTCAAGAACTTGTTTTTCAGTAATTACTTCCCTCGTATTCTTCGAACAAAGATGGAAAAGGAGTTTCTTGAGCTGAAGCAGAAGGATGATGAATCTGATGGTATATACGAAGCAAATTTTACAAGACTTTCAAGGTATGCATCTGGCATTATCATCCAACCTGAAAGTAAAGTTGATCAATTTTTCAGTGGCTTAAAACCAAGTCTTCGAAGGGCATTAGATATAAGAGACTTTAGTAGCTATGAAGAAATTGTGCGTTGTGCTATCAAGGTAGAAATGGAAGTTGGTGTTACATATCCATCTCATGGTTTTGACAAGAAACGAAAGATGGAGTTCAAGGAGAAATCTCAGAATAATGGTGAAAAGAAGATAAATGTTTCCTTATGCACAAAGTGTGGAAAGAAGCATGGTGGAGATTGTCTTAAAGGGACTAGAAAATGTTTTAAGTGTGGAAAAGAAGGTCATCGAGCAGCTGAGTGTCAAAGTAATGGAAAAAGGGATTCTAATGATGTGAATAAAGCAAACACTGCAGATAACGCACCACTAACACTTCAATGCTTCAAGTGCAAGGAAATGGGGCATTATGCTAATAAATGCCCTAATCCAAGGGTTAGTGATGATCGACATGAGCAACCGCTTAAGGCAAAGGACAAAGGGAAGTCACATGCAATCACCATTGGCGATGTTGAATATGATAACGATGTGGTGGAATGATTAAGTTTTTATGTAATGGGATTCCAAAATAATGTTGTATCATAAAGTATTGGAATATTTATGTATTGGTCTAATGTGGTATTCAAAGTGATTGAGATATTTTTGGAAATAAGATGATATGAGCATAATGAAGGGAAAATGAGAAAATGAAATGTTTAACAGTATTCATGAGCTCGTGATTGATATAAGGACTAAGTGATATCATTGTTTGAGTATATAGAATTTTGAGGATTTTGGTATGTGGAAAGTGTTAAATTTTAACTGCATTCATGTTTTCACTAAGGTATTCAAGAGAATACATGATTAAGGACTTTGAATGTTTGGAATGTGACCAAAAAAACATATCTTATGATATATGGGGATCGACGATGGTGTTAAATCTCTGGTAATCATTTTCACTATGTTATGAGAGTGGACTACAGTATTATGGATAAGCCTAAAGATTGGAATGGATTCTGTTGGACATAAGTTAGTATTGTTTAAGGATATAAGTTTTTTCGATATTATTGATGGGATGTTATAGTAATATAGTTTTAGAAAAAGGACAACCTGCAGGACGGGCGACAGCCCATCGCGTCGGACAAGGCTGTGGGAATCGAACCCACAACTGAAGTGCGACTGGCCTTTATCGCCTACCACTGGCCTACAGGAAGTCCCTGTTTAGTAGAAACTAGTTTTATTATATTAACCAGTATGATATATGAAGTATAAGTCCAATTTAGGAACCATATATGATTAATCTCACTATAGACCGACTTATGTATATAATTTTTTCTAACCTTTTGTTTGAGACAGATGGAATGACCCGTCATTCTATCACATAATCTGCTAACACTTCACGAATAACAAATTCAACTTCATTTATTTAAGAGATGAAGTGGAAATTGTTCAAGGCACGAACAACAGTGAGATTGTACCAAAATAAAGTAAGTATTTATTCTAATTCAAATTTTCAACTTTAGGGAAATGATCTTGAAAACCAAAAATGTTGTCCTAGTGATCTTATACCTGATGAATCAGATGGTACCTTATATCATCACAAATCTATGGATTTGTGATTATTGGATTTTCCATAGCCATGTTCTCTACCACTCTCCATCAGAACATGATGGTTAGATTTCTCTTCCATATCCATATTTTTACCTATGTGGAAACCCAGCGATTTGTTTATTTGGGTAATCGTTACATTTCATACTTTAGTTTTTAAAGCCAAGTTTTGGTATTCCTTTTTACGATGTGGGATTCTATTAAAGAAACTTTCTAATAGTAAACCATTTATAACCCCGACGAATTTCGAGGGCGAAATTCATTTTAAGGGGGGTAGAATGTAACAGCCCGAGATTTTATGAAAAATATTCTTTTTATTTCACTAATGTCTTGTGTTGTACGCTACACCAAAAGGAGCTTGCACAACACGCATCCTTGACTTGCCTTGCATTACACGCAATCGCGACCTTCCTCGATAGCGTGTGTAGTACGCAATAACGAGTTTCACTAAACAGCGATATGCTATTAAAATGTTATTAAAACTAGCTGTTATGAATAGTAATAACCACTTTTTGAAATTTTGTAAATTTTATTTTTCAAAATGGATTTCATTTTTGGATTCGGAGTATCGAATTTAGCCTAAGGTGAAATTTTGGTACTTTTCGGATAACTTTCATATTCTGATGAATAGTGAAAATTACTAAATTATAATTAAAAACAACTTTTTTAATCGAAATAATTAATAGTGATAAATTATTAATTTGAGTGGTTTTAAAGTATATTTAGAATATATTTTTACAATTTAATACAATGTTGGTCATTGAATGTAATTTCACATTTAAACCAGAAATAATCAAGTGTCAATCTTTTGATAGATATTGTTTCTTAAAAACACGCTATTTGTTTAAACAGCGGGATTTAATTATAAAATTAATTAATGAAACTTCTATGTTATGAATTTGGTAAAATAGATTTCATTTTTGAATTCGGAATATGAAATATAGCTTAGGATGAAATTTTGGCATTGTTCTGAAAAATATCAATTTTTGATGAATAGTGAAACTACTAAGTGGTAGTTAAAAAAATTAATTTCTTCATAAATCTTAATTTTACCACTTCTGTGAATGGAATTTCAAAAATCCGAGAGACACAGTTGATGTCAGTAAGTAAAATGTGGTTCAATGAGATGAAAATAATTTTTGGTGAATAGTAACTTTTTACTTTTATTTACCACGGTTAAAAGTAAATAGGGTAATTAAGGGTAAAAATGATATTAATATTACCATAAAACATGTCCTAATCCTATTGGACAAGTGTATCTCGACCAAAAACAACCTTAAGTGTAAAATATTATCATTTAGGCCCACTTGGATTAGATTAGGACATTTATTATTATTTAATTCAAAGAAGAGTTAAAAGAGTTAAAATCAAAGTTTATTTACTAAAACATTTTTAATATGGGTTTATACATAATATAAATTCGATTATAAATATTCATTAGAAAGCTAAAAATATTTCCTACATAATGATATTTTATTTATAATTTTTAGACTTCAAATAAATTTATTTATTTATGACACAACGATGATGCAGTAATTACCCTTTTAAGGAAATGTTAACATAATTGATGTTATAAATGCTCAAATAAATGTAATTTGAGACTTTTTATGAATTACACTAATTTTCTAGGTTACTATGATATATTAGTGTTGATTTAATCAACTTGGTTCGAACATATAATTCTGCTATGACTTTCACAAAAATCATATATCAAATAGTGTCAAAATTGACACAAAATAGTTTTTAAATAAAATATTATATTATTAATTGTTATTTTATTCCTAAAAATCTAAGGTTCGGCCAAATGACTTAGATAAGGATATATATATTAATAATAAACAATTTGGGGTTCTTTTGGCATGTTATAGTAAGTGTATTAACCATATAGTGAAAGAAAACAAAAAGACACGGTAAAAGTTAAATTATTTAACTTAGAGTTAAATCTAATTGATAAGGTTAAAATAATACCCTAAACTTGTCTAAATCCTATTGGTTGATATGATTTCGACCCATCCCCACTTTAGCTTCTAAATAAGACCCTTTGGAACCATTATAAACCAATTTTGACTTTAATATAAAATAATATTTTGAGATATTCCTAAGGTGCCCCTCTCCTCCCTTATAAAAGGGCACCTCCTCCCCCTCCTCCTAACACCAATTTGAGGACTCAATCTCGGACAACCCCTACCATTTTCTCCTCTCCACTTCCCTAGAATAATCCTAGAGGTCCTGTTCTTCTTCAAAGACCAATCTTAGTTCCCTAAGTGGAGGATTCAAAGAGGCATTCCAAAGAAGAGGTAATATCCATTACCGATCTTTTCAATTTCTTTCTTCTTCAACTTCTTCTTCTTTAGTTGTTTCATGATAAAGTAATAACATCAGTATTAATTAAATACTGATATGTTATTATAAATATGAAACAACCCTAATTCACCTTCTATCCATCCTATGGAAAAATAAAATCACCGCGCGTGCGTACGTACGGAATACCGTCTCCACGCCGTGGTGTAATCTATTTTCCACCACCACCTTACAAGGATGGGTATAATGGTGTAATGAGTAACTATTTATGATTATTATAAATTAATATTGATACTGAAATAATATATATATACTCCAATACAATTCCACGATCATAGGAACGATATCATCACTCGTGCGTACGTACGGAATACCGTCTCCACGATGTGATGCGACTCGTTCTACATGATCATCATTACATAGTAATTATATAAATGAATTGAATGAATAAATATGATATATGTTACACTAATAACATTATGTATATAAGGTATCTATAACCTTAAAAGAAGAATAAGAATTTATTCGGCAAAACACGCATAAGAACAAAAGGCAATAAAGACCCGAGTAACAAGTAACAATGAAATATTACTAACAAGAAGCTAAGAATATGACCATATATGATATCATATCAATATGTATGATTCTGGAATAAGTCAATAACATTATTTAAACCATTATACAGGAGCTTCGGACACGTACAAAGCAAATCGGACCTAAGGTAAGGGAAATATCACAATCTCATTTTTATCCGAGATTGTTTATACTTTGGCATTTACTGGGGTGTATTTTATCATCCACATCCATGATTCCTGAATATGTAATATTATTTACATCCATATAAAATTGTTTAAATCCAATTTTACCTTTTGGTGAGTTTTTAGTAAAAGATATGAAAGGAATATTTCGTCGTTTTTCGTACGAGGTACTTTTTGACTTTTCCGACAAAAGTACGAAGAATGTTTTTTTAACTTATACGGAATGAATGGATTTTTAAAACATTATTTCCAAGAAGATTCCTTTACAAGTTTTCAAGTTTATTTTTAATCAACTTCTTTTAGTTTAAAGTTGTATGACATGTTAAGAAAGGAAAAATGTTTTTCAAGCAGAAAGGATATTTTCCTCAAGAATGTAGTTCAAGTATTTTATCAAAATTATTTTCCATCTAAGATAATAAAAGGGTTCTATTTTTATCCCTATTATTACATTGATTTGATCATGTTGTTATGGAAATATTTTTTATGAATTCCTTTATCTTATATGAATTGTTTTATGATGTCATGTTGTTTAAGAATCCCATTTTTATTACATGGGTTACGCTATGATGTATGGTTTATGATTATGTGGCACACATAAGAAAGGATTCATTATAAGTTGGGTGGGACCTATATCTCCCTCCAATGCATTGGGTAAAGATTTTATATCTCATGAGATAGACATGGCTGGAATGGTAGGTTATACCGGTTCAGTGAAACAGGACTGAAACGAGGGTCACTCGATTCAGAAATGGACTTTGTCCACTAAGATAGTCTTGGCAATGAGTCTTGACTAACAAGAAATGATTCTCTATGATTATGTGTGTATTCCACAAAGTTTAATGTTTTAAGTTATGATTATTGTGAATACATTTCACTGCCATGAGTTATCCCAGGTTATGAAATTATGATCTCTTTTGCAGGTTAAGATTTCCAAAAGTTATGTTCTTATGTATATGATGTGATTTATATTTATTTTGTTTACCCTTACTGAGCATTTTAGCTCACCCTTTTATTTTTTCTTTTCCCTAGGATATAAAGAAAGGTTTTAGGTAAGAAAAAAAGGGAAGATCTTTATGGGAGATATTGAAGATCTTTCACCAGGATTAGAAGATTATATTCCGAGTTTCCAAAGACACTAAACTATTACGATCCTTGTGTGTGTGTTTTTTGTTATGTACTAAGTATTCCGCAAATGTAATGTAATGTACATGTATGTCAGGATTCGGGTCTCTACACGATTGCCTATGGAGGTCGCTAATAGTTATTGTTTTTTGTATCTACAGTGAACTCTAGAAGAGGTCTCTTTATGGATGCATTTTCCTTATCCTATAGCATCCTCTAAAGGTTGTCGCTATAAGTATCAGTATACCAAATCAATAGTGGTCTCCAAATGACCTCGTGGTAGAGGAGCTATAGCGACCACCATTGGCGGTCTCTAAAAGTCTTCACCATCGGGCCAACTGTGACCACCAATGATGGTCTGTAGGCTGTCTGTAATGACCACTAGTGGCCGCTTTTGGCGGTCGCTAAAAGGTGTATTTCTAGTAGTGCGGTATATAAGATTTAGATTTATTGAATTTGAAAGATAAAGGTTTTTAGAACTTATAAATTTAAGTATAAAATTTGATAATGGTAATATGTAATGATTTTATCCTCAATACATAAGATTTTTGATATAGACTAAAATTTGGGAAATTCCTCAAATATGTAAGGTTTTCCACAAATACAGTTTTTTACATATGTAAGATTTTACATATATAAGTTTTTTGATGTGTTGATATGAAACTTGATAAATCCCCTGAACAAGGGTTGATACATAATATTTATTCTTTGAGTAAAAAATTGGTAATGTTCTAAAAAAAGGTTGATATGTAATATATTCATATGTAATAAATTTAATACATAATATTTTATATATGATACATATGGGTATTCCATATTTTTTTCCACATGTAAGATTCATTTTTAGTGTTATATAAGGTTCTTCATATGTGAGATTTTTCATATGAAAGATATTTTAATTTGAAAAAATTGTGAGATTTCTGGAAGTTAATTTGGAGTTTCATAAGAACGATTTTAGAAATTTAAGGAGAATCCAGAAGTTAAAAATGATGATGAAGTTAGGATTTTATAGATTAAATATCATGAGGAGAAATTATGATATAAATAGTTAGAGAATAAGGGTTTCACCATGAAAATAATAGTCATGTCATAATGCAAGTCAAGGTTGAATGAAAGGTCACAAATAGTTTTATGAGTTAATAGATATTCACACCATGTTGCGAAGGTCACATAATTTCAGGGAATGAATTGTGACTCATGGTATGGAGTCATGCCGTGATGTCAAGCCATGATATTTATTATTCGCATTATTTTGAGATGGTTAAATATATCAAACCACAATGCATGAAGTCATTATATAATGAACTAGACTAATCCAAAAATAGAATAAGAAGTTATAGAAGTTGAGTTCATTTACTTTTCTGAATTTTGATTTTTAAATTTTAATTTGAAGAGGGAATATCACTATTGATACTGGGGAATACATTTACTGCTGTTTTGAAAATATTATGGTGTATAGTGAAAAAAGAAGAAATGTGAGATAATAGAGAGAGGTACAGAAAAGAGTACTTACTATTGTGAAAGTATCAGAGGAATATGAAGAAGAGGAGAAATGTGAGAAAGAAGAATCACATTGAAAAATCTATGGAAGTTGATCTTAGATGAAGACTCTCTTGTTATGAAAAAATAGATTTTACATTTTTCTATGTATATGAGCACTTTACACTAGTCAAGAGACATTTTTGTGTATCATGAGTTCATGGATATTAACTGCTCATTATAATACACAATGGTGATATTAGTGGAATATATGGTCTCAAGTGATTCTAGATCATGTTAAGGATTAACTACTAATTTTGAGTTAAACCTTATAAAAATATATTATGCTTATTGTGTGTGAAAATGATTTATTCATTCAATTTAATAGGTGTAAAAGGTTGTTTCTAAAAAAATTAATAGGAATAAAGTTCGCCATTTCACCCCCTCTTAGTGAATTATCATTGATATTTTGGATCCTTTTTAATGATATCATAGAATTTTAGGATTTATTCAAAGATAATCTCCTATTTGGAGTTTGAAGAGAAAGAGTTCCTTTGGGTTTGAAGATTTGGTCAATGAATTTATATTGTGAACATGTAAAACCTTAATTTTGTTAATAGTAAGGTAATTACCACTTTAAATGGTAAAATTTATTATATATAGAAATATTATCTTCTATCATAGTTGTTATTAATTAGTTTTGATTTTTTAGAGGCTATTACTAATGGGTTTTTTCTTTTTTTTGAAGGTGTTTCTATGACCACGGTTGATAAAAAGAATTTAGAGAATGATAGTCATGATAAAAATTCCATATTATTATCTCTTTAAGAAAAGGATTTTCTCAAACTTTAAGAAATAAATACTATAATTTTCATTTGGGATAAATTTAAAAACATTTATAAAGGAAATGATAACGTTAAGAAAAATAAGTTACAGGTTTAGAGGTTGAAATATGAAGTTATCTAAATGAATAATGATGAAACAATGGATGACTTATTCACTCGAGTTAATGAAATTATGATCATTATTAGATGTTTTTATGAGAATTTAGAGGATTATATGGTTTTTGAGAAAATATTATGTATTCCTCTAGACAAGTTTAATGAAAAGGTCTTGGCACTTGAAGATTGTGATCCGAGTTCACTTCCCTTGAATGATCTTTATAACATTATGATTTCTAATGAAACATGGAATGGAGGTGTCTTAAATAAAATGAGTATGGATGATATGAAAATTTCTATTAAATATTTGAAATAGGATAAGAGTAATAAATAATAAGTTTTAGAAGAATATGATTCCGATGAAGAAGAAGGTGCGAAAGTGAAATTTTAAAAATTATTGCCACTCATTTGCAGAAGTGTGAGAAGTGGAAAAGGAATGTTTAGGGTAAAGGTACCATTGAAGTTTTTCAAGTGTGTATCTATTGAATATTTATTAGAAAATTTTCTAGAGTTTAAATGAGAATAATATTTTGAAGACGACGATGAGTGACCAAGGAGATCCTCAAAGAAGAAAACTAAAAAACCTAACAAGTCAATGTTTTCTTCAAAGGGGAAAGGTAATTTTTGTTATAAACCTAAATAGAGATATTTATTATCAATGTTTTAGGATGATGATAATAGTGATGATGATGAGTAAGTTTATACTTCCAATGAATTTGATGAACAATTGATGATTACTAAAGTAAATGAGGAAGAGTTCATTGGAGATGAAAGAAACATTGATTGAAGTGAGGAATAAAATTAAATTGAGGTTATTTTGAAGTGGTAACCCAAGTAATTCCTTATAAATATCTAAAAATTATAGAATTAGGTCAAAGATTTAAATATAAACAATCAATATTCAAGCAACAATTAATCTTTTCATGCTAAAAAAGAGTTAAATCTAATGAAAAAGATTAATAACTTAAAGAAGAGTCATGCTGAAGAGAAGACTTTAAAATTTTAAATTAAAGTAAAGTTTGGAGAAAAGCATAAAGAGCTTGAACATATAAAAAAATCATCATAGAATGAAAATGAATTGAACATATTCAATTTCAATTTCAAAAATTCTATACATGAATTCAAATAAATATTTAAGGAGAAGATTATAAAAAGAGTTAATGTTTTAAAGAATGAAAAGAATTAGATATTTCAATAAATATCACTTTAAAATATTTAAAAAGGTATTAAATGTGTTTAAAACATCTGATTCAAAGTCATAGGTGAAGAAATTCAAATTTATGGGAAAGAAAACCAATTCTCAAAAATCTATAAATTTTGATAACAATGATTTTAAAGTAAAAAATTATAAAAAAGGTAATTAAAAAATGGTTTTAAAGAATAATATATTTAATAAGAAATTTTTGGGAGTTTATTAGTTTTTTTCACAAAAAGTATTCATAACTGGTAGTCAAAATATAGAATAAGAGCAGGTGTCAAGATCCTAACAACAAAATATTTTTAGAGGAGAGTATGTATTTTATAGATATTGTTGTCATTATGAAGGTTTTATAAAATTTTCAAGGACATATTAGTTTAATTACAAATATTTTTATAAGCCTAAAATATTTGTGGGACAAAGTTTGAGATGAATTCAACCCTCTAAAAGAAGAAAATTTCAAAAGCAGTTTTAAAATTCTGGACTGAGGGTTGAAATAATGATCCAACTATTAGAAGTGGTTTGTGGAAGATATGACTAACTGGATCAATATTCTGAAGAATGTCTCACTATTCTACCTTCCCAATAAAGTATGAATTATAATTCTTAAAATACTCATAATAAGAAAGATAAAAGAAAATATAAGACATCACTTATTGAAGTTTCACTCAAAGCATCTCATAAAGAATGTCCATGAATTATGGATATTGGATTTTCTTCACACGTGATAGGAGATTTAAAGATATTTAAGGATTTTGAGAAGTTTTATGAAGTCTTAGCGACCTTTGTAAATTATGGTTCCCTTAAAATCAAAGGATTTAGATTGGTAGTTATTGGAAAATATGATTTTAAGTCAAAGAACATGTTATATACTGATGGGATAAAACACAATTTGTTAAGTGTATCTTATCTTTGTGATGGAGAAAATGAAGTGGTGTTTCAAAAATATGGGTTCTTGGTGAAGAGGTTAAAATATGGACATGTATTGATGAGATGAAAATTAATACACATCAACTTGTTTCAAGTTAGTAATGTTGAAAATTCATGTTATAGAATCTTAAAGAAGGAAAATCAATTTTGGCACTGAAGGTATGATAATCTTGGTCAAAAAACTTGAGAAGGATTACCCATAAATAATATGTTCATGATACGCATATTCTATATAGATTAAGATAAATTGTATGTGTTATACATATCAAAAGATGAAAATTGTTAATTCTTCACACAAGAAAGTATAAATTCAAACATCTCACCCACTGGAACTCATTCATTATGATATTTACGGTCCTATGAGGATGCAATTAAAAAATTAATATATAGATTTTGTTTCCTTTATAGATGAATTCCCTTGTATTTCAAGATTATGTTTATTAAACATAAGTCATAGGCTTTGAATATGTTTAAATTTTTTAGAAGAAGTGCAAAGTAGGAGTGTGGTTTCTTCTTAAAGAAGATCTAGATAGATAACAATGTTGAATATACTAGTATAGAAATTAAAGATTATATTGAGAAGCATGGTATTAAAAATTAAATTAGTTCACCACATAACCCACAAAAAAATGGTGTCATTGACCAGAAGAACATGATTTTCATAGATAAGGATCTTACTATGTTAATTGAGCATGATACTTCTTATTATTTATAGAGATAATAAATTTTTATAGTGATTTATATTTAAAACCATTTCATGTATTAAAGAAATTTATATATGTCACCATAGAGATTTATTATAATAAATACTTGTTGGATTGAAAGAGTATACAATGGTAGACAGGGGGGGTGAATTATAGTTTAAAAATTAAACTAAAACAAAACACAATTTCTCTTAAATATAAAAGATCAGACTCAGAACTCATCCAATGATCATAGTGTTACAATCATATTCATATTCTGTCCGATTAAATCAGTACTTATTTATCAATATCACAATAAGTTTTATAAAATAGTTTTTTAGAAAGATAAGTATAAATACTAACTTTATAATACATGTACAACAAAAAATATAACTTGTAAAAACAAGTAATACAAAATATTATAATTGTAATAATGACTTACAAGCTTATAAAATATTTTATTATTTAACCTTAATAGTTAAGGTAGTCATAAATCTTGATTAAATATATCAACAATTTTCATTACCTACTGTAATGTATGTCTTCCCTTTCCAAGAAAGTCCTCAATCCGATGGATCGGTATCAGCTCACCCTAGAATCCCTCGATCCGATGGACTGGTATCATATCTTTATTTCTTGACCAAGAAGGCCCCCAATATAATGACCAGTATCTGTATTACTAGAATAATAGGCCCTTGATCTGATGGATTGGATTCACCTCTGTCTTCCTATCCTCAGAATCCCTTGATCAGTACCATGATTGAACACATGATTACAAAAGAAAATAGTTATTAAGGAATTAAAATCCTTACAAGGATTCCTTAGAACCTCAACACTCTAAAGAATTACAAAGACTAGGAACAAGGTGTTCACACAAATCTATCTTTATATGTCTTGAGATGAAAATGAATCAAATCGCATCTCTTTAAATGAACTCCTATTTATAGAAAATATCCCAATGGTCATATTTATAAGTTGGTTACAATGGCCTTAGATAGGTTGCACTTTGAAATCTCATAATGGTCTAGATCTTGAAGTTTCCAACTAATAATGAGTTGCAATTCATTTTTCTGATGTTGTTTAGTTTAGCACCATTACAATTAAATTTTATATTATGTCTGATAGAAACAAATATATATATTCTGATTATAAATCTTGGATAGTTTGATGGACTACCTTATTGTTTTTCAATTCGATAAAATAAATAAGGGTCAGTTTAATGTATCGATACGAATGTTAGTATTATGGTCATAAATTTTGTTATTCTGATAGACAATACATAAGTCTAACCACTAGTCAGAAAAAAAACCAGTCTGATTAATCAGATGTGCCTTCAGTATAATGGACCAGATTGAATAATAAAAGTTTATATTCATAATACATTAGAATTATTTCTATGTTCGGTATAAATTAATGTTTTCTATAAAAACATACTAAAACAATTTTCAAATATAAATTTAATAAACATGGTTTTAATAAAGTGTTTGATTTCCAAAACTAAAGGAATGGAAAAGTATAAAGTAAAAATTTCAACGAAAGAATCTACCCCTTTTTGGAAAGCACAAAACACAAACTAAAATGAAAACAATAACTTTGAAAAATATACATCCCTTTATGATTTTAGATATTTAAAGATATCCTTTATATCTTAACTCCCCCAAAGTTTATGACTTCTATATGATCTGATTGTAAGTATTAAATCTTTGGATTCTACCCCTTAGTAAAAGTCTTTATTAGATATTTCTCCCACTTTTAAAACTCTCCCCCTTAAACATATATCCTGAAACTTATCCAAAATTTTATCCCCTTAAACTTCTCCCTTTATAAATTTCTCCACCTTTATGATTTAAAAAAAGCATAGGGAAAATATATCACAAAAATTTTAGAAAGATATAACATATGAAAAAATTGTATGTGAATAAACTATTCATATAAGAATCAAAATAAAGAACATACATCCAAATATATTTGGAAGAAATTAAGACATAATGAATTTTGATAAAGAGTTATTCACATTCAAAATCCATTTAAAATGTTTGAAAATATTACACCTCGACCCCAGATGCCTAGATCCAATGCATTATTTTATTACATTGGCATATAAACAAGTAAGACACATCCCAACAGACTTAATAGTTTAGTAGCTTTGGAGAACTACATACATACATAATTACAACATTACAACTTGAAAAGAAATACAATATAGAAATTCCATTGGAACATCTATAACTCATAGATTATCCCTATAAGTCATTCATAATATACCTATTCACATCATGGGAAAAAATAAAACATAAGAAGGGGGTGATCTCAGATTCTTAATAAGGGTAAGAAATACAGTGAAATCATAAATAATAAGTCATGGTAAATAACTAAAGGTTCACATGCCATTAAAACATAATCTTGAGCATAATATGGAAGGAATAAAAGCTGATTAAATAATTTCATAATAAAACATAACCATGGATATTATAATAGTTTAATAATTACATGGATTATCAATTACTAGTTTAATAATGAGGGAATGCATAATGTGGTACATCATAACCATACCATCGAGACCTCATTCCAAGACCATACATAAACAGGTAAAAACCCAAATTAGTTTGTTTCATGAGACCTACCGAAGCACTGAGGTGCTATAGCGGCCCCCACATAATGCTTACTAAGTCCAATTAATTCCTTATATGAATGGGGTGAAACATAATCAATATATACATTCATATTTAAACTAACTTGTTAAATGTAAATAACTTTCCCCAAACAGTAAACATAAACACTAACCATTCAGAGTAATATAGTGAATGATATCAAGATAAAACATCCATATTCAAACTAATCATAAACCATTAAATAAAATATCTTATATTAAATTATAAAATATTTATCCCAATTAAACATAAGAATCAACAAGAGTTTTTAAATTTATGAAAATACTCTTATAAAATCACTGAGTAATTATTGAGAGAAATACTCTTTTACTTTGAGAAGAAGAGTTCTTTTGGAAAAACATTTGTATAAAAACATAAGTAAAATAAGACAATTTTTTCATAATAAAATGAGTTATTTTATAAAAATAATGGTGTCTTAAAACAGATTATAGAGTGCACTTGAAAATAGGTAATAATTCGAGAAGTTCCCTTGAACTGGGCTTGTTTATGAGGAAGAATTTGAGAAAGATTTTTTAAAAAATGTGACTCCCTATAAAATAAAGAAGGATTTTTATTGGTGTATATATATAGAACATTAAAATATAATTTATGAGGATTAAATAAGAATAATTAATAATTTAATTGGGTTAAAGAGAGAAAAATATTAACCCAAAAGAAAATGGAGGTTCGGATAGAAAACCCTTACCTTATGTCCGAATGAGTTCTGCACTGGACCTTAACATCCTGAATAATCAAATTAATTAATTAATTAATTAATTCAGAAACTTTTATATATGTATTTGATATATTATAATTTTATTAAGTTAATTTATGACATTTTTGATGAGTTATACGATACAATTTTATTGCTCAGGAGTGTTCGTTTCCTTTGTTTTTATGATCGGTATACTTGTATATGAGTATGGAAGTTCATGTGGAATGTGTATAAGTATTTAGAATTGAATTTATATTATAATAATTAAAATAAATAAGATTAAATGTTTATATAATTAATTTGGTTATGAGGATGATTTATTAGATAAAACATTAGTGATAACCATTTAGATTATTTTGGTAGTATTTTGATTATTATGAACTAGTTTTGTCGTATGAATTAATATTATGTATATATAATGGTTATAGAAAATTAAATAGGTTTTATTACATATATATTATATTATGTTTTTACCATAAAAATGTTTTTATTACCATCCTTTATAGAGAAATTGAAGAACAAAAATCTGGAATCCACGAAGGTTGTAAATCAGCCCCTCACGAACGATGATTTCCTTTTTAAAGAGAGAGGGGGGGGGGGAGAAAGGAGTTTGATGAAGGATATTACATTAACATGATATAATTATAGTATATAGATGATATGGGATTTATCATTCTCATGTGGAAAGAAGAGGTGAGGATATAATAATAAATGAAAATTAAATTAAATTAAATTAAATTAAAAAGGAAGAGAATTAACCTCTTGAATTATCCTCCTTGAGATCCTCCTTAGGGGAATGGGTTTTGGTCTTTTGGAAGGAACAATAAATCCTGAATATGGGTGAGATATTAGGGAATATTATTTGTGAAGGATTTTTACAATCTTCAAGGCTTAGAGGTGTGAGGTGAAGTGGGGGTGAGGGGTGGTTTTCATAGTAGAGGAGAGAGGGATTTCTCATTATTTTATTCTTTTTCTCAAGAAAAATAATTGTATTGATTATTGTAACTAAATATAGTAATTATTTCATGTGAGTTCAAACCAATGGTTCTTATATCAGATAAACATCATTCATGACTCTATAATTCATGTATTTAGCATTTATCGTAAATTATCGTATTTTACTATTCACAAAAATTCAAGTATTTTAGAAAAATATAAAAAATTCACCCACACCATTTTTTAAAATGTAGAATTAAAAAATATACTCCATTTTGTCTAAATAATTTTCTAAATAAGTGAAATTTAATTTTTAAATAAAATAATTATTTACTCAAAAAATACAAATTTTAAATTTTAAACTGATTTTATAACACTTTGAAAAATTAACTAAGGTCTCATAAAATTATCATAAAATCATATGACAGCAAGGTATTTATTTATAATCCATTTTATTAAAATTAATTTTCTTTTAAATAATTTTATTAATTATTAAAATGTAATTAAATATTTATGACTCACTAAAATACCAACACTTAAATTTTAATTTTTAAAATATTCACTTACTTATACTATGATATAATTATATCAAACTTTAACTTATAAGGTGACTAAATTTTATTTATACTTTCATGGGTGAGGTTACTATTCATTAGGCCTATTTACTATTCATAAGGGTCATATTACTATTCCTAAGGGCAAGTTACTATTTCATCAGTATATGTTCCTTAACCTCTATAAATACCTCTTATTTCATTAATTATTCATTTATGATGTTTGTATTATGTTCTCTAAGTGATATTATGTGATCTATACTTTATGAAATAAACATAGGAAGGGAAATTCATTGATAGAGTTTTGGGTCGTTACATTTTTCAATCCTACAAAAATTTCATCCTCAAAATTTCCAGATTGTTACCTCATAAAAATTTGGATAGTTCTTCATCATAAGTTCCTCAGGATCCCACATTTCTTCTTCAATTTTATGATTTTTCCAAAGTACCTTTACTAGCTGAGTCATCTGATTCCTCAACACCTATTCTTTAGTGTCCAGAATCCAGATAGGCTCTTCACAGTAAGATAAGTCAAGTTCCAATTCTATACCTTCATAAATGAGTACATGCATTGGTTCTGGTTTGTACTTTATCAAGAATGATATGTGTAACACATTGTGTAATTTAGAAAGGCTAGGTGGAATTTTCAAACAATAAGCAATATATCCAATTATATCTAGAATTTTAAAAGGTCCAATGTACCTAGGGCTCAATTTACCTTTCTTTCAAAATCTTATAACACCCTTCCATGGAGATACTTTTAAGAAAAAATGATCTCCCACTTGAAATCCCCAATCCTTCCTTTGATTATCAACATATATATTTTACCTACTTTGAGTTTCTTTGATATGGGTTTGAATAGTCTTTACCTATTCTATTGTTTCCTCCATAAGATCTGGTCCCACGAGCTTCCTTTCACCAACTTCATCCCAACAAGTTGGTGTACTACATCTCTTTCCATACAATGCTTCATTTGGTGCCATTTGATTACTTGAATGGAAACTATTATTGTAGGAAACTCCACCAAAGGTAAATAATGATCCCAAATACCTTTAAAGTCAAGTGAAAATGATCTCAGCATGTCTTCTAAAGTTTGGATTGTTCTTTATAACTGCCCGTCAGTTTGAGGGTGATAAACAATACTCAAATGAAGCTAAATATCCAAATATTTCTGAAGAATTTTCTCGAATTTCGACTTAAATCATGGATCACAATCAGACACTATTGAAAGAGGTTCTCCATTAAGTCTTACAACTTCATTAATATAGATTCATGCAAGGCACTCCAATGTAAAATATTCCCTTATAGTGAAGAAATGTATAGATTTGGTAAGTCGATCAATAATTACCAATATTTCATCATTCTTTCTTGGGGTTTTTGGTAATACAATGACAAAATCCATAGTAATGTCATCCCAATTCCATGTAGTAATAGTAATAGGTTGAGAGAATCCTCTAGTAAGTTGTATTTCTGCCTTCACCTGTTGATAAACTAAACATCTTGATACATAATCAAAAATTTCCTGCTTCATGTTATCCTACTGGAAATGTTCCTTAAAATCTCTATTCATCTTAGTGCTAACATGGTGTATAGAGAAATCCAAGCTATGGGAATCATCTAATAACTCCTTCTTTATCTCAGGTATAGAGGGAACATATATCCTCCTCCCAAATTTCATAATTCCATCTTTATACAAAAAGTCTGCTAACTTCCCATAATTCATAGCTTTAATTTTATTTTGAATATTATCATCAGTAGACTAAGAACTTCTAATCCTTTCCAATAAAAATGGTTGGGAAACCAATTGAAAAAGTAGTGATGTTTCACCTTCTTTTATAATTCCCATATCCATCCTCGCTAGATCCATGTACATAGGATCCTTGTCAATCCTCCTTTTGTTTAGAACTCCATGATCCTTCTTGTTTAATGGATCAACTACCTTATTTTCCTTTCTTGGGAGATAGTGTATTGAACAATCATAATTTTTATGAAACTCAAGCCATAACCTTTGCCTCATGTTGAGTTATTTCTGTGAGAAGATATATTTCAAGATCTTGTGATCTGTATATATCTCACATATTTCACCATAGAGATAATATATCCTTATATTTAAAGAAAATATTACAAATACTAACTCAATATAATTAGTTAGATAATTCCATTAATGATGTTTTAGCTACCTTGATGCATAGAAAATAACTCTATCATTCTGCATAAGGACACAACCAAGTCCTTTCTTTGATACATCTCTATAAATCACAAATCCACCATTCCCCGATGGTAGATTCAAGATTGGAGCATTCACTAACCTCTTATTCAATTATTCAAAACATTATTTATAATTTTTTGTTCATATGAACTTAACCCCTTTATGAGTAAGCTTGGTTAACGAGTTAGCTAATTGAGAAAAGTTCTGAACGAAACATCGATAACTACCTTCTAAACCAATAAAACTACATACCTCAATTATGTTCATTGGTGTAGGCCATTCTTGAACTTCATTTGTCTTTGCAGGATCAACTAAGATTCCATCATTATAGGCAATATGTCCAAGAAAATAAATTTTTGAAGCTAGAAATCACACTTTCTAAACTTCCCATATAACTCGTTTCTTCTAAGAGTCCTTAGAATAACGAGAAAGTGATTCTCATGATCTTCATAGATTTTGGAGTATACTAAGATATCATCAATAAATACCACAAAAAGTCATCAAGATATTCCTTGAAAACTCTATTAATTAGATCCATGAGAACAAAGGGTTCATTAGTCAGTCCAAAAGGCATTACTGTAAACTCACAATGCCCATTACTAGTTTGAAATGATGTCTTTGGAATATCTTCCTTCCTTATATGAAACTGATGATATCTAGATTGAAGGTAAATATTTGAAAAATATTGGTCTCCATGAAGTTTATTAAATAAATCATCAATGCAAGGAAGAGGATACTTGTTATTTATTTTAATAGCATTGATCACCATGTAGTCAATGCATATAGATCCATCTTTCTTCTTAATGAAAATAATAGGAGCACCCCATGGAGAAAAACTAGGGTGAATAAACCCCTTACTACTCAACTCCTCTAGTTGTTTCTTCATCTCCACTAATTCCATTGTGGCCATTCTATAAGGAGTATTTGATATAATACTTTTACTAAAAATTAAATCAATAGAAAACTCAATTTCCCTCTTTAGAGGATGTATAAGTAAATATTCTGGAAACACATCAATGAATTCTTACACAATAGGTACATCATCAATTTTGATATTTCTTTCCTCACCCATAGATATTTTTTTCTCTTACTCCCCAAGAATTTCATTTTGTAGAGCTACTAGGGGTGGATCTAGATAAGAATCAAATAACGAGGGTTCTTCTCTAAAGATAAGGGATTCTACATTATTGTCAAAAATTGTAACTTCCTTATTCTTGTAATAGATTTTTTCATCATAATTTGAAATCCAATCCATACCAAGAATTATATCAAATTCAATCATAGGTATGATGATAAGGTCAACAACTAAAGCACATTTATGTGTCATAAGGGGGAATGATTGATACATCTTTGTTGCAATGATACTTCCCTTGGGAGTTTTGACTAAAAAATCCTTTATTAAATCTAATTGTAAATATATATCTTTATTGGAAAATTGGGAAGATATAAAATAATGCGATGATACATAATTAAATAAAGCATTGGATAAGTTTGAGTAAATGATTAAATTACCTTCCACCACATCATTAGGAACTTCAACCTTCATAGTTTTGATCGTATAAGCTAGGACTTGCTCGCTTGGCCTTCTCTAGGGAATATTTCCTTGACGTCTAGGACATTAATGTGAATAATGTCCTATCTCTTTCCAATTATAGAATTGAACATTGGTAGACTCTTTCTTTCCATTGCAATCATGGGAATGGTGGCCTTTTTATCCACACTTGTAACATACTCACATTCCCTTCAAGAAAGTACTAATGTGTTTCTTCCCTCAATTACCACAAGGTGTAAATTCAACTCTTCCCTACTTCCCCATTTCCTTATTTCCTTTTTTAGTGTGTTTATAAGTCCTCTTCTTCTCTTACTTTCCTTTAAATTCATATGAATTAGAGAATTCATTTTCTATCTTGATAGAACATGATACTATATATTCATATGATGAAAAATTGTGGGAGAACAGTGTCATTTGGAAGAATAGTTTTAAACCATCAAATAATTGATCAATCTTGTTCCTTGCATTAGGATGTATTCCACAAAATTCCTTGTTAATCTTGTAAAGTTGGCTTCATACTTGGAAATATTTTCATCCTCTTTTTGACTTAGACTCAAGAATTTCCTATCCATATCCACTCGTTGTTCATAATCAAAATATTTTTCTAGGAAAATTTCATTAAAATAATTCCATTGCATATTTGAGATTTTATCATCCTCCTTTTTGTTTTGAATTAACGACCACCACTAATCCGCATCTTCTAAGAGATGATAAACTGTCATGATAACCTTCACCCATTCATTACTTCCCAAAGCGAGAAAAATCTTCTCCAAGGAACTTATCCACTACTCTGCTATAAATGGTTTTGTAGCACCTTTGAATGATGGAGGCTGTTTTCAGATAAAGTGGCCTAATATTTCTCCTCCATGTTGTGGATCAGGATGCTCTATATGGTTAATTTTATTGTTCATAACCTGAGTCAGTTGTCCTAGTACAATTATAAGTTGCTCGACACCAGTTATAGCTCCAGAACCAACATTATTATCTTCCATAGGAGGGAAATCCCTACATTTGATACACACATTCATCTGATTTTCATTCCTTCCACTAGGATCCATTTCTAAATAATTGAATATACTAAATTAGGTTATTAATCATAATGTATAATGTCAATATAGAAAAACACTTAACATAAATTTCAATTTTAAGCATGTTTAATCTCATAATCATAATAATGGTTTATTTGGGGACATATTTACATTTAAATCCTTCATAATGGTTTGTAAATAAAATTTTAATTATCCTAATAATATCCTCCAAGAGTGTCAAACCAGGTGTGTAGTAAGGCATGTTGTCGTGTAATAGGTTACACCGAGTCATGCTTGGAACACCATGTCAGAGTTGTTACCCCTAGGTACATCTGTACCGGAACCACGTCCAATTGTAGTATCTAGATAGGGATGTATTTTCTAGGAAAATCCACATAATCTATACCTTACCAAAATTCTAGGATGTTCTTGTATGCTTATCCTCAAAGTTTATCTTATGGTTTTGTTCACTAATCTACATTTTCTAAATCTAGTTTCCAAGGTTTCTACTAAACTTCCTTTGATACCAACTATAATACCCTAACCCTAGAAGCCCAGATCCAGTGCATTATTTTATTACATTGGAATATAAACAAATAAGTTGAATCTCGAAGGACCTAATAGTTTAGTATCTTTGTAAAACCAAATACATACATAAGTTCAACATTATAAATTGAAAAGAAATACAATATAGAAATTCCATTAGAACATCCATAACTCCTAGATTATCCCTCTAAGTCATTCATAATATACTTATTTGCATCCTGGGGAAAAATAAAACATAAGAAAGGGGTGATCTTAGATTATCTATAAGGGTAATAAATACAGTGAAAGATTAAATAATCAGGCATGGTGAATAACTAAAAGTACATATGCCATTAAAACATAATCTTGAGCATAATATGGAAGGAATAAAATATGATCAAATAATTCCATAATAAAACATGACCATGGATATTATACTAGTCGAATAATCACATGAACTATCAATTACCGGTTTTATAAAGAGGGAATGCATAATGCGGGACATCATAACCATACTACTGAGGCCTCATGCTAAGATCATACATAAAAGGTTAAAAACCCAAACTAGTTTGTCTCATGAGACCTACCGATTCAACAAGAAGCTATAGTGGGACCCACCCGACACCTACTAAGTCCAATGCATTTCTCATATGAATGGGGTGAAACATAATCAACATATACATTCATATTTAAACTAACATATGAAATGTAAATAACTTTCCCCAATCAGTAAACATAAACACTAACCATTTGGAGTAATATGGTGAATGGTATCAATATAGAACATACACATTCAAACTAATAATAACCCATTAAATAAAATATGGAAGAATATATCATAAAATATTTCTCCCAAATTAAACATAATAATCAAAAAGAGTGTTGAAATTGATGAAAATACTCTTATAAAATCACAGAGTAATTATTGAGAGAAATACTCTTTTACTTTGAAAAGAAGAGTTATTTTGGAAAAATATTTTTATAAAACTATTAGTGAAATAAGATAGTTTTTCATAATAAAATGAGTTATTTTTTAAAAATAATGTTTTCTTAAAACATATTATAGAGTTCACTTGAATATATGTAAGAATTCAAGAAGTCCCCTTGAATTGGTCTTGTTTATCAGGAAGAATTTGTGAAAGATCCTTTTAAAACATGTAACTACCCATAAAAGAAATAAAGATTGTAATTATTACATATATATAGAACATTCAAAAATAATTTATGAGGATTAAATAAGAATAATTATGAATTTAATTGGGGTAAAGAGAGAAAAATAGTAACCTGAAAGAAAATGGAGGTCCGGGTAGAAAACCCTTACCTTAAGTCTGAATGAGTTCTGCACTTGACCTTAACGTCCCAGATAATCAAATTAAATCCATTAATTAATTAATTAAGAAACTTTTATATATGTATTTTATCTAGTATAATTTTATTAAGTTCATTTATTCCCTTTTTTATGAGTTATAAGATAAAATTTTATCGCTCGAGAGCATTCATTTCCTTGGTTTTTACGATCGGTATAGTTGTATATGAGTATGGACATTCATGTGGAATGGATATAATTATCCATAATTGAATTTATATGATAATAATGAGCATAAATAAGATTAAATGGTGATATAATTCATTTGGTTATTTGGTATGAGTATGAGTTATTAGATAAACATTAGTGATAATCATTTAGATTGTTTTGGAGGTATTTCGATTATTACAAACTAGTTTTATCATATGAATTAATATTACATATATATACTAGTTATAGAAGATTAAATAGGTTGTATTACATATATTATAGTCTATTTTTACCATAAATATGGTTTCATTACCATCCTTGAATTATTAATTGAAAAACGAAAATCCATTGTCTATGAAGGTTGTAAATCAGTCCGTCACAGACGATGATTTTGTTTTTAAAAGAGAGAGAAAGGAGTTTGATGAAGGATATTACATTAACATGATATAATTATATTATATAGATGATACTGAATTTATAATTCTCATTTTAATAGGGGAGGTGTGGAGAGAATAATAAATGAAAATAAAATGAAATGAAGTTAAATAAAAAAGGAAGAGGATTTACCTCTTGAATTATCCTCCTTGAGAACCTCTTTAGGGGAAGGGTTTTTGGTGTTTTGGAAATACCAAGAGATCCTAGACATGGGGGAGATACAAGGTAAGATTATTTGTGTAGAATTTTGACAAGATTAATGGCATAGAGGTGTGAGGAGAAGAGAGGGCGAGGGGTGGTTTTTATAGTGGAGGAGAGGGGGGATTTCACATTATTTTATTCATTATTTTATTATTTTTCTCAAGAAAATCAATATTATTGATTCTTATAACTAAATATAGTAATGAGTGTATGTGAGTTTGAACCAATAGTTCTTAAATCATCCAAACATCATTCATGACTCTATAATTAATGTATTTAGTATTTATCATAAATTATTGTATTTTACTATTCACAAAAAAAATCAAGTATTTTAGAAAAATATCAAAAAATCACCCTAACCATTTTTTGAAAGATAGAATTAAAAAAGGATTCCATTTTATCAAAATAATTTTATAAATATGTGAAATTTAATTTTTAAATAAAATCATTATTTACTAAAAAATACAGATTTTAAATTTTAAACTGATTTTATAACACCCTGAAAAATCAAATAAGGTCTCATAAAATTATACTAAAATCATAAGAAAACAAGGTATTTATTTATTAATCCATTTTATGGAATGAATTTTCTTTTAAATAATTTTATTAATTATAAAAATTTAATTAAATATTTATGACTCACAAAAATACCAACACTTAAATATTAATTTTTAAAATATTCACTTACTTATACTATGATATAATTATATCAACTTTCACTTATAAGGTGCCTAAATTTTGTTTATACATTCATGGGTGAGGTTACTATTTATAAGGGTCATATTACTATTCCTAAGGGCAAGTTACTATTTCATTGGTATAGGTTCCTTAACCTCTAAAAATACCTCTTATTTCATTCATTATTCATTTATAATGTTTGTATTATGTTCTATAAGTGATATTATGTGATATATACTTTATGATATAAACAAAAGAAGGGAAATTCATTGATAGATTTCTAGGTCGTTATAGAAAATATTACATAATGATTTCAAAATGAAAAATTTCAATCATTCTTCATCAGCGTTTTCAAAATTGCCTTCATATTATTAAATTAATCATGATCTTTTTGAGATTTTGAGGGCAGTGACTGAATCTTCATGATATGTTCATCCATCACCACTTGATTCTGAACTTTTTATTTTAGTCTTTCAACTTCCTCACTAGTATTTTTGTTTTCCTCCTTCCCAAGGAAAATATCATCTTTACAGGTTCTAAGTCTACTATTATCTAACTCCAGGTTGTGATATTTTTCTTTAAAAACTTTTAATTCCTTATCTTTATCATCTTCCATATCACTAAACTCTTATACAAACTTTACTTAGTCTAAAACATTTATAGATAAATTTTCAAAGGATTTTTCCATTGATAAAGAAAGTTTATTCACTTCAACAAACTTATCATCATGATGTCTGCATTCACCATCAACTTGGATCGACCACTTAACCATATAATTATAAGATATTCACTATACCTTTTTCTTTTATTGAAAACTTTTCAAATATCCCTCATTATTCACTACCAATTTATCCAGAACTTTCAAAGACTCTGATTTTTCATTAAGACTATTATGAATTAGTTTACACCTTGGCTCAATATTAGGAAGATATGGAATTGAATCACCGAACCTTATCAAGGCCAGAAATATATAATCGAATTATTTATGAGAAACTATAGCTTCTAAATTTGATGACCCTGATAAAACTTTAGGAGCTTTTATCCTAGAAGATCTAACATCAGGTTTTCCTTTCTCGTCAACTTTTTCTTTTCATTTCTAAGAAAAATTTTATTCTTCTGATAATTTTACAATATCCACATCTTTATTTGATTCAATATTGTTAGAAAATTTAGTGTGGGGTTTTTAGTCTTCTTCATCTACCTTAGAAGATGTATTTTCTTCCTCTTTTGATGATTATTTTTCTTCCTTTTCTCCTTTTAAGTCTATATCCTTATCTGATTTGTAAGGTAACAGAGTTGAGGATGATGATGAATCTAATGTTTTCTTCTCCTTTGTCTCTTCCTCATCATTTTCTTCTTCTTATTCCTCATTCTCTTCTTTCTATTATTTTAATTCTTCTTCTTCTTATTCCTCTACTTTTTCTTCTTCTTATTTCTCTCCTAGTTCCTCAAGTTATTTCTATAATTACCTTGAAGTTTTGAGAACATATTTACCAAATTTTTTAGAAGATAATTATTTTTTTGGGACTGATTTTGTTACTTATTCAATAACTTATTTCCATTTATCCTTATCAGCTAATGATGGAACTAATGAGGATACAACTAAAGGTTCAACTAATTCAATTTTAGAATCTACATGTGACTGATCAACATGAGAAATTTTTCCAAAATGAAGAGGAAACCGCACCACTGATAATGGAGAAACTGGTAATAATGAATTATCAGAAGCTCTTTATTCACTTTTCAACAGACTTTCTATAACTTTATCCTTTTTTAATCTCTTCTTCAATTTCTTCCTCTTCCCAGCTTCCTTTAATTCATCAGTTGTCTATATTTTCAATGCTTTGGCCTTAGCCTTATCAATCCCAAATTTTGGATCCCCAGGTTTCTTCTTTTCATTTTGTTCCATGAATTATTTTAATTCTTTATCATTAACTTTATTTTCTTTATTATGATTTTTTGAAATAGAATATTCAGCCTTTATTTTTTTCCTTTACAACCTCTACCTTCTTGGTTGGTTGAGATTCACACGCATCTCCATATACTTTATCAATAAACTTTTTAACTTTGAGTAAAAAACTAAATTAATTCTTGAGATTGATTCTTCACCAATCAAATAAATCTTTTCCCTCATTGAATAAGTATTTTTTCAACCTTTAAAACTTCTATACTATTTACAGTAAACTTATTTATAAAATAATAAAACATCAAGATCTTTAACTTCATCGAATCCCTCTTAATTTCTTCCACAATAATGAACATAAAATTCACCAAATTGATTTTACTCAAGTTCATCAAAAAATACAAAAAAAACATATCTGAAACTTTTCGGGTGTCCCTACCACCCTTTCTCAGTATAAGGTAACTCTACATCCATAACGTGACAACTCTATCATTCGGTGTTAAGTGAGAAACCTTTCTAACTTTCTCATAATAAGGGAATATATATTCTTTATCATTTAATGTTATGAAACTTCCAAGTCTATCATGTAGTTTATGAGACAATAAATAAGCTTCACCCTGATAAGGAATGATAACTAAATCTACAACTTGTTTGTATGAAAAGTTATACTTTTTAGAAAATGGGGTAAAATTAACCTCATCCTTATCACCTTATAAAAAAAACTCAACTGATGCATAAAATTCTCTGAAAATTTCAGGGTAATTTATGTCAAAGTACTTATCTGGTTTTTCCACAAAAAATTTCTCCCAACATTTAAAATAACTGTTTTTTTAAATAGAGTCATACATTTCATACCATTCTCTCTCAACAAGTATTTCTCTGAAAAATTCCATTTTCATGAAATATTCCATAGTTTCCATAATATTTTTAGTGGTACCAATGGTCAGATGAATGCTAAAAATTTGGAACAAGCACTTAAAAGAGTTGAGAGAGTCATGAGCGATTCTTCTAGAAACTGATGTGGGGAATGAGTGATCCACCTTTATATAGGTGTGAGAATAAATGATTCATATTCCAGAAAACTTTCAACGACTCATATTGAAACTCCTTTTTGATCTAATAGTTGAGATCTAGTCAAAGAAAGTTTTAAATATAAATTTTAACTATTAAAGTTTTTTTAAGAAAATTTTTATCAGAGTGAGACTCATTCTGATTAAAAAAAATTTAAATTTTAAAAACAAAACTAAGTATTAAAAACTAAAAGAATTTTTACAAAAAAATTATAAACTAAATAATGAATAAGATAAAAAAACTAAAATAATAGAAGAGTACCTTTTAGAGTATAAAAGTATTCATTGGTATGAGTATTATATTCTTCTTAGTTTTTTATAAAGAAAACTTATTACAATAAAATTTATAACAAAAATATTGGGAAGTTTTATAATAATTTTTGAGTTTATAAAAAAATTATTTAAGAAATCATTTTTATAGTAAAATAATTTTCTAGAAAAGTTTCTAAAAAATTTGAGTCTATAAAATTTTATAATAGATTTTGGTTCTGAAAAATGTTGACTATGAAGAATATTTTATAAAATATTTTGGATCTAGAGAGTTTTATAAGAAAAATTGACTCCAAAAATATTTTTAAATGTTTTTGAGTCTGAAAAAGTAAATATGTAAACTAATTTTTTTTAGAAAACTTAGAAGTTTAGAAAAATAAAATTTTTAGAGAACAAAAACATATGTAATCCCCCTATGAAAAGGAGTTCATTGATGTAAGGAGATTGGTAAACAAGAAGTAGATATGAATAATCACTTAACAATGATCATTCCTAGTTTATGTTTAATATATTAAAATCTATCAGAACTAAGGGGTTTTGTAAAAATATAGCAAGTTGTTCTTACATTATAATGAATTGTAAAATTATATATCCATTAAGTGTGTGATCTCAAAAGAAATGGTGTCTTATATCTATGTTCTTAACATATGAGTAATATGATGGGTTTTTACTTAAATCAATGGTACTTGTGTTATCACACAAAATATATGTTTTAGTAAAACTCATGTCATTGTCAGTGAGTGTGTGTTACATCTACAACACTTGTGCACAACAAAATGTAGCAGTCATATATTCAGCTTCAATAGTGGAAAGTTCTACTGAGTGTTTTTTCTTACAAGACCAAGAAACTAGATCTTCTCCTAAGAAATGAAATGTTATGAAATTACTTTTTCTATCCATTATACATCCATTAAAGTTAGCATCTGATTTTTTTAGCTCAAAATCATTTCCAAAAGAATAAAACAAACCTAAATCCATAGTTCCCTTAAGGTGATGAAAATTTCATTTAATAGATTTAATACGGGACTCTTTTGGATCATCTTGATATTTAGCACATAAGTATACTAAAAACATTAAATCTGGACAACTAGCTATTAAGTAAAGTAGGCTCCCAATCATACGTTAAAAATTCTTTTAATCAACTAGTTTCCCAGCTTCATAAAGATCTAAAGTATCTGAGGTTCCGATAGGAGTACTAATACTTTTAGTGTTTCCATACTTGAATTTATTAAGAATATATTTTATCTTCTTATGTTGATATATAAAAGTTCCTTCTGGTTTTTGTGAAATTTTAAAACATAGAAAGTATGTTAACTCCCCTATCATACTCATTTCAAACTCATAATTAATAATATCCGTAAAAAAATCTATTAATGATTTTTTATTTAAACCAAACACAATTTCATCAACATATATTTGTACAATAATAATATTTTTATTAACTTATTTTATAAAAAGAGTTGGATCCCTAGTTCCCTTAACATTATTTTTGAAACAAAAATCTAGTTAACCTATCATACCAAGATCTAGGGGCTTGTTTAAGTCCATAAAGTGCCTTGGTAAGTTTATAAATATGTTATAGATGTTTGTTATTTTCAAAACTGGGGGGTTTTTCAACATAAAATTCCTCCTAATCATATCCATAAATAAAATAACACTTCATATTCATTTGAAATAGTTTGAAATTTACAAATGTTATATAAGCTATAAGTATATGAGTAACTTCAAGTATTTCTAACAGATTATAGATTTATCCATAATATATTCCCTCTTATTTATTATAACCCAAAGGAAAAATTATAACTTTATTTCTATCTATTATTCCATTTTCATCACATTTTTTCTAAAAAACTCATTTTACTCCAATTATAGAAAATTCTTCAGGTTGTTCAACCAAAGTCCAAAATTTATTCCTTTTAAACCCATTGAGATCATATTGCATAGATTTTATCCAACCCCCATCACCTAAATCCCCATCAATATTTTTAGGTTAAAATTGAGATAAGAAAGATATATTTTCAATTTCATTTCTCAATGAACATATAGTTCTAACTAGTTGATCTACATTAGCAATGACATTATCATTAAGATGATCCCTAAGAAACAACTGACTTATTGGGTTTTGAAAAGTTTGTTCGTCAAAAATAGGTTGAAAATATTCTTAAGGAATAACTTTATAAACATATTCTTGAGTTATTTCCTTATGGGAATAAATATCTAACATAGTTTGAAAATTTTATTTATAAATAACATTCAAAGTTTTCAGTAGGGGTTGTTTGAAAACAAAGGAATTAGTTTCATAAAATTTAATTTAAAATGTTTCATCAATAGTACATGTATATTTATTAAAGACTCTATAAGCCTTATTAATAGTGGAATAACCTAAAAATGTCCCTTCGTTAGATTTTGGAGCAAATTTATGTATGTTATAATTAATATTCATGATGAATACTTTGCATCAAAAAATTTTGAAGTAGGAAAGTTTTGGTTTTCTTCATATCCACAACTTTTAAGGAGTTTTATTAATAAAAAGTGTAATTAAAACTCGAATTATACTCTAACAAGAAGTACTAATAGGTTTAGCCCAAAACTTTTTAGCAACTAATTATTCACTCGTCATGGTTCTAGTAATCTCCTGAAGAACTCTATTTCTTCTTATGACTACACCATTTTACTGTGTAGTTCTAGGTGATGAAAAGTTAGGTACAATACCTTTCTAATTATAAAAAGTTTCAAAATCATAATTTACAAATTCTCCACCATGATCACTATGAATAGTTATCAAGGAGAGTTTTTTCTCATTTTTAACTTTGGCTACTGAAGTTTTAAAATAACCAAAGGCTCTATATTTTATTTCTAGAAAATAGACCCATGTATATCTAGTGTAATCATCAACTAATACATATACATAGTATTTTCCACCAATACTTCCAATATTTGTAGGACCAAATAAGTCCATGTGCACTAACTATAAAACATTAGAAGTTGATACTTCACTAATAGATTTAAAACTTTAATTATGTTTCTTACTATATTGACAAGGATCACAGACTTTTGAAGTATCAAAACTAATCTCTGGTAGATCCTTAGCAAGTTCTTTATTAGATAATTTATCTAAAGTTATAAGGTTAAAATGTCCTAATTTTCTATTCCATAAACAAGAGTGATCTTCCATTTTACTAAGACAAGGTAAGTCTTGGATCCAAAGGTCTTATAAGTTTAACGTATAAACATTCTCATGCTGATTGGCAGAAAGAATTAATTCATCTTTTGAACTATGAACAATACATTTTTCATTCCTAAAATTCAAAAGATAACCCTATTCATAAAATTGGATTATTATTATAATGTTGTTCTTAAGTACTACAATAAATAAAACATTTAAAATTAAAGACTTTCTAATAATAAAAATGTTACCTATACCAATGATTTCTCTTTGATCATTATCTCCAAAAGTTAATTTTCCACCTTTTGTCTTGATAACATTATTAATGAAATCTTTTTTTCCAATCATATGTTTAGATAAAACAATATACATGTACCAAATGTTTTTACTATTGGTATTTTATCTATTTTCTTGAATACTAATAAATTAGTTTTTTGAACCCAAACCTTTTTTGGTCTGGTATTATAAGAAAATAATATTTTAGGTAACCACATTTTTCCAACATTACTACATTGAGAAAATTTCATTTCTTTATAAAAGTAGGCCTTATGAAAACCTACATGCTGAACTTTATTAAAGGAACATTTATTTTTCCAATGTCCACCACTTTTACATTTTGTGAAAAAATGGAGCACTTTTTGGAAAAAAATGGTTATTACTAAAAATAGGCTTATTATTAGTAAAATCCATTATGGTATTATCACTATGATGTATAATTTGATTTTAAATATTATCAAAGTTATCCTTACCAGAATTAAACTTATATAATAGTTTCTTTAAACTAGAGATTTCTATTTTTTTAGTTTAACAACTAAAGTTTTATCCTTAGTAGTATAAGTTTTCAAACTAAGTTTTACAAAATCATTTTTGTAAACTATTCTTCTCAGATTTAGACTTTTCAAGTTCTTTAGAAATACCATCCTTTTCAAAAATAGTTTATTCAATATATTTATATGGATATGATATTTCTTTAGTTAAAATAGTAACTCTTGAATAATTCAAAACATGTTTTTTTGGAATTATCAAGTTTTTTGAAAACTTATTTTACTTTTCAAGTAGTTTAGAAAACCTAGATAATTCTTCATAACTATGTAAGGTATTATCCTCATTACCTGAAGAATATTCTTAATCCAAAGATTGAGAATTTTTCTCTTCATTAATATCAAGATAATTTTCATTAAGAGTATGATTGGTAAGGGATTTTGAATTTTATAACTTTTTCATAAGAAAATTATTTACCATAGGTATTTCAGAAAAAAAGGCCAATGTTACTCTATCTAAAACATTCATTGTCCAAAGAATTATCTGATGAAAAATCTCCTCTACTTCCACTCCAAGTGTCATAAGCTTTCAAACTCTTCTTATTATTAGAATTATAATACTTATTTGCATTTCTATCTGAATTTATTTCCTTCTATTATTTTCTTTCCCGCTTAGGACAATCATGTCAAATGTGTCCTACCTTCTTACATTTATAAAAAATAAATTAAGTAGATTCCTTATTTTCATTATAATCCTTATGAATTTTCTTGACCATAATTTTATTCATTCTTCAAGAAATATTTTATAACTCATTTTCTATCATTTTAAGAAAAACTAGAATCTGACTCAACAATCACTTTCTTTTTCTTTGAAGATTTCATAACTTTATCAACAAACTAAACTTTAGTATGAATAATAGAAGTAGTTACAAAAGCTACACCACCATTATTATTTTTCATATTTTCAACATATATTCTCAATCTACCTTCATACTATATGAGAGTGAAAATTAGATCATCTAAAGTAATATTAGTAATATTACTTATAACATCTAAGGCTATCCTTTTAGATTCCCATTAATTTATCATAATCTCTATAATCTTTTCAACCAAACTACTATATGTAATATCCTTTTCTCCAAGATAATGCAAACTATTGACAATAGTCATAAATATTTGATGCATTTTTTTCTACTGATTCTACTGGTAGAAAATCAAAAGATTGATAGTCTTCTCTCATTATAGATCTTCCAGTCTTAATGAGTTTAGAAGTTCCAAAATGAGTGACATCTAAATTTTTCCATATGCTATTAGAAAATTCACATGAAGAAATTTTACTATATATATTCTTGGTCGTGAAATATAGTTCAGTATTTATAATTCTATAATTCAATTGATATTATTGTTTCTCTTGATGATTAAAAGTAGTAACTTATTTTTAAGATATCTTATAATCACTAGTAAGAATTACAAAGTTATAAAATCTAGTATTGATAATAAAATTTTTCATCCTATCTTTCCAGTAATCATAATCATTACCATCAAAAATTGATAGATAATTGTGATTGATATTTTCTAAAGTACCAACATTAATACCTTACATATTAATAATAATAAAAATAATTTTTCTACAAACACACTAGTGTATAAAAATTTATAAACAAGTAGTTTATAAAAAAACTTAATAAACTTTTAGTTTATAGAAGAAGTAAAAAATCAGTAAGTAAAAGCAGTGGAACCTGATATGATACCAATTGTTGGATTGAAAGAGTTTACAATGGAATAAAAGGGGGGGTAAATTGTAGTTTAAAAATGAAATTAAAACAAAAAACAACTCCTCTTAAGTATAAAAGACCAAAATTAGACTCCATCCAATGCTCAGAGTGTTAAAATCAGATTCAAATACTGTCTAAATAAATCAATAATTATTTATCAGTATAACAATCATCCTGATAAATAGTTTGTTTAGAAAGATAAGTATAAAGAATTACTTTATAATACATGCATAGTAGAAAATAAAACTTATAAAAACAAGCAATAAAAAATATTATAATAGTAAGAATGAATTTCAAGCTTATAAAATATTTTACTCTTTAACCTTAAGAGTTAAGGTTGTCAGTAATCTTGACTAAAGATATCCATAGTTTTCAGTACATACTGTAAGGTATGTATTCTCTTACTAGAAAATACCTCAATATGATGGATCAGTATTAGCTCTATTTTCCAAAACCCTAGAATCCCTTGATATTATGGATCAATATTAGATCTACATTTCTTAACCAAGAAATACCTCAATACAATGATCAGTCTCTTTCTTCCTAGCCCTAAAAGCCCTCAATCCAATGGATCTGATACACCTCTATCTTCCTATCCTCAGAAGGCCTTGATCAGTACCATGATCAAACATACGATTACAAACATAAATAGTTCTTAAGTAATTACAATCCTTACAAGTATTCCTTATAAAATCAACTCTCTAAAGAATTATAAAGACTAGGAACAAGTTGTTCACATAGGGAAATTTTTAGAAGGCTTGAGTTGAGAATGCATTAGCTCCCAGTTCTTCAAATGACCTCCTATTTATAGGCAATCTTCCAACATTTATATTTCTGATTCGGTTGCAACACCCTTAAACATACTGCACTTTGATAACTCATAATGACCTGAATATTGAACTTTCTAGTAGAGAATGAGTTATAATTCATTTTTCTAACATCATTTAGTTTATCACCATTACAATTCTATTTTGTATTCCATCCAATAGAAACAGATATATATATATATATTTATATTTATTATAGACTTTGGATTGTTTTATGCACTTCCTTATTGTTTTTCAATGTGATAAACTGAATAAGGTCTAGTCCAATGTATTGGTACCAATGTCAATCTGATGGTCATGAATTTTTTCAGTATGATATGTAATAAATAATTCTAACCACTATTCCAGACAAAATTCATTCTGATTAATCGAATGAACCTTGATTCCTATGGATCAGAATGAATAATAAAAATTTATATTCATAATATATTATAACTATTTCTATGTTTAGTATAAAGTAATGTTTTCTATAAAAACATACTAAAACACTTTTCAAATATAAAGTTAGTAAACATGGTTTTAATAAAGTGTTTGTGATTTAAAAAACTAAAGGAATAAAAAAGTAGAAATTAAGACTTTTGATTGAACAATCATCAAATTTGAGATACTTAAGGGTGTTTGGAAGCCCTTGTATTATAAAAGTGAAATGTGAAAATCATGGTACATTTAAGTATAGGGGAATTTATGGAATCTTTCATGGTTATCCTCCCAATAGAAGAGGATACCATTCTTACAATAAATGGATAGGTAATATTGTGGATATTACTAATGTAAAAGTATTAGAATACTTAAATAATGAAATCACACATCTGGAAGTTAGTTCTATATTTGAAGAAAATAAATTATATTTTATTAAGAAGTATGATAAAGGTGCTAAAAGTAAAGTGATTATAGAATAAGTATATATTATCGATAAGGATTTTTCCATTTTAAGAAATTATTTTTTCTTAACTCATCCAAGTGCGAGAAAGCATTTAGAATTATCATTGGATAGGAAGGACATGTAGTTCATATTAGAAGAACTTTGAGGGAGACAATACATACTTGGTTATTTTATTAGGTTCAACCAATATATATGAAATATTATTTATAGAATCAATAGTAGATTGATTCTATAAATGAGGAGTTATATTAAATTGAGAATAATAAGACCTAAGATTTGTTAAAAAAATAGTTAACAATAATACTCTCATAATAAAGTGGGTGTTTCAAAAAAATATTAATAAAAGAGAATAAATAATAAGAAACAAGGTAAGACTTTTCTATAAAGGGTACTCACAGGTTGAAGAAATCAATTTTGATGATACATTTACACTAGTTTCTAGGATTTGTACCATTAGAATATTTCTTTCTATTACGGAAAAAAGGAAATATAAGATCTTTCAAATGGATGCATGCCAACCTTCCTAATGGAGAGTTGTAATAGGAAGTGTGTTTTGAGAAACCTGATGGTTTCTTGTTTAGAGAATACGAAGGACATGTTTATAGGTCAAAGAAGGCTCTATATGGGTTAAAAAATCCCCAAGATCATGATATTTCAAGTTACACCCTTGGTTGAAGTTGTTTAAGTTCAAGATGGAAAGAGTGGAAAATAACCTCTACATTAAATATAAAAAATATGTATAAACTATTGTTATTATCTATGTAAATGATATATCATTATTATAAATGAATAATGTGTGTGATTTTTTTTCTTTATAGATGAATAAAATGTTTGATATTTCCATGCTTGGAGAATTGAGGTCCTTTTTAGGCTTATAATTTTATTAAGAGAAATATCAAATCTTTGTTTCCCAAGAGAAGTATACTCAAGATCTTATGAATAAGTTTGGAATAGTGGATTAGAAATTATTTTCTACACCAATTTCAGTGGGAACCATCCTTTTAAAGGATAAAAAATAAAAGTAAGTTGATTAAAAATAATTCAAAGAGCTTATTGGTAGTTTTATATACTCGATAGCTTTAAGATCAAATATAGTGTATGATATTACACTATGTGCCATATATCAGAGTGAACTAAAGGAATCTCATTTCATTAATGGAAAGAGGATTATTATTTATATTAAAGTCAAGATGTATTATGGATTTAAATATAATAGTAGTGGAAAGCTCGATCTCTTTGGTTATATAGATATTGATTGAGATAGAAATGTTTATGATAAACAATCAATATCCAATGTAGTTTTTTTTTGGGATAAAGGTGTGTATATTGATACACAAAGAAGAAAAATTCAGTGAGCTTCAGTAATTTTGAAATAAAATATATTGATTCAACTCAAGAAATAACCCAATTAATGTGGATGTAGACTAAATTGGAAGATCTCAAGGTGGATGTGATGTTTTCTCTATTGGTGGGATGTGATAATAAAAGTTCTATAAATTTATCAATAAATATGGTTTAGTATTCTCAAAAAAATAACATTGATATTAAATATCACTTTATCATGGAGTTAGTGGAGTAAGTAGTTATTAATATGGGGTTTGTTTCTACCAAGGTGAAAATTATAGATATGTTCACTAATCCACTACTAAAGGAATCATTTCATAGCTTTAGGTTGATAATGGGAGTTCAACCTCATTCCTCTCAAGGATAATGTATGGTGAATCCATACAATCTCTCATTTTTTCATTAGAGATTTTTTATTTGGAGAGAAATACAACATAAATATCTTTATATTTATTCCTAAATGTATTTACAATGAGATAGAAAAATAATATAGGGGAAGAATATAGAGATATATGTTTAACCTAATGGGGATATATCTCTTATTTAGGGGGAACATATATTTATAGAGAGTTTTTAAAAGGGGTAATATATGATGCTAGCATGGTTTTAAACTATTTTAATACGTTTTTTGAGAATGTATGAAAGAATTTATTATTCACAGATTCAAGGAATGATTTTTGAGAAGTTTAAGAAGAGTAATAATTTTATGAAACAAAAGAAAAGTTCAAAAGGTGGATATAAGTCACTATAATGGATCACATGATATTATTGTTTAACATATATGTTTACTACACCATGTTCACTCATGTAGTCTTGAAATTATTTAATGGTAACTCATTTCTAAGTGTTCTAAGTTTTAAGAGTGATTTTTTTTCAATGGTTACTAATAAAATCCAATAGGGGAAATTGTTGAGCCTATGAATGAACAAGTTATTGATAAGCTTGAAAATAATTATTGTAGAATAGAAGATGTGTATTTGATTCTTATGTTGGATTTTATTTTCAATAAAAAATTCATGTTCAAACTCACATATAATAAAGTTTATATTATGATCTAAAGGCCATTAGGAATTTTGTAGGTGTTTAAAATAAATTTGAAGTTATTTGTAAAGGGTCTAAAAGTTACTTATTCATTGGAATTAGAAGATGATATCTAAAAGTTAGGTATGTTTAGAAAATGGAGTTTTACTAACTCCAAAAGATAAAGGTTTCCAAAAGTTATAATTTGAAGTATGATATTTTATAAAGGAAATGCATAAGGAGATTTTCCTCAATATAGATTATTTTTTTATGAGATTAAATTTGTTAAAGTCCTGAATTACTTAAGATTTTTTCATATGTAAGATTTTTGACATATATAATATTTTTTGTATATATGTTTTTTTGTGGTGTTGATATGAAAGTTGGAAAATTCCTTGAATAAAGTTTGACACATAAGATTTTTTCTATGATCAAAAAATTAAAAAAATCCTTGAAATATTTTATAAATAATATTTACAAATATAATAAATTATGTACATAAAATTTTATATATTATACATAAGGTTTTACCATAAGTATAATTTTCCACGCATAATTTTTTTTATGTGTTATATAAGGTTTTTCATATGTTATATTTTCCACATATAATATATTTTACTTTTCAAATAATATGATATTTTTAGAAGTTAACAGGGAGTTTCAAAAGAACAATTTCTAGAAGTTAAGTATATTTCAAAATTTAAAAATGGTGATGTTGAGGCTATGATTTTATGGATTAAATATCAAAAATAGATATCATGATACAAGAAGTTGGAGAATAAGGGTTTTTGTGTAAAGATAAAAATGACACCATAATGAAAACCATGAATGAATGAAAGGTTGTATCTATGTTTATGATTTAATATATAGTCATGATATATTGAGAAGGTATTTTCATTGCATGGAATGAAGTGAAAATTAAATGATGGAGTCACAAATTTATGTGAATACATGATAATTATTATTTTTACTATTTTGAGATGGTTGAATGTATCATGCCCCAATGCATGAATTCATTCCATGATGATCTAAATAAATACAAAAACAAAATAATAATAAGTGGGAAAATTTGAATAATAAGTTGAGAGTAATAGAAGGTAGTTTCTTTTATAAATTTAGAATTTTAAATTCTAATTTGAAGATGGAATGTCACTACTATTTCTAGAGAATATGTTTTCTACTGTAGTTTAAATATTATTGTGTGCGGTGAAAAAATAATTGTGTGATAATAGAGATATGTAGAGAAGATAATACTTTCTATTGTGAAAACAGTAGATAAATAAAAAGAATAAGAGGAAGGAGAAGAATAATAATCAAAATGAAAACTTTATGGAAGAATAACTTGGTTGAAGTCTCTCATGTTATTGAAAAAAAGATTCAACATTTTTGTTTTTACAAGATCAATTTACACAAGTTGAAATTCAATTTTGTATATTGTGACTTCATTAATATTCTCTTCTCATTGTAATCCAAAATGGAGATACTAGTTTGTGGTATGTTATTGGGTGATTTTAGATCATTACAAGGATTAACTACCCATTTTAAGTTGTGAACCTTGTAAAAAAAATTTGTGACTACTATGTGTGTGATAGTGATTTAGTCATTCAATTTAATTAGTGTAAAAGTTTTATTCTAAAGAAACATAAAAAGGAATTGATTTCACTGATTCATCACCCTCTTAGTTAACTCTCACTAATATTTTAGGTCATTTTCATATATATTTGAGTTTGAGAAGTTGGTGTGCTGAGATAAGTTCCATGGAGAGTGTACATTCCTAAATATAATGTTTTTATGAATAATTTTAAATATTTATATGAATGGGAGGTTCCAAATTAATTTATAATTAATGAAATTTTATTGAGGATATTTTATGAGTATGAAACTAAGTTATTGAGACATTGAAAATTTATTTATGTACTCAAAATTAGCCTTTATATGATGCATTTTCATTGGGAATTATGTTGAAGAGTTTTATGGTAGTTTGATTGATTATTTAAGTGTTTTGAGTTGTTTTAAGATGAGATAAATTATATAAATAATTTTTAAGAAGTTTAAAATTAATTTAACGAAGTTTGAGTTAATCTAAGATCATATGTAATGTCATAGAGAGAGTAGTAGAATGGAAAAAGGCATAAATAATATCTCTTAGAAAAAATAGCGACAATGTATCAAGGAGTTCATTATGATACATAATATCAATATGATCATATGTAATAATAACTATTATGTTTTCAAGGATATGAAACATCTCATTTATGACACATAATATCTCTCATTGCTCACATAAAAGTAATTTTGAGTAAACAGTGATATGCAAGAGTAACTCAGAACATATATAAAAATAAGTGAATAATAACTAAGAATAGATTCAAAGTTCTTATATATATATAATATTAATTTAAGTATATATAATTTTAAATTATGTGTTTCTATAAAATACATAATAGGTATATTTTCTCATGTAATATTAAATCTGAGGATGCATAAGAGTAACACTAGGATTTTAACTGATAAATATGATCTTTTCTACGGTCACATAATATTAAAATAAGTTTCAAGGGGAATGTGTAATATTTAATTGTCAAGTTTATATATTTTTATTCAATAAATAGATATCGCGATGCTAAGTGTTAAGCTATGATTCAAGCTAAGTTTTATGGTGTTATGGTTTGATGAAGATTACACTATGAGATGAAGATCAACACTACAATTATATTACTGCATGTGATCAGGAAAATGTGGAAGGTAGCTATGGTTTTTTGTAATAATTTAAAGATACGAATAAGCCATGATTTGTGGATAACTAAAGTAAAGGACTACGAATATATTTTTTTGAATAAATTTAGAGATTCAAAAGAATATATTTTTACTAAATTTATGAATATCAAAGACTCAAGGATTTTGAGATCATTTTTTGATCAATTTCAATAGGAGAAAATTACATTGAAAAAAATTATGAATATTCTATATTTGAAATATGGGAAATATTATTATGATCCCACTAGAAATATATAAAATGAAGTAATATGAGAAAAAAAAAATAGAGAGGAGATAATTATTGAGAATATATTGATGAATTTTTTATTATAAATATCATAAAGTTTTGAAGTAAGTAGATAGATATACTGGTGTGCATACTATCTATTTAAGAATATTCTAGATATCTAAGAAGATAAAATAAAGGGGGAATTTTTGAGGTACCAACTTACTACTATTAAATTTTAAGAGTTTTTAGGTTTTTGAAGAAGAAGAAGAAGATATTAATATTGGTGTGAAGAGTTATTCTTATTATCATTTGTATTGAAGTGATCAATTATTATCTATGATCATCAGAAGGCTCTTCACTTAAGTGAAAGAAGAAAATGTGTTCTTTAATTATTTCTATACATGTGTTGATCATTCTGAATTTTAGAATTGATTGACAGGAATGTTGTTGTAGGCGATTACCTTCTATTGGTCAAAGTCCATGGTTGAGGAATAAGATCCATCCTTTGATGTTGGAATATCTTAAAGTGTCGAATGAGAACCTGTTTAATAAGGAGTTAGAGAATCACTATAATAAAATAGAGGGATCTAGTATAAAGAACCCATTATGAGAAAATTAATTAATGGAAAACAATTTTGGGGTTAAGGATAATACCTTCTCTTTGTATTCACTTTATAAAATTAGTGGATATATATGTCTTGGACTTGACTTGAACGCAACATGGATGTTATCACCCACATTGGGGGTGAACCTTGTAAATATAATTTTCTTCTATCCTTTTCATTTATTTCTTTCCATATGGTGTGGTGTGTTGAGATTTAATTTAAATAGATCCATTTATCCTAATTAGTGCAGAGGTTTGAATAATTAAAGATAATTAGAATTCAGTAAATTTTGGTTCACACTGATTCACCCCCTCTCTTAGTTTTTGCATGTTCCACTAAGCATTTCATTAATATAATGATTCAATTGATATTTTATGATTTTAAATTTGAATCCTCAAATGTAATGGTAGAAAAATTATTAGTATCTAAATAGTTATTTTTTTAGAAATTCATTAAACATGATGGTGAAAAAATCATAATTTCTTATGGTACTAATATTTTAAAAAAGAAATTAAATAACTTGATATTTAATTCTATAAATATGGGATACATATTTTTTAATATTCTTCTCAATTATATTCTTGTCTATCCCTTAGTGACTAGTTTTATAAAACATCAAAATTGATTATTTTTTCATGGTTTATATACTTGGGGTTATACTAAACTATAAGTACTAATCTCTATGAATTCACCTAGTAGAGGGAACCAATCGAACCATTGATACTGAAAAAAACTAAGAACAACACATCTATGGTGAATTCTATAGAAATTAAGATGATGATAAGAATCAAACTTTATTGGGTATAGTTTATATTTAAACATACCATGATAAAATAGAAGAAAGTTTTATCTTATCCTTCCCATAAACTCCAAGATAATACACATCACATAGGAGTCAAAGGTACTAAACACACACACACATACATACATATATATATATATATCATGTATAATACTGAAAATAATTTACATACCTGAATGAAAAATTTAAATATCAATACTAAATGCTTAAAAGGTAGGGATTTAATCAAGTAGTTATAAAGTGATGGTTCCCAAGGGAATCCCATGAAAAATAGTCATATAGTCCAATGGTAAAGTGCATATTCACAAATATGTAATCAGAATCTAAACTTGATCACCTTTTAATGCTATAAGTTTGACCACCATATTCTCCTTGTGAAGAGCATGCAAAATATATACTTCCTAATCAAGCATGATTCTATATTATATGATGGTGTAAGAAGTAATACAGTGGTTGGGGGAGTTCCCCTACAAGGAAATGACCACCAGAGTTGATTCTGATTCAACTATAGAGAGATTCATTTCATTTTAGTTATAAGGAGATAGTTTGGTTAGCACAACATGGTATTTCACTAGAATATATTTTCCCTCCCTGAGTATTGAAAAATTATGGAACCTCCACAGTCTCAAATAATACCACCACTGTGCATGATTCCTTGAACACAAGATCCATATGTATTGATATTGAGACCATATGTTGGTGTTTTAAAACACACCCAACACCCTTAAACCTCTATATTATCCACCACTTTATCCTGGAAGGTGTGATTGATTTGATTCCTTATGAAATGAAGGAGCACTATATCCTTGTACAAAGAGTTGAGAGAAATAACTAAGGATAAGAACTTATCTTTGAGGCAAGATTATGTTGTTATCAAACCTTGATGAAGAAATTCATTTTGTGTATCCTAAATCACCTAAAAACTAGTTAGGAAGAGAATTATATGGGCCCAAGATTCCATGAACGTACCTGCATTATCATGAAAACATACAATAAGGAAAATATCTATATAATTTTACCAGGAGTTTACTCCCAGGAGTCCCTTGATGGTAAACCATAAAAAGTTTCCTATCCCCTTTAATAAAAAAGTATAATATTGACTCTATAGTGGACCTCTCACAACACATGAATTTATATACATGCCAGATACATTTCCATTTCACCTCAACATCTATGGAGATAGCCTAATTCTGAATATGACACACAAAGAACATGAGTTTATCTTGGAGAGATTTGAACCAGATACCGTTATCCCATTCATTAAAATCGATCTACACATGAATTAACATATTATAGTTAGTAATTTTGAAGGTTCCCAATATAAAGGGATTTGAGATACAGAGGTTGGGTTCCTTGAATAATTATATGTTGAAAAAATGGTACTTTTGATCATAATTGAAGAAAAATTCAATGACTGATGTGTGTTCACTACCCCACCTAAAGATGAGGTCAGGAACTAGACACCCTGGGTATAAGAGAAGGTTTTCCGCCTAGTTTTATTTCTAGAATGATATGTATCCTCATCTAAAAATCAATGGGAACTATTATAGATGGTGAGAAAAAACCATGCAGGCTTCACCATAACTGAGAACTCATGTAACTCTCTAGACAGCTGATAGGATAAGACCTAAACTTTTTATGATGAATTTGACCTAAAGATATTTCCCTGAGATCACATCCTAAACTAACTTAGCTTTAATGCATTTCATACTTTCATCTATGATTCCACGATCAAATTCCCCTTCATTAATAAGATTTTATATCCTAAACTACCTAGACCAGTGGTGTTGACTATCATGGTCTGACCCATTAGGGACCACCTGGCTAATATTAAGCTAACATTGACACCCCAATCCCACTTCCAATAGGCTATGGGCTATCTACTAGTGCCGAGTAGGCATATCACACACATGGGAGGCCTTATCCTAAAGTTCCTATACACACACACACAACTACATACACCATTATAATGTAGTAAGAAAAATAAATTACACTTTAAATGCATTCGTAATATCTAATCTAACATTAGAGTATAACAGAAGAAAAAAGGGCCCAAATACAGGCTCACCAATACTGAAAAAAAGTCTAACCTTCTAACCAAAGGGGATTGCCACAAAAAAACTCCTAGTTATGTCTGTGGTCCATCTAGAACAACTAAGCTCCACCTTCTTCTGATCCACCTAGGACTCCATATAAAGTCCTACCATCTACATAAGACATGAAACATGTGGTTGAATCCCATACCAAGGGTGAGTATAAAAACACCCAGCATGACACAAAAAATTCACCAAACATAATGCATCAAAAGGAAGTTAGCTCTAAATCATAAAAGTAAAGAGGATAAACAAGATAACACATATATGAACAAGGTTGAATTTAGGTCTCCAGGTGAGGTATATCCTTATTTCTAGCCTAGGTATTTTATTTGAGGATCAAAAGTAACACTTTTTTGAGAGAACTCATTCCTTGGGTGCTTATAATATTTATGGAACTCATATGAGTGGTTGTACTCATTTGGCCTTTCCATGATGAAACACAAAATGGAACACATAGTATGTTAATACATAGGTATGGGATCACAATCTGGGTCTAGGCATGAAACTTAACCTTATCTATAATAACCCACTAGGAAGGGAATCACATGCCCCAAATGTTCGATATGAGACCCTACATAGGAAGAGTGTGATAGAGGATCACACCCTTGGCCTCATGGAGGGATACTCGACTCTATCTAGAACTAACCCATAGAATAGATTGCTCATCCCATGCTTATGATGGGATGTTGTACTGTATCTTCATGGTGATGGATCAATGTAATGTACACATGTATAACTGAAAAGGTTTGAGGGAATGAACCCATGAAAAAATTGCATCCAAACTGAGGGAAATAAGGGATTTAACCTTCCTTGGAAGGAGAAAACAATGTGTAGAAGGGGGAACATGAAATGTCTCACTAAGTTTGGTTATACCCATGTCCTTCCATCTTACACTACATGCTCTTTTCTATATAAATTAAGTGTTATTAAAGTATATGACATACCTCACCTATGATGACAGTTTTTCGTGTGTTGTCACAATACATGGCATGTTTAGTAGTCAAACAATGTGTAGGTACTTTCATAGGTACTCAATTTGTACCCCATCTGCACAATCCAAGTGTCACTTTAAATACATGGTGTGTGCCCTGATATATACATGATGCATGAGGTCACTTGGCCTCCTGGGCATGTAATTATGAGTGAATGTCGAGCCAGGAAGATAGGGGCCACACAACATATGGGATTTATACATGACTTTGTGATATTTTTCTCATCTCGAAACCCTAGTACTATAAGGAAGGGGTCCACATGATGTGTGTTGTTCTGAACTACATTCTATGTAAATTGAAAAATTCAAGAAACTCTAGATTGTTCACACGTCTTCTCCCAAGCCACCACATCCTTCGATTCCACTATGAATCATAGTTTTAATGCTCAGATATGTGTTGACCGATCATGTGCCATCACTGATTTTTGGATTCCGGCCACTCATAAATTGACCGACATCGCACTGTACACTGCCCATATGATAAGAACCGTGTCACCATAATTCATCGATCCACTATTGATCATCTGTCATCATCGTCACACCTTCATCATGTCTCTAGTCCCAAAAATGAACCCTCTATAATGATCTATTTTTTCAAAGAGAATAGCGCAGTGATCAAGTTCCCATTTATAGTTGAATCATCGGCCAATTGAAATATTGATGATGAATGTTGAAGAACTAAGGGAGAAATACATGAAACAAAAAAGTGAGAAAAACTGATGTAGGCCATGTTAGGCTTGGATAACATTGTCAGTGGAAGGAAAATATATAATTGGGGTAAAATAATCATCAATTACTAATTCAAGGAATAAAAAAAATCAATTAAAATCCAAAAAAATGATCCATGAATTAATTTCTAAACTAATTAAATTGTTTTCATCATGAAAATTCAAGAATAGGGAAATAAACCATTAAAATAAAATCCATACCTCATATTTAGATTCATCATTATAAAATATGTTCTCTCATGTAAAACCATTGGTTAATCTATGGAGTTTTCATCTTATTTTCAATTCACCACATTCATTCATCGTCGATCCTTGATCTTGAGATCACCTGCCAACGTGCTCCTACACGACCCTCTCCTCCAATCTCTAGGGTTATACTGCTAACCCTAGAGATGAGCTATAACAGGTCTTAAATACATGTTGTATAGTTTTAAGGGGATTTATTAGAAAATTAAACAAATTAATTTTTTAATAAATTTAATTCAATCCAACATATTCCCACAACTACACTTAACTGAAACACCTGACACTGACAAAACTTATGTTGCATCTAGGGTAAAATCCACATTTCAGATTTAATGGTGGTCTCAGTTTTCTCATCCAAGGATCTATTTTGGACATAAACCATTATTTTTAGAAAACCGCATGTACACGATATATTATATTTAATATTTTTAATATATCAACACCAAGACTCCATAGGGCCCAGAACTTCCCACCGACTCCGCGCCTAACTCTGAAAACATTATCCATCATTTTAAAACTATCATTTTTTTTTGGAGTCATTACATCGACCTTCATAGTGCAAGTCCAAGGTAAACATATTGAGAGTAAGTTAAATACTTCTAATCACAGACCTAGGAGCACTAGAAACTGATAAAACATGGATTAAAATGGAGTAGAGAACTCTATTTACTAGTGTGATCCTACCACTAAACGAATGTAACCAACTCTTCTAATTAGTGAGCCTTTCCATGATTCTGTTTAGAATACCATAAAATTATTGTATAAAAATCCTTTTATTTGAAAATGGTGAACCCATATTATCCATAGGAAATATCCTCTTTGAGATTCCAAGCCATTACTCAATAAGTTTGGAATGTGTGATCATGTATTTTTTTAAAATATAGACACTGATATTTCCTATATTGATGAACTGACCACTCCTGCTGCTATAATCATTCAAGATCATCTTAAACTCTCGAATCAAATTTCTTCTACCATTAACGAAGAATATAATGTCATATATGAAAAATAAATGAGAGATTATTTTGAAATCATACCAACCTCTAAATGGAAAGACATATATATATATATATCAAGTATAATATTGAAAATAATTTACATACCCGTATAAGTAACATTTTTATTTTGCAATCTTTTTAATTTTCTTCATAATAACACTTTCATAAAACTTTCTAGGTAATTTTAATGCATGTGTGATATATTTTTAATGATATTATGAAATGGTCTACAACATAATTATGATATTTTAAATTATTAAAAAACAACATATTAGCAGAAAAGAAAGTGGTATAATAAATGACATAAACGTCAAACAACAAATTTAACCTTGTTTCGTTTCAGTTTTTTAAAAATATTAGGTATTGATATTTGAGTATAAAATTTTAAATTAATAATATCCACAAGGTAGGAAATTTTAGATATTATTATGAAATATACATATAGTGGACATAAAAGTTTCATATATAAGATATACAATGTGTGTATAATGAATATATTGAATAGGAATATATGAAATATACAATATGAAATATAGAATGTGCATGTATAAATTTTTTAAGATGCAATATGATATAATTCCATATAGAATATGCATATACTAAATTCGCAATGTCCATACACTGAATATTGAATATGTATGCACTAAATATTTAATATACATATATTGAATATGCAGTATAAATCTATGTAATATATATATATATATATACCAAATATATTTAAGATATAATATTTATCCACTAAAAATGAAATATGCATATACATAATATGAATATAATGAATTGAGGATGTTGTATAGTTAAAATAGGTAAAAGAGGGGCATATGGTATATAGGAAACAACCTTAGGGTTTCAGAATCAAGGGTGATGATAAGGGAAGAAGAAAAAGGAATACACCAATAGCCAATGGATTTATATATTGAAAAATTCATGGATAGAACCAAGAGCTTCATTTACCTAAGTAGCCAGCATTATTATAACTTCAATGAATGATCTCTAATCTCTTAAGTAGGAAAATATTCTAAATAATTCTTTTACTAAATAAATATTCAATTCACCCAAACCTTGGAAAATTGGATGAGATGGAGGATCACCATTAAATGGTCTATTCTTGTAGTAATATGGAACTGAATGTATAAATAATATCAAATATAAACATACACGTTAATAATATAAGTAAAAATAATATAAAATTTAAAATATGTAATTTAACTAAATAAAGAAAACTAATACACCACTTATAAAGTAAATATGTAAATGGAATTCATAGAGTGATCAATCTAAGAAACTTCATACACTAAAAAATTATACTAACAATTATATATATAATTTAAATATATTGGTTGTAGTGATGTAAAGAGACTCTAAAATATATAGGGATAAAATACAATATACTTTTTAAAGTTATTCTACCCGACTAGGAATGAGTCTCACTTAGAATCTAATTATAACTGTCTTATAAACATGAAGAATGGACTCCTTCATAACCTCCTAAGTCAAAACTATATGATGTAGGCACCTTAGTAGAATAACGGGTGATTTATTACAAATTTCATATAGTTCAAAGAGGTTTTAAGTTATTTTTAAATGCATAAAGTAATTATGGAGTATGGGAGAGGGAAGATACCTGTCATTTTGAGTCAAGATAATGTTTATGGGAATGTTCAGAAGCATGAGTACCCATGAAGATTTATTCTATTCGTATGGAATGTCATTTGTGAATCAAAAATATTTTTAATAACCATACATATTAGTCCCCGCAAATAAATTAATAAATATAAAAAACTTGGTTGATCCCAATATGAACACATGATAAAAGGTGATTAAAGAAGAAAAGTCACATGGATAGGGGAACTAAAAATTTTGAAGAGTTAATTTAAAATAAAAAAATAAAATTATTAATAAAATTATACTTAATAAATTCACACATTAAATTGGTGTCGCTAAATGTGACATGCTAATGAATAATGAAAAAAATATTGAATCAGATAATTAAGTAACACAATATTATATCACCTATAGAAATTAGAAGTAGTTACACAAGCTCAATATTTTAATGAACAAAATGGGGATGATATTATACAAAAATACTCTATAGATTTTCCACCTAGATGATAGGTTTCTAACCCATATCAGTTAAACCGTAAAAGTTAGTCTTTAAAAACCCATGAAAAATTTAGGAACCAAATTTTTTTACAATGCCATAAAGTGCAGGAAAATATATTTTGGTAGGATATAATTGAAACATGTTTATAAAATAATTAATAATAAGAAATATGGAAGAATAAATCGCCCACTTATGCTTAAAATTAATTCACATAGATAAGGGATATAACAATTTCAAATAGATGAAAAATAAAAACAATAAACTTTTAAAAATAATTTTAACATTATACCATCAAAATGGTAATTGAAAATTTCTAGAATATACAATCATTTGTGTAAGCTCAAGATTTTAGTGGATATTAATTTTACAAAGAATTAGAGATATTCTAAAGAACTTTATATCATTATCGATATTTATAGAATAAATTAAGTTTTTCAACACAATAACAACAGTGGGTTCCCAAAGAAGTCAGTATCATTAGTGGTCTTTATAGAAAATTAAAAAAATGTATAAAAAATAAAAGGAATTTTCACTATAGAAACAAGGATTGTTGATGAATATAGTGGATAGGATAAGAAACCTCTCACATCTAAACTCTTTGATGATATAATAGTATTATATATTGGAATTTTCCACACATATTATTGTGAATAAATAGGCTAGTAGGTTTCTATAACCTAGAATCTAGTCAAATTGAAACACTGCATCGTGTAAAATGAAATCGAAATTAGATTACCCACAAAAATAAAATATAAATATCAATTAATGACATGGTAAAAATTCTAAAAAAATGTAGAAGATCAAACTGAATATATGATTCTCGACTAGATCCATCTCGATGAATCTATTAGGGTTAGAGGCAGGCTGGTAGGGATTTCTTTTATAACCCTTCCATCCATTAAATTAGGACGACTCCCCTCTATGTTTGTTTCTCATTAAAACCTAATACCCTCATGTGTGAATCAAATAAAAAAGGATAGATAATTCAGGAATAAATGTGAAATAGATGGATTCATAAGGAACTGATCAACTTTAGGAGGAAATGTAAAATAAATGAATTTTGGTGGGAATGATGATTATATTTTTTTAGATGGAATGTAAGGAGGACTCCAAGAATATATTAATAATAGTAGTATTTATTATATATATGGACCATTAGGATAGGAATTTATGTGATGCAGAGGAATAATAGTAGGTATATGGTTTGGGACATGACTCTTAAAATTTACACACACTAGAGGGATTGGCCCAAGGATAGATAAACTGGATTACAAGGTATAATGGATGAATGATTATAGAGGGTGTGGATGAATTATCATTGAGGTATTGGTCTATAGACCAATTGAAAATATATGTATTGGGTTAAGGTTTTGGTATGGAGAAGGATTGAGCAGTTTTTGAAAGGTAGAGAGTAATGTTGTGATTGTGTGGGAAAAAATTTGGAGGGAAACAAGATCTGGGGAGAGAGATACATGTAATGAAGGGGTTTCTCTCTTAATAAAAGTATGGATATATAAAAAACAGGAATATAATAAAATGTGGATTTCCCAAACCTATTTATTTGGAAATTCCACCAAATGAAGGGGGAAGGGGCTTGAATCCCACCTTGTAAATAAAGTGTAACTTTTTTGATGGGACTAGTTAGGCCATGGTGGCTTGGGTTTGGGTAGGATGATAAGGGGAGGGTTAAGCTAGGAAAGGTAGGTCAGGCTTTATCATGACAGTCTTAGGTGAGGCGTGTGGGGGTAGGCCCAGGCAGGGTGGGTTAGGTTATCAAAAATAAAAAATAAAAGTAAAAAATATTTAAAAAAATTAAAAAATGAAATTTTTGAATAAAAAACATTACATGATTACCAACATAACTATCCATGATGTTTTTAGAAATTTTCATGAATCATTTAGCGGTGGGTGAAACTATCGATAAAGGATAAAAAACCATCTCTAAATAATAAAAAAAGACACATAGTTCCTCATCTTCTTATAGCTATTTCACTACAATATAATTATAAATTCATGGTAGTTTTTTAGTGGTAGTATTAAAAAATACCATTAAACATTTAATTATTTTTTTAATCTTTATTTATGGTAGTTTTAAAAACCATCACTAAATAGTATGATTATTGGCAGTTTTAATAAAAATGTTGTAAAATAGTTATATTGGTGATGATTTTTATTAAAAACACCACTAATTACTTTCAAAAAATACAACCCTACTTTATCCCTCCCCTCGTCCATGAACTCAATCTCTCACATCATCATAAGCCACTATCCTTCAACCACCCCTCATGCCTGCACATCGTCATCTCCCTCACCTCCAACATTTCCACCCTCCCCTTTGTCGCCATCTTCTATCCTCTCACACCACCATTCTACCCCATCCATCATTCATCATATCCTCACATATCATTATTTAAACTTAAATGGAGGTTAAACCATATACCATCCATCTATTCATTCTATTTTTCACTTCAATCATATGTGATTATATTTCATTGTTCAAATTATTGGTGATCGAAACATGATTTAGATTATTGGTGATTGAATAGTCTCCCTACCCTCTCTTATTTGGTTCATATTTGTTGATTTTAATCCACTATTCATATTTTTACTTATTGATACATTATTACATAAATATTTTTTTAATGAATTGATTAGATTCATGATAGAGTAATTCAATTCCAATTTATAATTAAGTGATGAGATGAGAATGTTAGTGTGGGCTACTTTATTAATTCATATTTATTTATTTTACAAATAAAACTATTCTATTTAATTTTTATTGACATTATCTATTGACACTGTTAAAAATATATTCATTTAAAGATTTATATATTTAATATGACCTTAAAAACATAAAATGTATTAACCAACTTAGTTAATATATTAAAATACTTTTATTTTAATTATTCTTACCTCCACTAATTACATGGAAATTGTATCAATGTTTATTTTAATAAAATAAAAAAAACATGTGTGAGGTTAATGAATAGAAATTTCTTTTAATTGAATTGTAAAATCCCAAAATTACCAGTGAATTAATTCCAAAAAAATTATGTTTCTCAATTTATAGGATAGATTATGGAACAAATTTATTTTATTTGATATTTATAATATCATAAAATACCTCTTACTTTGGTGGTTATGGTTTCTAATTCCTATTCTTAGCTAAATTTTAGTTTCAATTTGAATATAAAAATTTAAAATTTACTTACAATTTCAATATCAATTACAATTTCCAAATATAAATTTGGTTTTCAATTTGAAATTATGTTTTCAATTTATATTTTTATTTGAAATTATCACTTTAAATTTGAATTTCAATTGCAATATAACATTATTTTTGAAATTTAAAAAATAGGATTGTCTTACTTTTTTTAATGAAAATGAATTATTTTATTTCTACATATGTATATAACTAAATTTTTATTTGAATGTTTAGGAAATCGATTATGTATGGATAAAAGTTAGACTACATTACCCCGAAACACATCTTAGTATATTAAGGGTTTTAAGATGTTTTTAAAATTTTCAATTGAAAATCAATACGTGGGTGGAAGAATAAAAAATTCATGAAGTAATTGTAAATTTTGATGATGGTTGAAGAAACATAAAGTATTTGAGAACTTGATATTAAAATGATCTCCTAATCAATATATGCATTGGATTTGACATAGGGAATCAAATGTTACAAAATGTTTGATCAGTTATATCAATAATCATAATTAAAAAAATTAATTTCCCAATAATGAAAAAAGAAATTTAAAACTTTATTAATGATGGTTTTGGTATAGTATTGTAACACTCAATATAGTGACACATGAATTGACCCATATGTTGATGTTGTCAATATTAACAAGATAAATGATGTTTTTAAAACTATAAGACAACCTGATTAAGATGTTAACATATTAATATATGATGTTGTGAATACTAATATAATAAAAAAAATTAAAAAATCAAACATAATCATTTCATGAATTATTTTAAGATGAAAATAAGGAATTTTATGAATGATGCACTAAGTATTTAAAACTAAATTTTCTACTGAAATTGTATCATATTAAGTGTTGATGTGGAATTTAAAACAAATAATTGTACAAGATATTGAAATTATTATATGATGTATTTTCTCAAGTTAATATCCCTGTATAATTTTATGTGATAAATAAGGTTATTATCAATCTTGGGCTCAGTTATATGAAGATACATACATGTCCCAATTGATTGTATGCGATATTGGGGAGACGATTCAAATAAAGAAGAGTGCATAAGATCTTATAATTCTAGATAAAAGTTAATAAATAATGATTATGGTCTTAATATATATACTATCATAAATATGTATAAAAAGAAAAACCATATAAAGGTTATTTTTGAAAATATTATTTATGTCATCTAAAAATTCTGAGCATATGAAGTGACATTCTTTGGATAATAAAAAACATGAGTTCTTGTAATATCTAATAGATTCTAAATCATATATGACCTTCAATATATTATATTAAAATTTGTCTTATAATCCTATAAATGTGTTCTTATAACTCAAAATTGATAGAATGAACCCTTTTGGTACTTTAAGAAACAATTACAGCATATGGTTGGTTGTTTTAATCCCGTACTTTATACCTCCATTTATGTGTATGAAACAAACTTAATTCATTATATCGAGGATTATTCATAGAAAGAAAATTGCTATAAAAGAAATTAATTTACATAATTACCCTCTTATCTATGAATTTAAAGAGTTATGGAATGATGGTGTAAAAATATATGATTAATCTACCATGAAAATGTTTAAAATACATGTCGCTTTAATATGGGCCATCAACAAATTTCATAGACTAAAAAATTTATCTGGTTGGATCATGTGCACTGGTTTGGATTTTCCAGTTTGTAACATTTATTTTGAGGCTAAAAACTACTTTATAAAATAAATGTTTTTTTCATGTGTTGTCATCAATTCCTTGATATGCCTCATAGATTTTGGTTTAACAGGCAACGATTCAATGGACAAATATTTTTGAGGATTCTACCAAAATTATTATGTGGATCAAAGATCTTGGTATAATTATAAAAAATTAGTACAAATATTTGAGAATATTTTTAGTTGAATTAATGTAGAAAATGTGTTTTTACACCAATAGATACAACTAGAAGACAAAAATGGAAGAAAAGGATCATATTTTTCAAAATTGTACATTAATAATTTATTTTTTGTGTCACGATGTTTAAATTATGCACATAAAAAATAATGTGTGTGATAATGCTCTTTTAATATTATTTAATGAGTATAAGAAATTAAAAGATTATATAATGGCATTCAAGGACTTATAAGTAATGAATATTAAGTATGATATATGTTGTTCCCACAATACAAACATCCCCATTAAATTTTAATGTGAAAAAAAACAAATATTCATAGGAACTTGATAATGGTGTATCTAAGAAAGATGCCACACATTGTATCAATAAATAAGTATCTGAAAAGTAATAAATAATTTCAAGAGAATAATGGAATCACTCAAACACATACAACACTAATACACAATGAATTTAAAAGGGTTCAAGAAATTTCCTATGTCAATAGAGAAACACTAAAATCCACTTGAAGAGATATGAGATATAAACTATTGAGTTATAAGTGATTGATAATTATTAATCATAATTAATTAAAAGTTATGAATATTCCCATAGGAAGATCCAATTTAAAGATAAATCTTATGCCTTATGGCCAATTCTAATTGAGTATATAGACTAAATATTCTCCAATTATTCCTTCATTATTGGTTTCTATTTTAACCGTTTGCATCAAATTTATAGTGAATACCATGGAAAATAAAACTCCACTACCTAATTATATCCAACCATTTATGTATCTCCTTTCAATACTCAACAGTGAACCACTATTTATCATCAAATATGATTAAGTCGCCATCCATGATTGACCCACCAACACTCCGGTTGAACCTATTAATTCCATAAAAAAATTCCTTGTCCATGAAACATGCTTCACACCTCAACAATATCCTACTTGAAAACTATTTTCAAGGATTCCATTCAACCATCTCCCAAACATCTCTTCCCTTAGTCTTCTACTACAATAGTGATCTTCCGATCACCTTCCAGTCATCCAAGTCCCACTAAGCCAAAATAGTGACCTATAATTTCCTATACTAATACCTTTAACAACATGTCTAAATAATTTTTACCCACATTAATAATCCATAGTTTCAAAAATCTATCTTACAATACTTCTCATAAATTGTTACTTCAGTTGAATGTTCTTCATTCTTGAATTGAACACCATATTCTTTACAAGATGGATTGCACTCTTGACTCTCATAGAATAAATTTATATTTTCATGATTTCTTCTAATTTCCTTTATTATACCCTTTAACTATACCAACTAATACATAGTCTCTATTACTTCCACTTGTATTCTTTTATGGTTGATAGTGTAATAATTAGTTGTTTATGAGACATCCAACTAGCTAGTATTCCTCCACAAGTTAACACATGGCTTTTGGTACTTCTCTAAATGTCCAAATCTCCTATAAATTATTCATAAACATATCCCTATGTAGGTTCATCCATTAAAAAATATTCATAAATATCTATTCTTCCTTTTAGATATTAGAGTATCCACTTCACAAATTTATAGTGTTATTTTCCTAAAGTTGACATGAACCCGCTAATAACCCCCACTATAAAAGAAATACCAGGACTAATAAAAACAATTAAATAATTAGAGATTCTAACCAAAGATTTATAAGTAACTCTTTCCATATAGTTTTTCACATCATCAAATATAGTTTCCTTCTCTTTAAACAACTTTAAGTGACTAACCAATGGGGATGAAATAGGATTTGATCAAGATATTTTGAACCTTTAAAAAACTTATAGATGTATCCAAACAAAGAAAACATCACAGTTGTAGTACCCCTGGTTTCTGGTAAGTAACCCTTGATTAATGCTTTTAATGGTTTTAAACTTAAGGGTGATGAATGGGAGAGTCGGGAGAACTTTTTATGAGGTTTTGAGGTAAAGGGGAAGTCGCACGGACAGTCCACAGTTTGTCTAAACCATGTGGAAAAACTGTGCGTAGTTGGTCTTGGAGGCAGTAGCTTCCGCACGGACGACACATGGTTTGTCTAACCGTGTTTCCAAGCTCTGCGTGGAGGGTTTCAGAGGTAGTGGCTAACACACGGTTAGCGCACGGTTTGTCTAACCGTGCAGGAAAACCATGCGGCCACTTAAATGAGATCCTATAAAGGTGGATCTCACGCATTTTTTCCTCTAAGTGGCTCGTTTTTCTTCCTAAGTGGACCTAACTCGGGTTTTTGCTTCTCCTAAGGTCAGAGAAGGTTCTCCCATCATTCTAGAGGTGATCCAAAGGCTTCTCTTGGAAAATAAAATCTGGATTCTTGAGGTATGTGTTCGTTCTTCTTCGTTCTCGATCGGTTTCTTAGATCTACTTAGATCTACTTCTCCTCTTCTCCCAGTTTTTTATATCTACACTAGTTTTGGGTAGATATAGGTATTTGGATGCCAAATGTGTTAATATTTGGTCTTTATCTTTCTAGGAGAAGAGATATAAGGCGGGTTTTTGAAGAAGCAATCAGATTTTCTTGTGCGTTCTCCATTCGTTGTGGTTTTCATCAAAACCCTAAAGGTAGGAGGCTTCTTTCTTGACTCCACTTAGTAGAACTGACTGGAATGCTTTCAAACTGAGTGTGTGGTGTTGAATTGATTTTTATTTGGTTTTTGAACACTTTTTTGAAACCTCCTTGAGTGATAGTTGTGAAATCTTGGAAATTGGTGATTTTGAATGAGTGCTTGGGTTCTAAATTTTAAAATGGGGATTTTCTGGAATTGTGACACATGGTTTAGATTAAATGTTTTCAATAAAAGGGATGTTTTATTGAAGTCAGATGACTGTTTTGAAATTGGTTTATTCCTTGGTTTTTAATAAAAGTACAGTTTTATTGAAATGATTTGAATTGGTTGAACACACTTGGTAGTTGACATGATGGTTGTGTGTGTTGATGGGTATGTGGGATGGATAAGGGTTAGGGGTCTCCCCAATCAGTGTTGGGATGGATAAGGGTTAAGGCTCTCCCCCATCAAACATTCATATTGCATTCGGGATGGACAAGGGTTAGGGGTCTCCCCCATCGGTGTTGGTATAGATAAGGGTTAGGGCTCTCCCCCTTCAAACATTCATGTGAATTTCGGTTGGATAAGGGTAAGAAGTCTCCCTCGTCATGGTTGGGATGGATAAGGGTTAGGGCTTCTCCCATCTTCTAGGTAGCATGCATGGTTGGTTACATGGGTTTGTGGAATGGTTTGGGTGTGACAAAAAGGAATATTGTGAAATGTTTCTAAAGCTTGTTTAGTTATTTTTCTGGAAAATAACTTTCTTGAAAAATTGGTTTCACTTACACTTGCATGCTTTTGGTTATAAATGGTTTTGGGAAGCTTGTTTATATCTTGTTATAAACTGTTTTGGTAAAGTGTTTTATATAAAATATTTTATATAAATGTGACTAACTTTTCTATCCTAGTGGAATGAGTAGGGAATTTATTGGGGAAAACCTATTGAGTTTTATATGCACCCCTGCTTTGGAACTTTGTTTCTTTTGCAGATGTAATATTCCGAGATACAGGTAAAGGTAAATCATCTTATTGTTAGTGTCTCGTGGTGATGCTTGGGATATGTTGTGGAGCTTGGAGCTTGTGGAGCACAGAGTCGTGGTGTCTTTTGAGAGTCTTGAGTTGTTCATCCGTTGTGTACTATGATGCTTGGTTTGGTCTTCCGCTATTGTGTACTTGATGTGGTTTGACATGAATGAAGTTGTTTAGTTGTCATTAATTTGTTCATGCATCATATAGTGAATGTTTGGTTATGCTTGGTTGGTTTATGGGTTATTTATTAAAGGTTAAATCATCCCCAACTTGTATTTGAAACCCTTAGGCATTTATTTCCAACCTTTGGCGTCTTGGAGATGTCACTTAAGTCCTAGTATTGACTCGTTGTACTATCAAGCCAATGAGAATTGGCGGGTTATTACAACAGTTCCCATTTTTCAGTCTCTATTGAACCTAATACCCAAAATCCTTTTTTTACTCTAATATATTTCATCTCAAATATTATTTCCATATCTTACCTTAAATATACCATCTACTCTATCTTTACACATACCAAAAACATATCATCCACATACAATAGGTGTGTGATAAAAATACCATAATAAAACAACCTAAAGTAACATAAATGATTTGCATTACACTAGATGAATGATTTATTTTTCATTAAAGCATAAAAAAACTTACTTTATTATTTGGGTGTCTGTTTCATCCCATACAAACTCTATTTGAGACTACATAACAAACCACCTTTTAAAATTTCTTTAAAACCCACTTATTGCTCCATGAAGATTTTCTCCTCTAAATCAGCATGAAGGAATTCCATCTTCATATCTAATTTCCCAATATTTTAACCTTATGATGCAAAAATTTTGAGAATGATCCAAATAGTTATATTCTTCACCACCATACACAAGATTTCATTGAAATCAATCCACCCCTTTTAGTGAAATTCTTTTACAAACAACATCACCTTATGTCATAATCTACCACATACTTCTTCCTTTAATTGGTAGAACAATTTGTTTTGAAGTGTTCACTTCTCAATTGGTAGATCCATGAGCTCCCAAATTTCACTTGCATATAATGAATCCATATATTCCTTCATAACCAACTCCCATGTTTTTAAGTCACTCAAAATTTCCACAAATTATAGTATTTAAATTTATACACCATCAATTAAAATAAAATATTGAAAGTTTGATTAAAATATTTTCACCAATCTTTTAACCCTAGTAGACATCCTCAACCAAACCTAAGGATCATATGGTGTTTCTAGAAGCATCATCCATGATTCAATAGTATTTGAACATTCTGATGCATCTAGTCTTCCTAGTACCTATAAAACTTGACCATATTTTGATATTCCTAAACCTTCTAGTACCTCTAGATAATCACTAATCTCTAAAATCATTGGTATTATTGGGCTTCCTATCAGTATAATTCGATCCTTTCATGAGATTCATTTATTAAATAAGAATTATGACTTATAATGACCTTCTATTCATCTTATCCCATAGATAAAATCCAAATTCATCGTCATCACATCCCATAAATAAACATGTCTTGGACTTTTCTTCAAGATTATACCTTTCAGAGACATCAACATGGATATAGGAACTACATCTGAATACTTTTAGGTGTGATACATATTTAACTTAGGAATCCTAAGTTCCTTAGGTATATCATTCCCCATTGGTATGTGAAAACTTTTATTGATTAGATGTTCAATGAAATTTACTACTTATAACTAAAATATATTTTGAAAAATAGAATGTACCAACATGATCTAAGCTCTCTTATTCAGTGTTATATTTATCCATTCCACCACAACATTTTATTATGGTGTCCTGAGTATAGTATTTTTGAATATAATACCTTTCCTTTAGAATAATTTATTTAATTTTTTATGTACTCAACACCACTACCAGACCTAAAGAATTTAAATTTTGAATTGATCTCATTTTCCACCATGACCCACCATTTAATGAACATTTAAAATACTTATGACTTGTGGTTTATAAAATTCACTCATAATTTCTATGTATCATCATTAATTAAAGTAACATAGTACAATAAACCAACATAAGAATATATCTTAGTTTATCTCTACATCATATATATAAAATATCTACTTTTCAAGGCTTAATTCTCCACCCTTTCATAAAAAAAATAAATCTTTTCTACTTTTTAAGGATACACTCTTCACATGTTTCATACTCTATGTCTTTGAGTTTTAGTACCTCCTTAGGAACCAAGAATATCATCCCCATTTTAATCATGTTACTAAGACAAAAATTACAAGACTTTGCATCTCTAGTATAATTACCAATAACCATTATCCTATCTAACATCCTTAATAAATACAATGTCCCATATTTCACACCTTTGGGCACCACAGTGGCACCACATGTGATTTTCCAAATGAAATCCATAGATGTTATATAGAATACTACATCATCTAGAAAACCTAATGAAATTAGATTCATCCTCAATCCTAGTATGTGTCTGTCCTTTTACAACTTCAATATACATTTTTTTGATATCTAAACATCCATGTCACCATTTCTTACAATCTCAAGATCCTCATCATTGAAAAGATAAACTTTATCAAAACTTTTAGAAACATGTTGTTTATAGAAATGTGCACTAAAGGGATAGAACATGATGTGGTGGATTAGAAAAAAATTGGTGTATTGGAATATGTTGTACCCAATACTTATGTTCACTATGATGTAGTGTAAGACATTGTTCCATGGTTAATTGTATAGTGACTGGAAAATTGTAAAATAATTAATTTTTCCTTATTGGTTATCTATCCCAAATGATACCATACTTTGTTATTCATAATGGGATGATGATATTAAGGATTTGTAATGTTATACATGATTTTTTAAGAACTAAATTTTTTTATCATGGGATTTATTTAAATGTCTAAAAAAGTTGAAATGGTTTGAGGAAATTATGAAATGTCTCATAAATATGGTTGAGAATTTAATTCTATTTAAGGCCTATATAATCTTGTTTTGATCCTCATAGAGATTATTTTATGTATGAGACTTATTTATCCCATTAGAACTCCTTGAAACTGAGATAATTATAAGATATTGATTCTATATGGCCTTTAAACTAGAGGTTATTATAAACCATGGCTTGTGATAGGTCCTTATCAATAATCAAAACATTCCCATGATCCATGAATACCTTATGAGGGATAAATATATTGGTTGGTCCTTTATGATCTACATCAAATAATTATTTGAAGCCCAGATCAACATGTGTAAGGTATGCCATTATATATTCATTTTATTATTCAATCCAAATGTGTACATAAATTATGGTTATTTTGGGTTTTAGTGTTGTCTTTCACTACCTTTAGGATTATGGTAATACCTCTAAAATCCTTCAGTCATATCAGATCAATTTATATCAATGTTTGAATTAATTTTGAATGCATGGAAAAAATTGAAAAAATAGATTTTCTAGGCACCATGGCATAGCCTAAAAACAATTTTTTTCTTATAGGTGTTTGACCAAGACATACAAAAAAAATAAAATGAGTGTTTTGTAATTAAAATTTCAGAGACCATGAAATAATTGATGCAAAATAATTGTTACAAGGCGATAATGAGAATCATAGAAAACATAACATTGTATTATGATGCTTTATTCCATGTTTTATCAATCAGTATGCTGCAACATCCTTCACTATGAGGACAAGACACAGTATAGTAAAATTTGATAATCCATTTTGTATAGCTACATGCTAGAACAAAAAGACGTGATCCCTATAATAGAATGATAAAATGGCCAACCTAAAATTCATACACTAAACCTAAAATATATATTATAATATAACCATAAATATTGGAATGGATTACCTACCTAAAATTTTTATATTATATGGAATGATCTAGATCTAAAGTGTATTTTCATGGTGGAATAATTTATAAAGTGTTTATAAATCATAATATAAGGAAAAATATAAATATTTTTATATTTTTTATGAATAGTTCATAAATGTAAATATAAAATATTTATATCAAGGCCTTATTTGAAAATTATTTAAACCATTTCAAAAGGTGTTTTAGATGATCTGATCAAATGTTTAAATGAAATAAAATATGATATAGTTAATTTATATAATTTTTTTACAAAAAAATATAGAATGTTTATTATTTAATAATAAAAGTGTTCATAAATTATCTCATATTATGAAATATGAAAAAGTTTATATTAATTACATGTAAATGGTAATGTTAAAAATTCATATTGATAAAATTTAATTGTTCATGTTTATCTATACCTAAATTATAAAGTGTTTATAATTTATTTATGAATTGTTCAAAGATTTTTATCTCTTGTCTAAATAAAAAAAATCATTTATTTAGTGTTATTCCTGTATTTTTTATTCATGATTATAAATTTTATGTTATTAATTGTGATATATTTTTTAATTTGAAGTGTTAAAATACTTATAAGTTATCATAAACGAATTTAAGGTGATATATGCTAGGTATGATAAATGATTTAGTTTTATTCAACCTTGGATTTACATTGTATTATGTTATGATCTTGAATTAATATGTTAAATATAATTTTACATATTAGGTGTTATAATTGGGATCTATAATACCTCGATGCCTTGAACCACTCAACTAGTGTCTGGTTTGATGGTTGCTACTTGACCTCAGGCATGACTCCCCATATGTTAGAGGTTTCAGCCAGTAATGAGTGTCTAAAGTGTTATTATGGGGAGACTATACCCCCATATTAGAGTAAAAAAACTAATAAATTAACAAAAAAACATCCATAAAAAATAATTTGAGCATGTATAATCAATAAAAAAGAACCATTATATAACATATTAAATACAAAGTCATACAATCATACATCCTAACTGATTACCCATTGGGCTGATCCTATACACAAAATAAATATAATAGTAAATTCAAGGAGACTCTAATACCATCCTTGAGCCTCATAATATCCAAATATTTTTTTCTTTTCCAAGACATATAGCTAAATTATCCAATTCTAAGCCTCTACCCTACCTGAACCAACAAACAATGAGGTCTGGTCAGGTACCAAAGTTCCATGAATGCCCGAGAAGGGTGTGAGTACAACATAGTAGGGTACCACCAACAAGGACCCCAACATAACTATTACAATAGTGAATGCACATGTTATTTTATCATAATGTATAATACATTTTAAAATCATAATAAAATAACCAACATTGATCCTTGGGTTCTAATGTGACACCTAGGGTCTAATATACATAATTTGGATAGAACCATAGTGTCTTAAATCATAATAACATTATATAGAACCTAGGGGAATACATACTCCCTAATATGAAATAAGTAATCAGTCATCCAAAATAAAGGGGTAGAATTTACATGCCAAGAAATACATATAATCATTTAGAACCTCAAGGGTGTGACTCTCATCTATTGGGAAATAGTTTGTTTGTAAACTCAGGGGTGTTCCCACACCCAGTCAGGAAATAAGTAACCCTATCTGGAAACTCAAAGTTGTGACTCTCCCCTGCCAAGAAAATGTAACAACTGGAACTTCGGGGTAGACTCTCCCAAATGGGAAACAAGTAACCTCAATAAAGTCAGGGGCATGTCCACTCCATCCTAGAAACTATATGAGGTTACCTAAGATAAACATGTATATATTTTATATACTTTTCATAATTAAAACATTATAATTTATAAATAAACTAACAATATCAAAACCCAATGATTTAGTTTCTTTAGAGATTAGATACATAAACTTCTGATTACACGTTATTTTTTCAATATATCCCATAAAAATCGTTATATAAAACCTCCTTCTACACATAGTTCTCTATATCATTTCTTGAGGAATTGGAAAAAAGGAGTAAGATCAAGTGCTATATAAGATAAAAATTATCAATGAATCATAAAGGATAAATCATAATCATGTGATTAAACATGAATCATGGGAGAGATATCTGATAGAAAGATCATATAATCATAAGGAATAATCATTAGTAATGATAAAAATCATAGTCCATGGCATGAGATCATAAGATCCTTAAGAGACCATCATTAAAAGAATAAATCATATACTATGTATTAGATACATGTGAAAAAAAATCATAAACCATGGAAGCATAACCTTATAATACAACTTATCATGGAAATATAGAATAAGATTGTGGAAAAACATAAGCATAGTAAAACATAACATAATGGAGCATATATCACTACCTATTTCCCAAAACATAGTAGATTAGACACCACTACCAGATTCCTATAGTGGATAGAGAATCAATACTCATTTCTCATAATTATATCATGAGATTTATAAACGTAACCAATGAATTTTAGTATGATACAGGATGCCACCCATCAATATCCATACATATGAGCTTCATAAGAACTTTGAAACAATCATAATTTCATTATAGATTAGTTTACCCATGGAAAGAAGTTTCATGAAATTTTCATTAAAAAATCATTATAAGCCATCCAGAGAAATAATTTGGATGATATAATTAGATCATATCCCCATTGAAGCATAATAATCATTAAATTATGTTGAAATAGATGGAAAATACTTTTATTAAAGCATTATAAATATTCTTTGAAAAAAATAAATATACTTTTCTTTTGAGGAATTTTAAAAACTAAAAATTCATAGAATAGTAAAAATAGGATTTTCTTAGAAAACCCATCGAAAATTATAAAGTAATATTCATAAAAAATAATGGTCATTATAGTGGGTAAATGTGATTGAATAGTAAATAGTAAAAAAAATCTTTTCACACCTTTACAAAGAAAGTCAAAAATAACATGTACGGAAAACATTAAAAAGATTCATTTTTAGAGAATTTAAAAAAAAATATTTGAGAATGAATTTAAACAATCATTGAAATATAGATAATAAAATTCTTGAAATTATATAAATAATATGGGTATGGAGGAAAAATATTTGGGTAAAAGACTTTAAAACTTCTAAAACAATGATTTAAAATAGAACCCCTCTATAGATTTTTAAAATCAAAACAACCTTGAAAGAATTAAAATAATAAAGAACTTAAAATACCATGAGTATAAAAATATTCAAGATATAATATATCAAATTGGTGATATATACATCATATAAATGAATATAGGTGCATGATTCAAAACTTTTCTAAAAAAATTAAATTTGAGACGAGAAACCATTACAAATATCATAATTTTTTATATAAGTATCCTTTTGAAATTATTTTATAATAAATAAATTTAAATATATAGAATAAAATATAAAATAAAATTTAATAAAATATCAAGGAGGAAGAAATGAAACTCATAAGAAATAATTTGAAGAATAATGACTCAATGAAAGGAAGTTGAGTTAATAAAAACCCTTACCTTGAACATCCTCTTAGTCGGACACACTCTAAAATCATGTATAATAAATTTAAATTTTTTATTAATATAAATTATAACCATATTTATATTTTTATTACCATATACCATTCAATTATAATCTTTAATTACACATTTAGTAATAATTCTTTGTTTAAATCAATATTTTTGGGTTTGTTATTCAGTTTTCCATGCATGTTCTGATTCAACAGTTATAATAATTGAACCTTGGTTATAATTTCATGATATAAAAAAATTTCATGAAGATATATAGTATTTTTTGAAATATTTATTGAGTCCCATTCTCATTTCAGGAAACTTATGGTGAGGATTTTCATAGAATGTTTAAAAATATCATTTTTTAGAAATTTTGATTCTAAGAAGAATTGATTTTATAAATGAATTAAAATATGTATATAACTATAATAGAATCATTAAAAATTATTAAATTCATTAATTTTACATAATATTACTATTATCTTATATTCATTAATCATTCATGACATAAATATCATAACATTGTTCATGTATGTGGTAAAACTAACCCAAATAAGAGCGTGTTATAACGACTGAATGAGTAAGAAAATTATTTTTCATAATGATAATTTTACATTTATAAATATTTAATGTTTCAAAAAAATATTTTAAAGTTATATATAAAATTTAATAATATTTAGATGAATAATATATAGAATAAAACTCAAGAAGAAGATATCACTTACATTGATAGCTTGAATCTTCTCTTGAAGGACCTCTTGGAAAAGAGCATCTTAGGACTTCTTATAGAAATAAAAAGCTAAATAATATGTGATAGTGATATTATATATATATATATATGTTATATTAATGTGGGTATATTCAAGTTTTTGGGGTGTCTTCGAAGGGGCAGTGGATGGATCCTTTTATATGTGAGTGGAGTGTCATTTTTGTAAATACGTTTTTCTTAATATAAAAGGAAGTCATTATCAAGGAAAATAGATAAAAAATGGATAAAAATTGACAAGGAATAAGGGGGTGGTCAATAAATACTCTATACACCCATTTTAAGATAATATTTTATGATATTTTAAGGCTTTAACCCTTGATTTAACACTTTTACCTTATTTTGGCCTTTATTGGGGTAACTAAGTTTCTCCATGGTAACTTATTATTATGAATAAAAATGAATTAAAACTTATTACCTAATTTGAACATAATGATTATAAATTTGAAAAAAAAATTAAAAGTTTAAATTTCTATATGTGTTAGAAATTAATTTTAATAAAAGTACTCTTAACACAACAAAAACAATCTTTTAGAAAAATACACCTTTTAAAAATAAAAATAAATTTACATAAAAAAAAAGTATAGTATTGATTAACATTGTATTTTTTGATTTATAATTAAAAAATAATAATTTTATGACTTTTAAAGAAAGAAAAAATAGAATTGATCACTGTGAATACTTAATTAAAGGAAAAGGACCAAAACAGTTTTTTAGAATAAAACTGAACTCAGGTTCCAAAAAGTATAACATATGTTTGTAAATTTAAAAAAATATTTCGAAATTAATTATATTAAACCTTATATTAATATTTTACCTATAAATTTTTTTTATAAATTTTTAAGTTATTCTTATATCAAAATGATGTGATAAAAGTATTTGTAAAAAACTATATTCTCACTATTCACTTAAAAATAATGTTTTTTAGAAAAATATCAAAAATTATGTAAGAACAAAAAAATATCCATTTTAAGGTATGGATCTTGATTTCAAGATGTTTTAGAGAAAAAGGAAGAAATGATGTTTTTCTAAGTACACACTGTGTACTTTGGAGTACACACTGTGTACCCAGTTTCCGTGGGTAGCCGTGTACTGGCTATGTAACGGCCAAGTACATGGTTGTATGGGTGACCTGGAAGACTGCCTAAAGCGGGGGCTGGTTGAGGCTTGTACACAGCGTGTACATTAAATGAACATGTTGCTTACTTTTCTTTTTAATTTATATATCAATGTGGGGTCGCATATCACATCCAAAACTGGCTTCTTCTTCTCGTGTTTCGTACAGGAGAGCGACGTATAGCCGAGAAACTTCAAGCTCCTTATATTCCTCCATCTGAGATCCGATTGAGATGTTGCTGGGTGCGTTGGCTTCCCACCGTTGAGTTCTCTCTTCCCCTAGAGCCTCTCTTCTTTATTTCTCCACTCTTGTGATTTATCGAGGGTTTATTTTTTTAACCTTTTCATAGATCGATGTCGTTCTAGGTCGATTCAAGGGATGACGTTCAAGAGTGTTCATCGTACAACATCAAGGTAGGTGGTTTGTGCCTTTGATTTTATTTGGAGCATATATGGTGAAAGTGTCGAATACCCTTGTTTAGGGTATTGCGTGTTTAGTTATTTAACATTGTTTAATGCCTTCTATGGTTTTTTTATTGAGAAAGGTTTATTGATTATGCATAAGGTTTATTACCTTGACTATGGGTGTGTTTCCCATGTTTGATTGATTATGGCTGTTGGGACTAGGAAGCATGTTAGTTTGATTTGTTTTCCATACCAAGTGTTGTTAGGATGGAGTTGTTGTTTATATGAGATGCATGTGTTTCACATTATGAAAGTATGACCAAGGGGAATTAACTATGAGAGCTTCCTGATACAGGTCATTTAATTATGAATTGTTGTTATGATTGACCATAGGTATTGACCGTGAGAGATGACGTGGGGTCATTGACCAGAGGTGTTAGACCATGAGAGCTACCTAGAGGGTCATTATTAAATGAATTTTGGACCATAGGTAATTGACTGTTAGAGCTTCTAGAGGGTCAGTATAATTTATTGTTGCTATGTAGACCAAGAGGTATTGACCGTGAGAGCTACCCAGGTGTTCGTTGTATTCTATTAGTGGTATATGAGACCAAAGGGGTTAGACTATGTGATATTTCCCATAGGGTCATTATTATTTATTGATTTGATGATATGTGAAACCATATGTGATTAGACTATTAGAACATTCCCAGAGTTTTGCTTGTGAATAATTGAATTACTATGATGAGTCTTCCAATCCAAAGCACAAGCTTGGAATCAGTCTTACTTGGTTGCTTAGATGATCTTTTGAGACATATGTTGTTATTGTTATACAAGGGGATACAAAGATTAGGATAGATCTTGAGGTTTCATTATTCAATGGATTGAATAATTAATAAATGTAAATGAATTTAATTTAAAAATGTAGGATTGTTTACTTTTGAGTACTTCCTAGTTTATTGCTTCATTTCTGCATATTACCTGCTATATATATATTAACTGATATTTAGGAACAAATATTTTGGTGGTTGCCTACTAGGATTCATCTTAAAACCTATTTGGGTCATGCTTTTGGACCAAAAAATATTATACGGTTACAGGTATAGATAATGGAAAGCACCCTTCTACATCAAGTACTTGATTGCTGATGGAGATGGAGAGCATGGGCTTGAAATGATGCTAGTTTTTACTTGTTTTCTTTTGTAACTTGTTTTAGTATTGTATTTACTGCATTGTGACATGTTTGTTTGCTTTCCTAGACATATGTGACATTCATCATTTATATATGTGCTCCAGTTGATTATTTTCTATCAGTATTTTGTTGTTTACTTCATTTTATGGTATTACTGCATCCTCTATTATTTATTATTAGTTATTATGTTGTGTATACTCTACCAATGAGGGAATAGTTTCCCCACTATCACGCCCAAGGACCTTGCTGCTTGTCAGAAACCTCTGGTGTTTGGGGAAATACGCTTGAGGCTATGTGACCAACCGGGTATAGGCCACCTTTGGGAGACACCTGGAACTGGGACGTTACAAATTATATATCAATTAAAAAGAAAAGTACACTGCGTATTTTGTAATTTCCTGGTTTCGGGTACCGCCCAAAGGTTCCCCGTACTCGGTTGGTCACATGGCCTCAAGCGCATTTCCCCAAACGCCAGAGGCTTCCAACTAGCAGCGAAGGCCTTGGGTGTGATAGTGGGGAACTTATGACCTCATTGTTATAGTATACACAGTAAAATAACAAATGATAAACAACAGCATAAGCATTAATACCATACAAAAAAGTAAATAGTAGAAGACTAACAGAAAATAAACAACTGGAGAACATATATAAATGATTCATGTCACATATGTCTTGGAAATCATCCAAACAAGTCATGATGCTGGAAATAAAATAATAAACTAAATTAAAAAAAAGAAAACTAGTAAACTACAGCAGCATCGCAAGCCTCATCTTGGTCCCATGCTTTCTAGCTCCATTAAAAAACAAGTACCTGATATAAAAGGGTGCTTTCCCTTATCTATACTTGAAACCATATAATCTTTTTGGGTCCAAAATCATTACCCAAACAGGGTGTGAGATGAATCCTAGTATACAAATACCAAAATATCTATGCCTAACTGTAAGTGAGTGAATATATATAGAAAGTAATATGTATAAATGAAGTAATAAACTAGAAAGTACTCAAAATTAAACAATATTACAATTTTTAATTACATTCATTTACATTTATTATTTATTCAATCCATTTAATAATGTAACCTTAAGATCTAGCCTAATATATGTATCCCCCTATATAACAATAACAACAGATGTCTCAAAAGATCATCTAAACAACCAAGTAATACTGAGTCCAAGCTTGTTCTTTGGCTTGGAAGACTCTTCACAATAATTAAATTATTCACAAGCAACCCTCTGGGAAATTTCTCATAGTCTAATCCCATCTGGTTCCACATATCATCAAATCAATAAATAATAATGATCCTCTAGGAAATCTCACACAGTCTAACCCCTTTGGTCCCATATATAACTAATCAAATACAACGACCACATGGGTAGCTCTCACGGTCAATACCCCTTGGTCTGCATAGCAACAATAAATTATAATGACCCTCTAGAAGATCTCACGGTCAATTCCCTATGGTCCAACATTTGTTTAATAATAACCCTCTAGATAGATCTCACGATCTAACCCCTCTGGTCAATGACCCCACAGTAGCTCTCATGGTCAATACCTCTGGTCAATCATAACAACAATTCATAATTAAATGACCCTACCTCAGGAAGCTCTCATAGTCAATTCACCTTGGTCACACTTTTATAATTCAAAAAACACATGCATCTCATATAAACAACAACTCCATCCTAATAACACTATGCATGGGAAACAAAGCAACCTAACATGCTTCCTAGACCCAATGGCCATAATCAATCAAACATGGGAAACACACCCATAATCAAGGTAATAAACCTTATGCATAATCAATAACCATTTCTCAATCAAACACACCATATCTAGTATTAAAAAGGGTTAAATTCCTAAACATGAAATACCCTAAACAAGGTTATTCAACACTTTTATCATATATACTCCAAAGAAAATCAAATAAATGAAAAACCACCTACATCAATGTTGTATGATGAACACTCTTGAATGTTGGCCACTGAATCAGCCTATAAAGATGTAGATCTACAAAAAGGGTAAAAACAATCAACCATCTATAACTCATGAGAGAGGAGAAATTAGGAAGAGAGGCTCTAGGGGAAGAGAGAACTCACTAGTGGGAATCCAATGCACATGTAAGCATCTCAATTGGAGCTCAGATGGAGGAATGGAAGGAGCTCGAAGTTTCTTGGTTTTATGTCACTCTCTTGTATGAAACACGGGAAGAAGAAGATGGTTCTAGATCTGAGATGCGACCCCACACCGATATATCAATTAAAAAGAAAAGTACATGGTTTTTTCATTAAATGTACACACCATGTACTAGACTCAACTGGGCCCTGCTTTAGGTGGTCTGCCAGGTCACCCACATGGCCATGTACTCGGCCATTACACAACCAGTACATGGCTACCCACGACAATCAGGTACACGACGTGTACACCAAAGTACAAGACATGTACTTAGAAAAACCCCATTTCTTCCTTTTTCTCTAAAAACCCAAAATCAAGATCCATACCCGAAAATGGAGATCTGAGTTCTTATAAACTTCCCCCATTAAATAAATTCATCCCAAAATTGCCCTTCCAAGGGTGGCGAAGAAGAAACATCAAACAACTCTAGCCACTCTGATCCTACGTCGGCCTCCCTCTCCCAAGTCTCGTCCTATACTCATTTGTGCTGCCATAGTGTAACACCCCAGGTAAATAAAGAATATGAAATTTTCATATTTATCCATATTTGTGAATAAAATATTAATATTACTTTAAAGGGGATGCTATGCTCGATGGCGTACCCAATACGCAACAACGAGTTTCTTGGGAATCTTACGTTGCACTCTAATAACAAAATATTATTATTTTAAATGGTAGTTAACGCCTAGCCGTTGTAATGGCGGGAATGAACAAAACTAACTACAAAATGATTATATATTTTTGTCAAATATTTTTACTTTTTACAATAAATGTTAGAGGATTAAAAATGTGAATGAATCTAATTTTAAGCGTAAACATTCTAATATTATTTAAAAGGTCGATTAACCGCCTTTTGATGGAGAACCTATTTTAAATCCACTTTTTGACAATTTAATGTGTTATATTTGAAAAAATAAAATTCTTCTTTAGAATCGGGACATCAAAATTTACTTTGTGTAAATTTTTGGTATTTTTCCGATAAAGTTCATTTTTTAATGAATTGTGAAAAATGATGTATTTTAATTCAAAACATCTTTTTAATATAATTTATTTATATGATTAGATTATCTTTTTAATTGTTTTTAAAGTTAAAATAGAATATATTTTTACCATTTAATCCAATATTGGTCATTTGAATTAATTTCACTTTGAAATTGGACTTAAACTAGTGTCAATCTTTTAATAGCTATTATTTCTTAAAAACACGCTATTTGTTTTGACAACAGGAATTAATTATTAAATTAATTAATGTAACTTATATGTTTGGAATTTTTTAAAATAGACATCATTTTTGAATTCGGAATATCAAATATAGCTTAGGGTGAAGTTTTGGTATTTTTCTGAAAAACTTCAATTTTTGATGAATAGTGAAACCACTAAGTGGTACTTAAAAAAACTAATTTTTCGTTTAAATGAAATTTTACCACCTTTGTGTATCTAATTTCAAAAATCCGACATACATGTTTGTCATTAAGAAGTAAAATGTGGTCCAATGGGATTAAAATAATTTTTTGGTGAATAGTAACTTTTAAGTTTTTAATCGCGATTAGAGCTAATTAGTGTAATTTAAGGTAAAAATAATATTTTAATAATATTAAATGACCTAGACACATGTCCTAACCTCATTTGATGTTTCATGGCCGACCAAAACAATCCATGGGTCAACTTGGGGACCCCATGGAGCCACTTTGGTTGGAAAATGACATAAATAACTTTTTATTTAAAGTTAAAATAAAAATGTCACAAGCATGAGTTGTTTTACTAAAACAATTTTTAAATGGGATTATACAAGTCATATTTTTGACTATAAATATTCATTATAAATATAAAAAGATTTCATACATCATGATATTTTTTTTATAATTTTTAGACATTAAATAAATTAAATTATTTATAAAATCATGATGATGCAGCGATTACCTCATTAATAAAGGATTTAAATAAAATGAAAATATAATGTTAAAACTAAAACTTACACTTGTAAAAGACCTATTGGATGAGTATATTTATAACCCTTACCACATTATCCTATAAATACATCAATTTGGGACCTTTAAAATCCGAAACTCATTTGAAAATAAAGTAACATTTTGTAACTTTCCAGGAGTGCCCCTCCTCTCCTCTTATAAAAGGCCCCCACCTCTACCACCTTACCCACACCTCTCAAGAATTTGGCTCGGCCAAACCCTACTCATTTTGTCTCTCCACATCCCTCTCTTACTCCTAGAATCCTCACTTTGGTCATAAGTCTTCCCAAGGAAGCCTTTGAGCTCAAATCAAAGAGAGATACCCGATTTTAAGGTAATGTCTTCACTTGTGTTCTTTTGTTTTATTTTGATTCTATAACCACCTAAACTCTTTTTATTAATTTATTTTGTAACAACTCCAGTATCTTAAATATACTAGGATGTTGTTATAAGAAGGATTCAATCTACACTTACACACACCTACATCTAATGGTTAAAGAACATACTGTTTCTATGGATGGTGAATTTCTGCCTCACGAAACGATGATTGTTCAATATTCTTTTAACACCCTCAAATGTGGCCATTAATATGTCACTATATTTATATATGATATATAATATGTTTATGTTTTACTTAAGATTCTGTATTTTTCATTTATGTCATACCTTTATGGTTTCCATTATGGTTAAACGCGATATCTTCATTTTAGGAAGTACGGACTACCGCCCCCTCAAAGTGATTTGATTCGTTAATACCATATGTGGTACGTATAAAGGATAGATTTAATTATATTATATATGATACCATACTGGAATTATAATACTATTATGTATCATTATGTTTTAATTCCATTAAATAATAAATAGAAATGGAAGTAGCGTTCATGCGTACGTACGGCTTACCATCTCCATGAACGGTGCATTTCATTTCTTAACTCTAAATGTTATGTAATATTATAAATGCATGTATATAATGGATATATATGATATATATGATATCTACATAATGAATATAATTCTGGATATAATATATATTTTACCACATGAACAACTTGTAATTATAAAGAGTTTATTTTTGACTCAAGTAGCAATGATCTACAAAACGACCATTATTAACTTAAATAATTACATAGTGTTAATAGAATGGTATTAAGTGATATAAAAGGAAGAATGAACTTGAAAAAGGTTCTTAAGAAATTAGAAATTAACTCAATTTTATTATTCAGGAGATTAAAATAACGATCGAGTCAAGTCGGACCTGAGGTAAGGGATCCTACCTCTCTCTTTCTTTTTAAGTACTCACTTTTATGTCATTTCTTTTAAGATCATATTTATTATGTTTGGGGATGTTATTTTATATTCCTAATTCTTTACTTTTTATGTTCATATTATTAGAGACCCTATTTGATCTCATAAATCCATTTTTGGAAGTTTTAATTGGCGTCGTTAGGCTGCCGAAATTTCATAAGGGGCTTTTTATCTCACTTTGTGTTTTCGTGAGATTCATGCTACATTTTCCAATATTTCCTTTTGAGTGGTGTATTTACTGTCCATTATTCTAATATTTGTGTAACATACTTTCGTTTATGAGTATTTACATCAATGTTGTATAGTCCTTCTTTCATGGGGTGTACGTTTCGAAAGTTACCCAAATTGGTAAGGGAACCTTTCACCCTTCTCTTTTTAAAAGTCTTCTTTTGTTATGTCTTTTAATTTTCATCTTATTATGTGGGGATATGTTCTTATATATCCTTATTGCCATAAATTTTATTTCCAAGTGATGAGATACCCTTTATCTCTCTCATCAACTCTTTTTCTAAAATGTGATGTGACGCCGTTAGGCTGTCCAGGGAACTTCTTAACCCAATTTCGATTTCTTTGGGTTCAACATGTAGTTATTGAATATGCCATCCTTTGAATATGTGTGAATTACATTTGATTATTTTACACTTAATATCCACTTATATTGGGTGTATTTATATTTGTCGCACATAATTATGAGATTGATTTATCCTTAATTTAAGGATACCATCTTTATAACGGATTTCATCTCAATTTACATTTCCATTGAGACTTCATTGTTGTTATGCACCAATTCACTCTTATATGGTGTATATACTATCATTTGAAATATTATATCATTGATCCCTTTATTCTCATGATATTATAAAGTTTTGATTAAATTTTATTCCTCAATTATTGTATTCAAGTGTCTCTCATTTTGTTAAAAACCCTTTAACTAAAAAATTGTTTTAAATGTTTTAATGGTTTAATATTATAAATATTTCTCATTAATATCCATGTTTTTAAAATGGTTTTAAGGAATTATTTATATGGATATTAATGGTTTAAAATGTTAAAAGCTTCAATGTGGTATGGGACACTTTGATTTAAAAATATCTTTATTAAATGTTTTAAATGGTTTTGAATATGGTTTTTAGAATGGATTCATTATTTCAATATCTTAAAATGTTATATTGTTATTGCAATGTGGTAATGTTATCTTTCCTTTATTCTTAAGTTATGTGCTATGATTATGTTATGGTTCTTGGGAATTGTTATGAAGACGGGTGGTTCCGTGATAAACTAAGGGCAGGTGAGCCCGATATAGCTCTCCAATGCATTGGGTAACGCGAAGGAGTTAAGTGTTAAGGTTTCTACGAAGAGATTTAGGGAATATGCTGTGATGGGTATTCCAAACGTAACCAAGAGGGTTACTCCCTACGTAAGAATGTTATGAATGCCTCAAGTTACCTTTATGTATTATGATTTCTATGATTTATTCATGATTTGATGAGGTATGTTAAAATGTTTATGTTTTATGAGTAAAGTATGATTTCATACATGGACTAATGTTTTCTTTTCTTACTTTTATATCCCTTACTGAGATTTTTATGCTCATCCCAAGTTTTTGAAATGTTTTTCATAGGTCAAGGGAAAGGTGCATATTATGATGATAGTGTCAAGGAAGTGTCAAGAAAGAATCCATGTTTTATTTTAAATATGTTTCCGTTGATGGGGCCTTATAGTTGGTATTAGAGGTCGGTTTAGATAAATTTAGAGGTTAGAGTTTTGTTTAAGAAAAAGTGACAAGTTGTGTATAACCACAATGGTTAGTATATTAGATGGAGTCATCGTTTTTTTTGAAAGTTAGAATGAGTTTGAGATAACTTGGATAAGTATATCTTGGTGTTTATCTTCCTATTTTTTATTTGATGATTTTACGGATATACTCACACTGACCTTTTTGGTTTTAGTAAATGGATGGATCTATCAGGCACCAAAGTAACAATGGATTTGAAGAAAACTGTGATGGTTTTATGAAAGAAAAACTGAATGATATGGGAGCTGCAATGAGAACTCTTGTGGTTATCCTCAACCAACTATCTGGATTCATGATTGACCACCTGAACCTTAGTGATTTTTATAAGGGATCGTATATGCGAGAAACAAATCCCTACGGAAGTTCAGGTAATAATCATAAAGGTAAGTATGTTCAAAAACCTATGTGTCAAATATGTGGAAAGAAACACATGGGAAAATGTTTCAAAGGGACAGAAAGATGCTATAGATGTGGAAATAAAGGTCATAAAGCAAGAACCTGCCATGGAAAAAGGAAGCATCTAGTTGACTCTAGGAAAGGTAAAGAAGTTCTTTCTGAAGGATCAATTGAATGTTTTAAATGTGGTGTGCATGGTCATTGTGAAAACACATTTCCTACGAAGAGGTTTTGGGAATGGGGTCACCAAGATCGTTCAAATATTCATTTACTAATACCTAATGCCATTCCGATTGAGGATGAAGAAACTAACAATGAATAATGAAAGGTATGGATTATTTCTTAACATATGTTTTCCTATTATTGGAATCTTAGGATATGATTCATGATTTTGTTTGTAGGAAAGAAGTATATCAGAATAAGTTTAAAAGGAATGGATAATGGATCATGAAGAATATTTAATGAGTAAGAAGTCATCATATAAGGGATTCAAGAGTTATGGTAGATTTTAGGATGGTGAAATTCTTAGATGTATTAAGTCTCTTTTGATGATGGGGTTACATTAGAAGACTTTTTATAGTAACCCTGATGTTTGATATATGAAAATTTTATTCAAGGAATAATTATCCTTTCTTTTGTGGATATAGTTATAAAGAACCATTTGGGTTTATATGATCCTTGAATTTGAGGCAATTACTGGTTAATACATTTTGGGTTGCAAAATGGAAGTTATCAGATAACCTTTGTGGTTAAAATATGTTATGGTTATTTTTGATGAATTTATCTCTTTTTGAGGAATATTATAAAATTATATAGTTTTTGAAAAGGGAAAACACGCAGACCGTGTGACAACCCATCGCGTCGGATGAAGCTGCGGGAATCGAACCCACAACCAAAGTGCAACAGGTATTTATCGCCTACCACTGGACTACGTGAAGTCCCTGGTTAGTTTGAATGATTATTTTTAGTTAGATGATTTTATGAATTAAGAGTAAGTTGATTTTTGATTATCAATGGAAATGATTAGCCTATCATGGAGGATATGTGATTAGGTTAATTACTTTTCAGTATGAGACTGTAAGAGTAACTGATGTTATTTTGGAGAAAAATATTAAAATTTATCTTAGGAGACTATGTGATTAAATCCTTCAGAGAATTGGGTTTCAATCTTAGTTTGGTTTACATTTTAGAATTTTATGGATAGATGTTTATTGAATGGTCTTTGTTGAACTTTGGGTTTTGTTTGACAAATTTTGGAGATTAAGAATAGATTTTTTTTATAAAGGATTATCCTTTTTGGGTATTATCTGATCTCATACTAACCTTTTTGGTTTTAGTTTTGGTTAAGTTCTAAAGACATGGGAAGTATATAGTTCTCTTTTGTGGATTAGGTGATTCTCTAGAAGTTTATTATAGCTCTCTTAATGTGAACAAGTCATCCCAAATACTCGTCTTTTGGAGAAAATATGAGTTCGTGTAAGAAATCTAGTAAAAGTTGAAAGTCAACATGACAATTAAGTATGCTTCATTATGTTTTAGTTAAGCTCATAAATAAATTCCTCAATGAAAAGTAACTTAAAACAAAAATGTTGTCTGTTAATTTTTCCTACTGGGGAATCAAATACCGTTTAACTCATCACAAGTTTGTGATTTTCTTATTGTTAACTTTCTCCTAGACATGTTTTCTATCACTCTCCATCAGAACATGACCCTTTGTTTTTTCCTCCATATCCATATTTTCATACTTGGAATCCTAGTATGGGTTAACTCGGGTGACATTTGTACTTCTCTCCCATTCTTTTAAAGTGATAGTTTTACTGACACATGTTCCGATGTGGGATTTTCAATGAAGCTTCCAAGCCCAATTTTAAAATTGTGAGGATGCAATTCCCAAAAGGGGGGAAGGATGTAACACCCCAGGTAAATAAAGAATATGACATTTTCATATTTATCCATATTTGTGAATAAAATATTAATATTACTTTAAAGGGGATGCTATGCTCGATGGCGTACCCAATACACAACAACGAGTTTCTTGGGAATCATACGTTGCACTCTAATAACAAAATAATATTATTTTAAATGGTAGTTAACGCCTAGCCGTTGTAATGGCAGGAATGAACAGAACTAACTAAAAAATGATTATATATGTTTGTCAAATATTTTTACTTTTTACAATAAATGTTAGAGGATTAAAAATGCGAATGAATCTAATTTTAAGCGTAAACATTCTAATATTCTTTAAAAGGTCGATTAACCGCCTTTTGATGGAGAACCTATTTTAAATACATTTTTTGACAATTTTATGTGTTATATTTGACAAAATAAAATTCTTATTTAGAATCGGGACATCAAAATTTACTTTGTGTAAATTTTTGGTATTTTTCCGATAAAGTTCATTTTTTAATGAATAGTGAAAAATGTTGTATTTTAATTCAAAACCTCTTCTTAATCTAATTTATTTATATGATTAGATTATATTTTGAATTGATTTTAAAGTTAAATTAGAATATATTTTTACCATTTAATCCAATAGTGGTCATTGGAATTAATTTCACTTTGAAATTGGACTTAAACTAATGTCAATCTTTTAATAGATATTATTTCTTAAAAACACGCTATTTGTTTTGACAGCGGGAATTAATTATTAAATTAATTAATGTAACTTATATGTTTGGAATTTTGTAAAATAGACATCATTTTTGAATTCGGAATATCAAATATAGCTTAGGGTGAAGTTTTGGTATTTTTCTGAAAAACTTCAATTTTTGATGAATAGTGAAACCACTAAGTGGTAATTAAAAAAACTGATTTTTCATTTAAATAAAATTTTACCACCTCTGTGTTTTGAATTTCAAAAATCCGACATACATGGTTGTCATTAAGAAGTAAAATATGGTTCAATGGGATTAAAATAATTTTTTGGTGAATAGTAACTTTTAAGTTTTTAATCGCGATTAGATGTAATTAGTGTAATTTAAGGTAAAAATAATGTTTTAATAATATGAAATGACCTAGACACATGTCCTACCCTCATTGGATGTTTCATGGCCGACCAAAAAAATCTATGGGTCAACTTGGGGACCCCATGGAGCCACTTTGGTTGGAAAATGACATAAATAACTTTTTATTTAAAGTTAAAATAAAAATGTCACAAGCATGAGTTGTTTTACTAAAACAATTTTTAAATGGGGTTATACAAGTCATATTTTTGACTATAAATATTCATTAGAAATATAAAAAGATTTAATACATCATGATATTTTTTTTATAATTTTTAGACATTAAATAAATTAAATTATTTATGACATCATGATGATGCACCGATTACCTCATTAATAAAGGATTTAAATAAAACGAAAAGGTAATGTTAAAACTAAAACTAACACTTGTCAAAGACCTATTGGATGAGTATATTCCGAACCCTTACCACATTATCCTCGAAATACATCAATGTTGGACCTTTAAAATCCTAAACTCATTTGAAAATAAAGTAACATTTTGTAACTTTCCAAGAGTGCCCCTCCTCTCCTCTTATAAAAGGCCCCCACCTCTACCACCTTACCCACACCTCTCAAGATTTTGGCTCGGCCAAACCCTGCTCATTTTGTCTCTCCACATCCCTCTCTTACTCCTAGAAGCCTCACTTTGGTCAGAATTCTTCCCAAGGAAGCCTTTGAGCTCAAATCAAAGAGAGATACCCGATTTTAAGGTAATGTCTTCACTTGTGTTTTTTTGTTTTATTTTTCTTCTCCAACCCCCTAAACTCTTTTTATTAATTTCTTTTGTAACAACTCCAGTATCTTAAATATACTAGGATGTTTTTATAAGAATTATTCTATCTACACTTACACATATCTACATCTAATGGTTAAAGAACATACTATTTCTGTGGATGGTGAATTTCTGCCTCACGAAACGATGATTGTTCAATATTCTTTTAACACACTCAAAGGTGGTCATTAATATGTCACTATATTTATATATGATATATAATATGTTTATGTTTTACTTAATCTTCTGTATTTTTCATTTATGGCATACCTTTATGGTTTCCATTATGGTTAAACGCGATATCTTCATTTTAGGAAGTACGGACTACCGCCCCCTCAAAGTGATTTGATTCGTTAATACCATATGTGGTACGTATAAAGGATAGATTTAATTATATTATATATGATACCATACTGGAATTATAATACTATTATGTATCATTATGTTTTAATTCCATTAAATAATAAATAGAAGTGGAAGTAGCGTTCATGCGTACGTACGGCTTACCGTCTCCATGAACGGTGCATTTCATTTCTTAACTCTAAATGTTATGTAATATTATAAATGCATGTATATAATGGGTATATATGATATATATTATATCTACATAATGAATATAATTCTGTATATAATATATATTTTACCACATGAACAACTTGTAATTATAAAGAGTTTATTTTTTACTCAAGTAGCAATGATCTACAAAACGACCATTATTAACTTAAATAATTACATAGTGTTCATAGCATGGTAGTAAGTGATATAAAAGGAAAAATGAACTTGAAAAAGTTTCTTAAGAAAGTAGAAATTAACTCAATTTTATTATTCAGGAGATTAAAAGAACGATCGAGTCAAGTCGGACCCGAGGTAAGGGATCCTACCTCTCTCTTTCTTTTTAAGTACTCCCTTTTATGTCATTTATTTTAAGCTCATCTTTCTTATGTTTGGGGATGTTATTTTATATTCCTAATTCTTTACTTTTTATGTTCATATTATTATAGACCCTATTTGATCTCATAAATCCATTTTTTGAAGTTTTAATTGGCGTCGTTAGGCTACCGAAATTTCATAAGGGGATTTTTATCTCACTTTGTGTTTTCGTGAGATTCATGCTAGATTTGCCAATATTTCCTTTTGAGTGGTGTATGTAATGTCCATTATTATACTATTTGTGTAACATACTTTCGTTTATGAGTATTTACATCAATGTTGTATAGTCCTTCTTTCATGGGGTGTACGTTTCGAAAGCTACCCAAATCGGTAAGGAAACCTTTCACCCTTCTCTTTTTAAAAGACTTCTTTTGTTATGTCTTTTAATTTTCATCTTATTATGTGGGGATATGTTCTTATATATCCTTATTGCCGTAAATTTTATTTCCAAGTGATGAGATACCCTTCATCTCTCTCATCAACTCTTTTTCTAAAATTTGATGTGACGCCGTTAGGCTGTCCAGGGAACTTCTTAACCCAATTTCGATTTCTTTGGGTTCAACATGTAGTTATTGAATATGTCATCCTTTGAATATGTGTGAATGACCTTTGATTATTTTACACTTAATATCCACGTATATTGGGTGTATTTATATTTGTCGCACATAATTATGAGATTTATTTATCCTTAATTTAAGGATACCATCTTTATAATGGATTTCATCTCAATTTACATTTCCATTGAGACTTCATTGTTGTTATGCACCAATTCACACTTATATGGTGTATATACTATCATTTGGAATATTATATCATGAATCCATTTATTCTCATGATATTATAAAGTTTTGATTAAATGTTATTCCTCAATTATTGTATTCAACTGTCTCTCATTTTGTTAAAAACCCTTTAACTAAAATATCATTTTAAATGTTTTAATGGTTTAATCTTATAAATATTTCTCATTAATATCCATGTTTTCAAAATGGTTTTAAGGAATTATTTATATGGATATTAATGGTTTAAAATGTTAAAATATTTAATGTGGTATGGGGCACATTGATTTAAAAATCTCTTTATTAAATGTTTTAAATGGTTTTGAATATGGTTTTTAGAATGGATTCATTATTTCAATATCTTAAAATGTTATATTGTTATTGTAATGTGGGAATTTTATCTTTCCTTTATGCTTAAGTTATGTTCTATGATTATGTTATGGTTCTTGGGCATTGTTATGAAGACGGGTGGTTCCGTGATAAACTAAGGGTGGGTGAGCCCAATATAGCTCTCCAATGCATTGGGTAACGTGAAGGAGTTAAGCGTTAAGGTTTCTCCAAATAGATTTAGGGAATATACTGTGATGGGTATTCCAAACGTAACCAAGAGGGTTACTCCCTACGTAAGAATGTTATGAATTCCTCAAGTTACCTTTATGTCTTATGATTTCTATGATTTATTCATGATTTGATGAGGTATGTTAAAATGCTTATGTTTTATGAGTAAAGTATGATTTCATACATGGACTAATGTTTTCTTTTCATACGTTTATATCCCTTACTGAGCTTTTTATGCTCATCCCAAGTTTTTGAAATGTTTTTCACAGGTTAAGGGAAAGGTGCATGTTATGATGATAGTGTCAAGGAAGTGTCAAGAAAGAATCCATGTTTTATTTTAAATATGTTTCCATTGATGGGGCCTTATACATAGCACCCGTACCAGAGGAACATACCAGCCACAAAAAACTTTCATGTTGTGATCCACAATCTGTATAGGGTTCTCCACAAAGGATACATCCACCTATAACTCAACCTCCTCAGGTTAAAAACATGATATGGGTCTGAAAAGTACCATTGTAGCTGAGAAACATGAAAGACGTTGTGCATAGCCCAGTACCTCTAAGGTAACTAAAACTGATAGGCCATTGGACTAAATCTCTCTAAAACCTCAAACGGGATGACGTATCTCAGTGAAAGATTACCCTATCTCCTAATCCTCCTGTGTCCCAACCTCGATGTGACATGTAAGAAAACCTGATCTACAACCTCGAACTGCAGAGGTCGTCTTCTTCAATTAGCATACGATTTCTGGTGAGACTGTATAGTATCCATATTCTTCTAAATCAACTCCACATGTTCAGTGGTCTCTTAGACAAGACGAGGTCCCAGCATAGGTGCCTCTCTTGCCTCCAGCCAATATAGGGGTGATCGGCATGGCCTACCGTACAAAGCCTCATATAGTGTCATCTGAATCATCACCTGAAAACTGTTATTGTAGAAAAACTCCACTAGGGGTATGTGTCTCTTCCAAGACCCCCTGAAATCTAGGACACATGATTGAAGTATATCCTCTAAAACCTGAATCGTGCGCTCATACTGACTATTTGTTTGGGGATAGTAATTTGTACTCAAAAGTCCCTATATAACCAAATCCCTCTATAGTCCCTTCTAGATGTGAGAAGTAAAACAGGCATCCCTTTGTGAAACAATAGAGTTCATAACCCTGTACAAACATAAAATCTCTCAAATTTAAAACCTTCCAAGCTCATCAGAACTTAAGGTTTCCTTGATTGGAAAGAAATGTGCAACCTTCGTGAGTCTATCAACAAAAGCCCAAGCCGTATCATTCCCTTGAGGTGACCTCGGTAATCCCGTCATGAAATCCATCGCGACATCATTCCACTTCCCCTCATAAATGGGTAACTGCTGTAAAATCCCCACCAGTTGTCGATGCTCTTCCTTCACCTATTGACAGGTGGAATATCTCATAACGAAACCAGAAACATATCTCTTCATACCTCACCACCAATACTGACAGTGTAGATCTCGATACATCTTGGTGACACCAGGATGAACTACCCAAACTGAAGAATAAAAATCCCACATCAACTCCTCATGTATGTCTGCTGACACCCATATGCATCCCTAAAAACACAAGATCTCATCCTCACCTATGGTCCACCCAATAGTAGGGTCCTTGCATGACACTCTCTCCTGTAGGACTAAGACTTTTGAATCTGATATATGCCTCATTCTCACTCAATATAGTAGAGTAGAGGTAACAACTATAGAAGAAAGAAATGCATACCCCTATCTGTCATGAACCTCCAAATACATCTCAAAGAACAGATCCATAAGTTTCCACTCATTGTTGGCCTCCTGAACTACATGTATCTGAGTCATCCTGATCAACGCATCAGAAACTATGTTGCCTTTCCCAATCATGTAGGCAAGATTAAAGTCAAAGGACTGAAGGTACTCAACCCACCTTCGCTATCTCAAATTCAGATCATGCTGAGTAAAGATATACTTGAGACTTTTGTGGTCATTGAATACCATAAAATGCTATCCCAAAAGATAATGTATCCAATAGTATAAATCAGTCACAACTGCAGATAACTTAAGATCGTTCGTCGGGTAGTTCCTCTCATGCGACCTCAATTGTCGAGACCCATATGTAATGATTCCTTCCCCTTGCATAAGCACTGCTCCTAGCCCGATACCTGATGAATCACAGTAAATGGTGTAACTCTTGACTGGATCCAGAAAAATAAGTATCGGTGCTGAATTAAACCTCCCCTTAAGCTCTTGAAAGGATGAATCGTAGGATTCTGTCCATAAGTACTTTTCACCCTTCTTAGTCAGGCCTATCAATGGAACTGCTAAGCGTGAAAAGTCCTATATAAAGCGCCTTTAGTAACCAGCCAACCCCAAAAAACTCCATACCTCAAAAACTTTCTTCAGCTGCTCCCAAGAAACTACTACTCTCACTTTCTCTGGGTCTATAGATACTCCTGTATCTGAGATAATGTGACCCAAAAAGTGAATCTGGTCCATCCAAAAGTGTAATTTTGAGGGCTTGGCATATAACTGATTCTCTCTCAATGTACTTAATACAATCTCAAGATAGGTGGCATGGTCGTGTCGAGTATGAGAGTACACCAAGATATCAACCATGAAAACTATGACAAAATAATCCAAGTAAGGATGGAATAATTGGTTCATCAGTACCATGAATACTGTAGGCGCATTTGTGAGGCTGAACAACATAATCACATACTCGTATAGACCATACCTGCTCTGAAAGGATGTAAGAGGTATATCTGATGGTATAACGTGCAACTAGTGATAAATGGATATCAAGTCAATATTTGAGAACACCTGGGCTCCTCAAAGCTAATCAAAGAGATCATCAATCCTCAATAAGGGATATCAGTTCTTGACCATAAACTGATTCATCTTCCGATGATCCACACAAAGTCTAAGGGTACCATCTGCCTTCGCAAATAGGATAGGTGAACCCCAAGAATAAATACTAGGTTGGATGAAACCCCTTGCATGTAACTCCTCTAACTACCTCTTGAGCTCCTATAACTCCAGTGTAGCCATCCTATAAGGAGAAATGGACACTGGTGCCACTCCTGGAAAAAAATAAATAGATAAATCTACCTATCGCTCTGTAGGTAACCCTGAAAAGTCATATAGAAAGAAATATATGAAACAATATATCACTGGGGGAAAGTCCACATGTGAAGTCCCCTAGTCATCCAGATATAAACTAATAATCTGGGTTGTAATTCCTCCCAACCCATGATGCTCGGGTCCCGCTCTGCTCTCCTGGACATCCCATTCACCCTTGTTTATAAAAGACCTGCTCTCCGGTGATGTGAAAATCACTCTGCGGTGATAATAGTCAAAAAAGACCTAAAAGGAGTCTAACCAGTCCATTCTGAGAATGACATTAAAGCCTATCATCTCTAAGACATAGAGGTCCCATAATAAGTGACACCCACTAACCTTGAGAGGGAACTCCTTGAACTGACGCACACTATCCATCCTAATCCCCAATGTAGTGTCTAAAATCATAACATCCTCGTAAGTAAATATAAAGAGCCTAAGGCCCTTCATAATGGAAACAAATATAAAACTATGTGAAGCCCCTATATCGAAAAGAGAAGAATCTAAAAATAAGGCAACTAGAATCATACCTCTAACTGTAGAGGGTCCAGAATCCTACTCCCACTGGGTTTGCTCCACTAAAAAAGGCTGACCTGTACCGCAGCCTTCTGACCCTGCATGAATACCCTGAGCTTATCCACCCAACTATCACTAAAAAACAGATGTCTGGATACCCTATTCATGACCACCTCCTCAGCCTGAATAGCCTGACGAACTCCAGTTCCCTGACTGATGAGAAACTGGTGGTCCTTCTCTTGAACGTGGATTCATATCGAATCCCCTATCACTCACTGCTGGTGAGGGAATCCTGCAAAAATGATAAATATGACCCATCTTGCTGCAAGATCGACACTCAACTAGGTCTCTCAGGAAATGTGGTCTCGTATTCCCACTCTTCTTGCACTGGTTGCATACCACCTGACTACCTGAAGAAACATCACGTGAAGGTTCCCTATGGAGATTCCTGCTATAAAACGAAGGAATACCAGCCCTGGATGCTAAACTGCCCTAGATCACAGCTCCCAACTCGCTTAGATTACGCTTGGTAATCAGTTCCTGGTTCACTATAGCAGTCAATGAAGTTAGCCAAAATACATTCACCTATGATTAGATGTCATACCTAAGACCATCCTCAAACTTCCTAGCCTAAGATAACTCATCACCTCCTAGAACAGGTGTGAATCACTGAAGCTATGTAAAACATGAAGATTACTCCATCATTGAAAGATCACCCTACCCCAAATGCCTGAACTCTAGGGTTTGATCGGCACTCAACGTCTTGGGGTAAAAGTAATCATAGAAGATCCTATGGAACTCTTCCCAAACCATATCGTGATGACATCTAACCTATGAGATAAAATACCACCATATCTTATCATAATCAGGTAGCATATATTTAGCAAGTTTCACTCTCCTCTACGGAGGTGTCTCTAGATGCTCAAAGATATCAAGCATGGACTCCAACCATGACTCTACAACCTATGGTCCTCCATCCCCTAAAAAAGTGGGAGGATGCTGCTATTGGAACACCCTAGTCAACTCTGCCATGGTTGGGGTAGGATGCGGTGCTCCCTAGAAAGTATATAAAATCCTCAAAAATCCTTCATGAAACTATAAATCAGCACCTACGTCCAGTATAACATCTGGTGTCAAGACAGGTACGATGGGAGGATCTACTAATAGTCCTTGGTCTATCATTTTTGTTATCTGGTTATCACCCTGCACCTGGCATACAACCGGAGGAGTCTCGGTGGCATGCCTCTGTAAGGTCAAGCACACACCTCAGTTCAAGATTATCAAGGACAACAAATTAGAAGTTCAAGAAGGGATAGGAGTAAAAAGCATTCAAGTTTTACAAAATAGGGTTACACGGCGTGTATAAATCCCACACAACATGTTTCCTTTAGCTTTTAACATGGTGTGTACCTCTTCCAAACTTGTTCATGTAACACCCATACACACATCATGTTCTTCCTATGAAATTACATGTACTTGAATTTTCACTCCTACCTGAGTTCTTCTACACGGCTAGAACTACACATTTCTCTCCTGGGTAACACTACACAGTGTGTTCACCCTAGACACAATGTGTACTACTTCAGTTATAACCACCCTTTTCTTTAGTCACATGGTCGGTGACATAGTCAACTCTACACGGCGTTCATGAATGAGACACGGCATGTACAACCTAAGTTTCACCCACTCATGTCATTTTTCACACGGCCACACACATAGTTCTTTACAACATGGAATGTACAATCCAGACACGGTGTGTTCTACCAAAAGTTTCCCAACCCCATGTCTCTGCTCATACAATCAGTCACGTGGTTAAAAACTACACAGTGTGTACTCCCAGTACATGGTGTGTACTTAAGAAAAGTTGTTTCTTCCAGAATACAAGAACACATGGCGTGTGTTCATAACAATGTAAGTCGTGTTGTCTAGGATTCTAGATAGTAGGCCTATTAAACTTCTCTAAAACCCTTACAAACTTAAAATTTTGTCTAAGGCATGACAAATTCCAACCCGTGAGAGCCCATACTCTTGCAAATAAAATTTTTGCATCCTTTTCCACATTATAATTTGACAAAAATCGACTAAAGTTCATACATGATCCACCAAATTCTGATCCAAGAGAGCCCATAACACCTCAGGGACCAAAGTTTGGCATCCATACAAATGAAACTTTATGTATTCAAATACCCTATTAAAATAGCAGGTATTATATCATGGAATCTATCACAACATCATACATATCCATCACAACATCTATCACAACAGCATGCAATCAGTAATTCACCCTAAATGGCATGACAAGAATGCATGACATGTGATCTCTATCAAGTGCCTATATGATTCATGAGATATCATACCCTCATCTCATAGAGTTTCAACAGAAATAGAACCTCAATAATATATACAATAACAGTGCAAAAATAAGTGAATCACCCAATGGTGAGATCAAATCAACTGTAACAATTGAAAAACCAAAAAAATTGTAATATTTGATGTAACTTGGCTTTTCCCTGTACACAGGTCAGCTACTCCCAGGCACAGCTTATTACCAACTACCTATTCCTTTCTATCCCTGTCTATAGGCTCCAAATAGTAAGACAAAGCAGAAAATAACCTCCCTTTGATACCACTTTGTAACATCCCGGTTCTGGGGGCCGCCCAAAGGTGCCTCATACCCAGTGGGTCACATGGCCTCAAGCGCATTTCCCCGAATGTCTAGCGATGCAAAGCGGGCTCACGGCCCGCGGGCTTTGCGGGTATGGGGTGGATATGGGGCGGGGCAGGCCTGAAAATTTTGACCATTTAGAGTGCGGGCCAATGCGGGTTGAGCCCGTGCGGGTGCGGGCTTGCCCGCGGGCCTGATTTAAAAAAATATATATTATTTTTACAATATATGTTTCTTTAACATTTTAGTTTTTTTAATAAAAAAATAATGGTTAAACGGTGACATATGATTTCTCACTGTAATGGTCATATTAATTCACCATTTATTCACATGTGAATTTTAAATAGGCATATATTTATTGTTTTAATATGATATTATGTTATTTGTATAGTATTTATTAACCATATTCACATGGTGTGTCAACCCATCTCTCAAAAAATGGAACTCATCGCCCCTGCGCATGGTTTCAATTCTATAAGAGTTATTATAATCATAATATTTTTTAGGTTGATTTAATTTTGTTATTATTTAATTTAATTTTGTTATTAAGAGAATTGGATAGAACCTCGTGAAAACACTAATAGCTTCCTCTGAAACTAATCTTTACCTGGAGAAAGTTCATTCATTCACTGGTTTAGTTGTTCACATCACCACACAACCAACATTATCATTCATTGTCCATCACCGATCACTCACTTACTTTCTATCGCAATAGTTCACCACCACATCGGCATTACCGCATGCCACCATTAACACACACAAAAATGTTCTATCACATTCTTTAAAGATCTAGTTTTTGTTAATTCACACTTCTCCCCACAAATACCTTTAAGAATGATAAAAAATAGAGTATTTAAATGATTATAAATAGTATTTTTTTGTAAAGGTGGGTAAGCCCACAGGCAACCCGCGGGTTTATGCGGGGCGGGGCGGGCTTGAAATTTTTTGTTCGCATTATATGCGGGCTTTTGCGGACAAACCCGCGTGGGCTCAAACCTGTGCGGGCTTGGCCCGCCCCGCCTCGGCCCGCCCGTTTCGCATTACTACGAATGTCAGAGACTGCCAACTAGCAGTGAGGACCTTGAGTGTGATAGTGGGGAAACTATGCCCTCATTGGTAGAGTATTCATAGTGGAATAAAAAATGAGAAACAATAGTAGAAGCAGTAATACCATACAACAAAGTAAATAGTAGAAGACTGATAGAAAATAAAAAAAATAGAGAACATATATTAATGATGCATGTCAATTATGTCTAGGAAAGAAGAAAAATAAGTCAAAATGTCAGAAATACAATACTAAACCAAAGTACAAAAGAAAAAAAGTAAACTTCAGTAGCATCGCAAGCCTCATCTTGGTCCCATGCTATCCATCTCTATTGGTAATAAAGTACCTGATGTAGAAGGTCACTTGACCTTATCTATACCTGTAACCATATAATCTATTTGGGTCCAAAAGCATGACCCAAATAGGGTGTGAAATTAATCCTAGTAGGCAACCACCAAAATATTTGTTCCTAACTATCAGTGAATATATATAGCAGGTAATATACAGAAATGAAGCAATAAAATAGGAATTACTCAAAAGTAAACAATCCTACAGTTTTCAATTACATTAATTTACATTTATTAATTATTCAATCCATTGAATAATTCAACCTCGAGATCTAGCTTAATCTCTGTATCCTCTTGTATAAAAATAACAACAGAATTCTCAAAAGATCATCTAAACAACCAAGTAAGACCGAGTCCAAGCTTGTGATTTGGCTTGGAAAACTTGTCACAATAATTCAATTATTTACAAGAAACCCTCTGGGAAATTTCTCATAGTCTAATCCCCTCTCATTTCATATATCATCAAATCAATAAATAATAATGACCCTCTAAGAAAGCTCACACAGTCTAACCCTTTGGTCCCATATACCACTAATCAAATACAACGACCACCTGGGTAGCTCTCATAGTCAATACCCTTTGGTCTGCATAGCAACAATAAATTATAATGACTCTATGGAAGCTCTCACAGTCAATTACCTATGGTCCAACATTTATTTAATAACGACCCTCTCGGTAGCTCTCACGGTCTAACCCCTCTGGCCAATGACTCCACGATATTTCTCACAGTCAATACCTCTGGGAAATCATAACAACAATTCATAATTAAATGAACCTACCTCAGGAAGCTCTCACAGTCAATTCCCCTTGGTCATACATTCATAATGTGAAACACATAAATCTCATATAAATATCAACTCCATCCTAACAACACTAGGTATGGAAAATAAAGCAACCTAACATGCTTCCTAGACCCAATGTCCATAATCAATCAAACATGGGGAACACATCCATAATCAAGGTAATAAACCTTATGCATAATCAATAACCCTTTCTCAATCAAACAAAACATAACAGTCATTAAATAGGGTTAAATTATTAAACACGCAATACCCTAAACAAGGGTATTCGATACTTTTAGCATATATACTCCAAATACAATCAACGAAATGCACAAACCACCTAACCCGATGTTGTACGATGAACACTCTTGAACATTGTCCCTTTAACAGGCCTTGAACGACATAGATCTATGAAAATCGTAAAAACAATAAATCCTTGATAACTCACGAGAGAGGAGAAATCAGTAAGAGAGGCTCTAGGGGAAGAGAGAACTCGCCAGTGGGATTCCAATGCATCTAGTGGTGTCTCGATCAGAGCTCAGACGGATGAATGGAAGGAGCTCAAAATTTCTCGGTCGTACGTCACTCTCCTATATGAAACATGGGAAGAAGAAGACCGTTATGGAAATGAGACGTGACCCTGAACCGATATATCAATTAAAAAGAAAAGTACAAAGAGTGTTCTTTTAATGTACATGTTGTGTACTAGCCTCATCTAGCCCCCACTTTAGGTAGTCTACCAAGTCACCCACACATCCATGTACTTGGCGGTTACATGGCCAGTACATGGCTACCCACGACAACCGGGTACATATCATGTACTCCAAAGTACATGATGTGTACTTAGAAAAACCTCATTTCTTCCTTTTTCTCTAAAACAGCTCGAAATCAAGATCCATACCTGAAAATGGAAATTTGGGTTCTTACAAATTCACCCTAAGATAATTTTTACATGATCAATCCAAAATTAGAGTTTATTTTATAAAATTAAAATTCTAAAAGTGATGAAAATTATTACAATATAAGAACACATAATGTGGAAAAATAATTTTTAGAAAAATTATTTTTAAGTATAAAATGAATTTTACCAATACATTTGTAAAAAGTGATTAATTATATTAATAAATAAATTTTTATATTATATTAAATTATACATAAAAAACCTCATAAACTCCACATAAAATTTAAGGGTAATACAGGAACTTGTGGAAGTTACATGTGGTGGTTCAGTTAACATGAATCTCGTAGTGATTTCCCCAAGATTGAACCTATTCTATAAGAGATTTCACTCAAGATGTACTTGTTAAATTTTATTTTGGGCATTGCCTAGGGAAAACCCTAGTGGATCCAATTTCTTACCAATATAAGACAAATGATCTATGCAAGTAAGGTTGCCAATACTTGATTTCATATCTATAGATTTCATAATATAGTTATTTCTATTTATACCCGCTAATTCAATGACTATATTATAATGATCATATTTAATAATTTTAAAAGTTATGTGGCTAGTTTTTGTCTTTTATTTCATGTGAAACAATCTATTCAACAATATTTTACTGATAAATATATATTAAAATCATGCATTTCTACATTCTAACCCCCTTAAAAATAATTTCATCATCAAAATTGCATTACTCAGATAGAAACAAGTAATGGTACTTTTGTCTTATTATATCCTAAAATTCCCACACAACTTACTAAAACTTATTATTTCACCACAAAACATTGACTTAGTGTGTGGTTTAATTTCACAAGACTTTATCTCTACAATCCATTGTCTACACTGGTTATTCCTCATATGATAAATTATGATCCAACTGTACAACATATAAGTTTAGTACATGTGATGGATTTGGTATGTACTTCCTAAAAAGTGATACATGGAACACATTATATACCTAAGATATATGTGGATAGAGTGATAAGAGATAGGCTATAAGATAAATAATCTCGAAGTAATTGATGTACCTATGGGTTAGATTCCCCTTTTTTCTAAATTTCATAATGTGCTTCCATTGAGATATTTAAAGAAATACCTTTTCATAAAATTTAGATTCTATATCTCATCGATGATTATCGATATATATCTTCTATAATTTTTTTGATTATTTCATATTTAATTGAATAGTTTGAACCTTCTCTATAATTATTAGACATGGCCAGGTCTTAACAGCTTCCTTTCCCTAAATTCATCCCAACATGTTGGATTTATATATATTTTACCATATAAATACTCATATGGTGCCATTTGGATACTAGAGTGTAAACTGTTATTATATGAAAACTCAACCAAAGGAATATTTTGATCCCAAGTCCATTTTAATTCTATTGAGTAAGATCTTAGTGTATCTTCCATTGTTTTAATGGTCCTTTAATATTGACCATCATTTTGAGGGTGATTGGATATGATAAATTTTAACTATGTATATAGTGCTTATTGTAGAATCCTACAAATTTTTTACATAAAACTTGGATCTTGACTAGATAAATTTGAGAGTATTAATCTATGAATCCTTACCATTTACATTATGTATAACTTTGAATTATGATCAAGTAATAAATACACCTAGATAGTAATGAAGTGTTCTAAATTTGGGATCCAATCCATGACTACCTAGATAGAATTATTCCCTTTAAGAGTCTTAGGGAGGTCGATAATAAAATCCATGGTGATGTTTTCCCCTTCTATACTGGTATAGGAAATGGTTTCATTATACCCTTAGATTCTTAATATCTAGCCTTTACTTGTTGGCATACCAAACATTGAGATATATAATCTACAATCTCTCTCTTAATGTTATCCCACTAGAAGTGTTACTTAAGATCCCTATACATATTAGTTATTCCTAGAAGAATAGATAAGGATGAGTTATGTGCATAATCCAAAATTTATTTCTTCAATTATAGTTCTTATGGACACATATCTTGGTTCCAAACCTTATAATTCCATATTTATCAAGTTTAAACTCTTTAATATTTTCTACCTTATTTTGTAGTTCCATATCACCATTTCAGGCTACCTTAATCTTTACATAAATGGATGATTGATAAATAATTTTGGAAAGGTAGGATTTCATCCCATAATTTTTTATTTCTATATTCATCCTTTGAATATTCATAAATATTGGGTCACTTTTAATCCTCATCAAGGATAGGGTAGCATGATCTTTTCTACTAAGAACATTTTCCACCTTTTTTCCCTTCCCACGATGATAATATACTAATCAATCATAATGTTTGATAAATTACAACCATATTCATTGGAACATTCTCAATTCCTTCCATGTGAATATATAATTTATGCTATTATGATCAATATATATATCACAATTTTCACCATAGAGATAATGCCACAAAATATTTAATGAAAAGATAACCACCACCAGCTCCAAATCATGCATCTGATAATTTTTCTCATGGGTTTTTAATTAAAATGAGGCATAAACTATTACCTTATCATTTTGTATGAGGAAACATCCCAAACACTTATTTTAAGCATCACTATAGATTAATAAACCTTCCCCACTGTAGGTAAATGTAAGTATAGGTGTAGTGACTAACTTCTTCTTAATATCCTTGATGATTTCTCCACATTATTAAATCTAAAGGAAATTTCATCCCATTTTAACTTTATTGGTTGATTTTATAGTGAATATTAATTTTTCATAAATCTTAGATAGTATCCATCCAACCCAAAAAACTATAGATCTTGATTACAATGGTTGGATTGGGCCATTATTAAATAATCTCCATCTTTAAATGATCTAAAAATACTCCCTCTATTGTGATTATATAACCTAATAATGATATTTTCTATAACCATAATTCACACTTTCTAAATATGGAATATAATTTCGCCTTTATCAAGTTCTTTGACACAATCACCAGATGATCTTTATTTTTTTCTTGATCTTAGAATATATAATAATATTTCTATAAAGACTACCACAAATCGATCAAGGTGATCTCTAAAGACCCTATTCATTAGATTTGTGAATATTATGAGGTAACTTGTAAGTCCAAAATGAATCACTATGAATTCATATTATCCATACCTCATACAGATGGCTATCATGATTATATTTCCCTCTTGAACCTTAATTTATGATATCTATATTGAAGATCAATCTTAGAGAAGCACTTAGCCCCCTTAATTTTTTTTAACATGCCATCAATACAGGGTTGATGAAACTTTTTCTTGATCATTATTTTATTAAGTTCATGATAATCAATGAAATGATACAATTATCCATCCCTTTTTTTGACAAAGAGGATCTGTACACTCCATGGTAAAGAACTAGGGAATATAAAACCATTATACAGATTCTTCTGAAACCTATTCTTAAATTATTCCAATTCTATGGGTTCCATTCAATAAGGAATCTTCAATATAGGTACAAAACTTGGTATGAGTTCAACTAAAAAATCAACCTCATGTTCTAGGGGAAGAACAAGAATCTAATTAGGGAATAAATCATTATACACTTATACAATAGGCATGTCTTCAATGTTGAGTTTCTCCCCGACAATTTTATCCAAGAGACCATTATTATTGGGTATAATGACCTATATTATATAATTTACTTCCAAATGGGGTTTGAAATTATCCTTGCATTGATATTTGATATTTGGATGATCTAGGATATAAAATGAGACTTTAATATCCTAATAATTGATATCAAATCTATATAGGGAGAGCCAATCAATTCTCAATATCACATCTATTTCTACCAAGGGTAGAAGAACTAAATCTATAGGAAGCATCTTCACACAAATCTTGATCAGATAAGAGTTGTATAGTTTGGATGTAATCAATGAACCATTGATTGTTTTCAATGATAACTTAGTGTCTATGTTCTATATTTATGAAACAATATTCTTTGAAAACTTGTATAATATTAAATAATTATTAGAACTAGAATCAAATAATACATTCATAAGTTTGGAGTAGAGAGTAATTTCACCTTTAACCACTTCATTTTCATGGTCCACTTCAATAGTAGTGATTGCATATGCTCTTCCTAGTTCCCTTGTTCTAGAAGGTTTTCGATGCCTATCATACTCGTCAGCCCTTAAATTAGGGTATTGATTTTCATAATGTTTAAATTCTTTACATTTTAATCATTTAAGTGTGGATAGTGTATTAGTTGGGAACTTTTCTCCTCTCCTGTATTAATTATCCAATTTAATTTCTTTAGTAGTATCATGAAAGATGGCATACTCCACTACATGAATAATTCTTCTTCACCCTTGGATGTAATATAAAGGGTAATTCCTCCCACATTTTTTTATATATAGATGTTTTTAATTTCTTTCGTCTATAAGATTTATCATTTGAGTTTCCTTGAAAATCCAGTTTTCTTTTCTTGACTCCAAATCCATGGGAATGATAAGAGTCTCCAGTTTCTATTTCCACCTTAAGCACACACACAAAAATCTCCATAGCTACCAAAGTATCTTATATCTAATTCCTTTTTGAGACTTGGTTTCATGGAACTAAATAATCAATTGATCACTCTTTTAGCATTAGTAATAAAATTAGATGTATAACTTGAAAGTATAATGAAGTGAGACTCATAAGTACCAATGGATTAATCCTCATTTTTTATCTCTAGGAATTATTTCATATTTTTCATGTGAAGACTTCAGGGAAAATATTTGGTGAAGAATATTTTCCTAAATCTCCCATTCAATAGAGTCAACTTTTTTCATTTTGTTTCATATTATTAATGAGGGTTCAGTATTGTTCATATTTACCATTCAAGTGATAGATGTATAAAACAAAATTCTCATGGTCCAATAATTAGAAAATGAAAATTATCTTCTCTATCACATTGATCCATTTTTTATAAATTAGTGGGCTGGGAGACCCACTAAAGGGAGTTGGATGATTGCACATTAAGGACTCTATAACATGTTTCTCTTTCTTTAGTGTTTTAGGGAGATCAACATGGTTCACATTATTATTCATTTCTTGAGATATTTGAGTGAGAATATCCATTAGTTTTTTTACTCTTTCTCCCATCCCATTTGGTTGCTCGGGTAACAATCACCACATTTCCCTTCTCACCCATTTTTTACTTGTTTTTTCCTAGTTCCATAAATTTACTAAAACCAAAAGAGGTTAACATGAGTAATAATAAATAACATCATAAAATAAATAGAGTGAATAACTTTATAAAATTGAATAGTCCATCTTATGAACATCTTACCCTAAGACATCCTACTCTTTGGCTAGGATACTTTTAGTTCACTTTTTGGTTTAGACTATATCACTTTTGGTTTAACCTAGAATATTTTAATTTGGGTCCTATTAAACTTCCTAATATAATCCCCAAAAATAAATATACCCCACTCTAATTTCAACTGAGGATACCTAAGATAATCATTCATATATTTTACATTTTTTAATAATTAAAACATTAAAACTCATAATGTAAACTCAAAATCCTAGAACCCAATGGTTTAGTGTCTTTTAATATTATCTAAATAAACATATTATTATAAATTATTACTTCAAAATTTCACATAAACATATTTATATAAGACTTATTTTTACACATATTCATGCATCTATTTTCTTAAGGAAGTGGAAAACAGAAGTATTGGGCTAGTGTGCCGCTTTCGTGGTTGTACCCAATTTGTTTTTTAAAAATGAGTGATCTAAAATGCCTTGAAAGCTTAAAATTATCAATGAGTCATAAAGGGTAAACCATAATCATGTGAGGAAACAATAATCATGTGAGAAATACTAGATAAAAATATCATATAATCACATGGAATAATCATAATCAATGTTAGCCCATGGCATGAGATCATAGAATCATTAAAATGACCATTATGGAAGAATAAATCATATACAATGGCTTGGATATATGTGAAAATAATAATAAACCATGTAAGTATAACCTCAGAATATAGATTAACTTGAAATGTGTAATAAGAGTGTGGAACAAACATAACAATTAGAAAACATAACATAATGGTGCAAACATCATTACCTGTTTCCCATAATATAGTGAAAGAGTCATCAATACTTGATTTCTATAATGGAGAGAGCATCAATAATCATTTCCCATAATTATTTCATGATATATATAACATTAACCAATGCATTGTATGGTGATATAGGACCCTACCCATAAACATCCATACATATGAGTTCCATAAGAACTTGGAAACAATTATAATTTCATCATAGCTTAGTTTACCTACAGAAAGAAACATGTTTCAGGAATAATTCCTTAAAAAATATCATCATAAGATATAAAAAAGAAAATCACAGATGGTATCACTATATAATATCCCCATTGAATCATAAAAATCATTAAATTATATTGAAATAGATGAAATTTACTTTTATTAAATAATTAAAAATATGATTCAAAAAACAAAAAGAAATATTGTTTTCTTTTAATAACTTAAAAAATCACAAATAATAGAAATATGATTTTATTTGAAAAAACATGTAAAATTGAAAATTAATATTTATAATTAATAACAGTCATGGTGGTGAGAAAATTTTATTGTGTGATAAATGTTAAAAAACATTTTTTCACACCTTTATAAAGAAAGTGAAAAAATAACCCATACAGAAAACATTAAAAAGATTCCTTTTTATAAATTTATAAAAAATTAAAATTTAGTTGAAAATGACCTTAAAAATAATTGAAATATATATAATAACATTTTTGAATAAATATAAATAATATGGGTATGGTGGAAAAGGATTTGGATAAAATTTATTAAAAATTTCAAAGCAATAATTTAAAATAGAACCCCTTTACAACTTTTTAAAATAAAAACACCTTGAAAGAATGAACTTGAGAAGGAACATAAAATACCATTTTTATAAATATATTCATGCCACAATATATCAAATAGTTATTATATACACATAATAAATGAATATAGGTTCATAATTCAAAACATTTCTCAAAAAATGGAATTTAAGATGAGAAACCCTTACAAAATCATAAATTTTTAAGTAAGAATTATTTTTTGAGGGTTTTATAAGAAATAAATGTAAATATATAGAAAATATAATATAATATAATATAATATAATTAAATATTATGTTTGAATAAACCAAACTTAGAAGAAATAAGTTGAAGAATAATGACTCAATGAAAGGGACTTGAGTTAATGAAAACCCTTACCTCAAATATCCTCTTGGTCAGACATGATCTAACCTTATGTATAATAAATTTATATTTATTATAAATATAGAATTGAACCATAATTATATTTATATTTATAGATAATATTTAATTATAATATCTTATTACCCATTTAGTAATAATTCCTTGTTAAAATTAATATTTTTGTGTTAACTATCAAGTTTTCCACGCATGTTCTGATTGGGAAGTTCTATTCCTTCCACCTTGGTCATGGTTTTATCATATAAATAATATTAATGATGGTTTATATTATTTTTTATATATAATTATATAGTTATATGGTCATTTAATGGAACTTATGGTGATGATTTTCACGGAAATCTTAAAAGTATTATTTTTTAGGAATTTTGATTCTATAAAAAATGATTTTATTGGTTAATAAAAATATGTATATTACTGTTAAATAATCATTATAACATATTAAATTTATCAATTTTAAATAATATCACTTTTATCTAACATTACTTAATCATTCATGACATAAAAATTATAACATTGTTCATGTAGATGATAAAACCGACCCAAACAAGAGCATGTTATAATGACTGAATGAGTTAGAACGTACCATTTCATAATGATAATATCAATTTTATAGAATATTAATGATTTATAAAAAAATCATTAAATTTATAAATCTTAATTAATAATTTTTAGGTGAAGAATATATATAATAAAAAACAAGAAAAAGACATCGCTTACGTTGAGAGCTTGAATCTCCTCCTGAAGGACCTCTTAGAAATGAGAGTTTTATGACTTCTTCTAGAGACCAAAATATCAATAACATAGGATATGATTATTAGGGATGGAAATTTAGTATATTAATAGGTGGTATTTAAACTTTTAGTGTGTATTTTATGGTGTGGTGGTGGGATACTTTTATAAGTGATAAAAGTGGCATTTTTTTAAATATATATTTTTATTAAAATAAAAGGGAAGTCAATCTCAAGGAAAATGGATAAATATGGATAAAATTAAAAATTGATAAAACCTCTATCCACACACTTTAACATAAAATTTTGTGATAATTTAAGGCTTTAACCCTTGAATCAAGACTTTAACTTATTTTAGCCTTTGCTGGGGTGACTAACTTTTTCCATAGTAACTTATTCTTATGACTAAAAATGAAATGAAACTTATTACCTAATTTGAATATGAGGATTCTAGATCTATTTTTTTTATAATATTCAAATTATAGATGTGGTAAAAACTAATTTTAATAAAATCACGCTTAACACAACAAAAAGAGTTTAAAAAACACCCCATTTTAATATAAAAACGAATTTAGTGAAAAATCATATATAGTATTGACTCCAATGATATTTATTGATTTATAATTAAAAAATAATGTTTTTTTGAATTTAAAAAAAATCACAACTGAATGGATCGTTGTGAATATTTAGTTAAAGTAAAAGGACCAAAATAGTTTTTTTATTGGAAAAAAATATAACTTAGGTTCCAAAAATTCTATTATAGATTTATAAATTCCAAAAAAAATATTTTAAATGAATTAATTTACTCCTTAAATTCATATTTTTTCTAAAAAATGGTTTCATAAATTTTTAATCCATATTTATATCATAATTATGTCATAAAATTTATTTTCAAAACATTTATTTTCACTATCCACTTAAGAATAAACTTTTTTGGAAAAATCTCAAAAATTTAACCTAAGAAAATTTTAACATGGTAAATGAAAAAATTATGTTAATTTTATCAAAATAAAATTCTAAAAGTGATGAAAATTAATTTTAATATAATAACACATAATACAGGAAAGTAATCTTTATAAAAACTATTTTTAAATGTAAAATGAATTTTATCAGTACATTTGTATAAAAATGATTAATTACATTAATAATTACATGTTTATATTTTATTAACTTATATTTATAAAGCCTTTAATGTCCTATATGTAATATCTAATGGTAAGATATGCACTAGTGTCAGTTAAAAGTGGTGGTTCGGCTAGCATGGATCTCGTTGTGATTTCCACAAGATTGAACATCTCATGTAGGTGACTTCACTCAAGTTGTACTTATTGATGTTAAGAATGGGCTTGGTCTAGGTAAATACCTATTAATTCCATCTCATTTATAATTTTGAAAAAATGAGTCTCATAAGTAAGACTACTATTGATTGATGTCATTGCAATATTTTTCATAATGTTGTTACTTCTATTTATACCTATTAATTTAATGAATATACTATAACAATCATATGTAATAATTGTAAAATAAAAGAGGTTTGTTTTAGTAATAAATTTAATATGAAATAAGATATTAAAAAAAATATTTAAGAAATATATATTATAATTGTGGGTTGTTACAATATATATCATCTAGAAAGTCAGGAGTGTGCCCACAACCCACTAGGAAACAAGTTACGTCAATTGGAAGCTCAGGATTGTGACTCTCCCTTTCTAGGAAATAGAACATCCAAAAACTTATGGGAATGCCTGCACCCTTTTGAGAATATATAGCATCATCTCACACACAGGGGGAACACTCTCTCTTAGGAACCATTTTTTCAAGCTATACAAGTTGACCACCTACCCGAACCCATCACATGTTTGTTAAGCTAGCATCGCAATCACACCACCTAGATCCCATTATGAAATAAAATCCAAATGATCAATATTGATCCTTGGGTTGTAATGTGACACTAGAGATCAACGAGACCTACCTCCCCATACCACCCCTCTCTAGGTTCAACATAAAAATGGGGCACCCACCGAGGTCGCCTAGGTCACATCGCAGTCTAAACATCCTAATGAGTTCCTCCATCTCATACTTGTCTCTTGATCCTATTCTCATGACCTATATGGAATATCACCCCTCACTGCCACTATAATTACATCATGGATTCATCTAACTCATAGGACATTCCATACCATCATCATACTAAAATGATGACCTCAACACCATTTCCATTATAGGTTTATTGGGTTAGTTAGATTGCACCCAACCTCTCCAAGATCCTTACCCAAGGTATACCTATCTAATCACTCACATATTCACGGGGAAGGAACAATAACTCTACAATCTATTCAACTATCCCAATGAATATAAGTCACCCTAAGGTCCAATACACCCTACCCTTAGGCTATTAATCTCAATTCTTCACTCATATATACTCAGGTGAACTGTGGGAACCTACCTAGGTCCACTATATCATTCATTCAATTTTATTATACCCCTTAGGGACCCATATGTCTCATTGGACACATGCACAACCCCTCATCCATCGGTGGCCAAGGAACTACCAATTTTTAAGGGTTCATCATTTTCCTTGAAATTTTTCTCATTATGTGCAACTTATTTAAATAATACATTTAATATAAAAATTTTAAATTCCCATACATAGAGAGATTGTATATTACATTCCACAAAAACAAAATAAAATACCATAGGGTTATGCTCAAGGGACCACTTACCTCATACATAGTTATTCCATTTAATAAAGGCCAACTAATACTAATCAATCGCATCCAAGACTCATCCAAGATCATCACATCACCTAAAATCCTATCTCATTCAAAAACATCTAATTTAATTAATTATAAAAAATTATAATTAATTTTATAATTTAATTAAAATAGGAATAATTTCATAATAATTAACCTAGTTATCTCACCACACAAAAACCATGACCAACTATACCTAGAAGGTCCATGGAGTACCACTGATGTTATTCCAATAAAAATCCCTAACATATAAAACCAATTCAATGTCCAATTTCAATAAATTTAGGAAAACCCCTAAATAAATCCATTTGGTGATGTAACTTTCAAAAAATGATTAGTAACAACATGTGTTCATCCTTAGAGGATGTCCTTTATAAAATCCATGTAAAAACCCTATCATATCAGATGATTTCACCATGATCCGATGAAATCATCACCAAAACCCCTATAAAAACCATAATGAAATAAAAAAACTATCAAATATAAATGAAAATAGAATATAAAATAGGTATGAAATAACCTTAAATGTTATATAATCACCACACAAACACCCCTATCTAAGGGGTCATTGAATGTGGGAAAGAGAGGAGGATGAAGTCAGCCAACATATCCCTCCTATGTGTTCCTATTGACCTAAGAATGAAGGGGTTGTGACTGGTAATTTACCAGTCTACTATTTCTAAAAAATCCATATCTCGGTCGAAGCATAACCATAGGGGTTATAGTATGATTTACCCTTAGGAAGAGGCACTAATCAAGGCCCTCTTGGACTTTATTATGAAACCTTCTATGCATCGTTCCTCTCACAATACGACAACCATAGGAAGAGGTACAATCCATTCAGCTAATCCTCATCATGATGCAACCTTATAGGCTTACGACATGATGTACTCCTAGGAAGAACCATCCTGGTCTACATCCTCCTTTGCAGCATGATGCTTGCAATATGAGTATTTATCTCTAACCATTATGTGTGTCATAATTAAAAGAATTTAAATTTTTTTAATCAACCTACCAACCCTTATACAACACTCACTCAAGCACTCAAGGAACTCACTAGGACTCAAACCATGTTCAAAAACATCTTCTTGATATGTTCCAACTATTGGGATTTTAATATAAACCCCAATCCTCAAAATAACCCCTGATCTAAAGAAAAAAAATCAAATTTCCTTAAAATTTCATAACCCATAATGACATTCTTGGTTTGATTTATATCTCACCTCACCCAATTATGTGAAAAATAAATAGTGGGTCCTCATATAGTCAACTTCTCCCAAAAAATTATCATCCATAAATGATGATGCACTGTCAAATTACTCTATCTCAATGCCTCAACTCCTTAGAGGCATCCCAGTAACATTCAAAACTCACATCAAATTATGACTATAACTCTTAGCATAAATCCATAATTACATCACCAACCATGAACATAAACCATCATTCTAAAACCCTTAGCACTGATGCACCATCGATCTAAATTACACTCAAATCCCATCTGAATCATTCTATGACCAATGAAAATGCATGGACTCCATCTAATACTGTACCCAAATCTCAAATTTAGTATTCACCAAGGATCACATCAGATCCATCTTCTCACCAGTATCCAAATTCCATCTTGATCATCCACCAATTGGCCTCACCACATCCATGACCTTATTTGTACAAAGTTTATATCTATATGACCCACACTCGATCAAATTTCATGTATAATTACTATAAATGATTGTCCTACTCATATCTGAGTGCCAACATTAACCATAAATTACTACCCATTCTTGTCTCACGAGGAATGTTTCCATAACTATCTTCCAAATTTACATCTATAATAAGGTTCATACCCTCCAATAGCCTATGGTGAACTCCTCAAAATTTGGGTTCCCTTATATTAATCCTTAAGTAGAGCCTCAGTAAGTTCTATTATCACATCTGTGTTGCTCCTCTTGATCCATGTTCACCGTCCTAACAACCCCTATCAAGGAAAAACATTAGGTCTAATGTACAATGGCACCCTGTTTTTTCCATGATATCACCATAAGTGTCAAGGGTAATCTCTCTCACACCCATCAAAATCTCATGAAACCATTCCCACAAGTGTTCCATCAATTCCATTGGTGCTTAGCCACACACATCCACTCACCAATTCAATACCCAAATCATAATACCATGTGTTGTACAATATCAAACCAGGGCTCACATGCATAATCAACCAACCATGATCCTTCATGCATGTCAATATAATCTAACCCAATCGCCTCATTGCTTATTTTCCAATAATCCTGAGACATCTCACTTATTCTAAGACCTATCCAAATGATAAATTTATACTTGAGTGTCATTCACAAACCCATAATCACCCACCCACACTCATTCTAGCCTGGATTTGACCATCCAGGAACACGATCCAAAACCTTATCAGAATCCCCACTCAAAATCAATAGATCTAGGTATCCTTTCAATCCTATCATCAGAAACTAGACACAACTCAAAGTTTCAAAAATGGATATCCTCATCCATAATATGTATGGCATATCTATTCCTATCTCATAAACCTAGTAATACATTCCATGTAATGATATCATAAAATACAACATTTACCTATGCTTCTAGTTTTAAAGGCCACTAAAAAGTCTAGGCTAACCCCTCTTTTAGGTTACCCTCAAACATATATCACAACCCATATCAACAATAGTAGGAAAATGTCTGTATACTCAATCACGACACTTGACTCACCAATATCTTGAGTCACATCTCAAATCACTAGGCTCTATTACCTAGCCTATAAATCATATATCACATTGGTTATAACTCATGGGAATCATCCCTACTCCTATTTAAAATATCATCAGGCAACTTACTTTCCAAAATACCCACTCTAGGATTCTTACATATACATTAGGAAATGTATTCCAAGTCAACCATCCAATCCATATCACTAATCCTAAATGAGAATTTTTATACCATATTATCCCCTCAAGTATCATGACCTCATAGATATACATATAACAACATCTCTCTATGATGATCTGTATCGAGTATACTATAGTATCATGGTTCGGTTAAATATAATTCCACTAAAAATCTATATGGGAAAAATGCCATATAGGTTTTTTTTAATACATTAAATAACCAAACCTACTTTCTTCTTGAACCCTGTATAATAATTACCAACAATGGGTATATCACCAAGGAATCTAATGCCTAAAATAAACAGCTAGGGGTTATTATACATCCCTTGCCTAGAGGGACTATATAGTCATTGTTAAGTAACATCTCTCTATAAGATGCATAATACATATCACCATAGAAAATATATTGTGGTTCAGTTGAGTAGAATTCCTCCAAAAATTTATTTAGGAAAATACATATAAGTTTTTTTTGACACATTAAATAAATGAACCATCATAGTTAGTGATATAAAATACACACAAGCATTCATATTTCATGTGAGTCCTATGTTCCAAAAATGATGCATGTACGCATGCCTCTTTTCAATAGGCTAAGTGATAGAACCCATAAATAAGAATCTTAAACACACACATCATCTTGAAATAAATATCTCAACTGTAATAGTGAAAACCAAGAGTAGAATCCCATATCCCTAGTAACCGAGACTTTCCATGAAAAAAAATTGTGACACACCAATATGAGGTCCATCAAAAACTCATACACATTACTATATAACCTATCTACCATCTCCCTAAATATTAAGATAATAAAAAGTTGCCTTGATACCACTTTGTAATACCCTACCACCACAGACCACTTGATTCATGTTTGGACTAACAATCACTACCTAACCACATGAATGTCTCCACGTAATCTAGAGGTTTTCGACTAGAATCGAGGGTGTAAGGTGTTACCATGTGGAGACTATACCCTCATATTAAAGTGAAAATAGTGGGAAAATAACCAAACAATATCCATAAAAATAATCAGAGTAATCATAATCAATAAAAAATAATCATGATATAAAAAATGAAATGAAGAAGAATATAGTCATACATCATAAATGATCACTTACTAGGATGATACTATACACAAAATAAATAAAATAATAAATAAAATGAGGCTCTACCACCATCCCTGAGCCTCATCATATCCAAATACCTTGAATCTGTCCAAGCTATCCAGCTGAATGATCTAATCTTGGGACTTTTCCCTACTTAAACCTATGAACAATGAGGTCTCCTTAGGTTCTATGGTTACCTGAGTATGGTGTGAGTACAACTCAATAGGGTACCACTAATGGGATCCCTAACATAACCAGTATAATAGTGTATGCACATGTGATATTCTTAGAATAAAACATACAGTGAAAAGGCATAATAAAATATCTATCATTGATCCTTGGATTCTAAGGTGACACCCAAGATTAACTATATCTAATTTATCTAGTGTCAAATTGTCTCTGATCATAATACCAATATCTTGAACCCAGGGGCATACACTTTTCTTACCAGGAAATAAGAAACTAGTCATCTAGAACTCAGAGGAAGACTATCTCTATCAGGAAAAATATATCATCATCTAGAAACTCAAGGGTGTTACTCTACCCTGCTAGGAAATAAAATCATCCAGAACATAGGGGAAGAATCTTTCTATCAATAAACAAGTAACCTCAAGAAACCCAGGTGCATGTATTCTCTTTTCTAGAAACTTTATATCATTCAGAAACTCTAGGGAATACTCACATATTTCTTAGAAATAAGTAACATCATCTTGAAACCCAGGGGTGTAAATCTCTCCTACTAGTAAATAGATCATCCAAAAACTTAGGGTCATTCCCACACCCTATAAAGAACATATAACATCATCTCACACATCAAGGGAAGAATATCCCCCCAGAACCATCATGTCAAACAACATGGGTTGGCTAACTACCTAAACCTACCACATGTATCCTAGGTTGGGCTCTCAAGTGCACCATTAAGACCCCATTATATAATCTAATTCAAAAAATCACTATCGATCCTCAAGTTCTTAGGTGACATCCATGATCGATGAGACCTACCTCATTGAACCACCATTCTTTGGGGTCAATATAATATTGTGGAACCCATTGAGGTTCCCTTGGTTACTTATAGTTTGGACACCCTAAATGGGTTCCTCCATATCATACTTATCTCTTAGTCACATTCTCATCACCAAGAGGGAATATTATCCCTCATTTCCACCATAATCATTTTATGACATGATTGACCTCATAGGCCATGCCATACCATCATCATAATAAAGTGATTTCCTCAAACCTGTCTCTATTCTAGGTTTACAAGGTCAGTTCTATTTCACCAATCCTATCAATGATCCTTACCTAGGTTATACCTACCAGAATTCTCAAATATATATGGGGGAGGAACACTCACTCTAATCTATGGTCAACTATCCCAATAGATATAAATCACCCCAATGTCCTACATGGATACCCTTCGGCCAACCGTCCCAATTCGTAACTCATTCCAATTTAAGAGAACCAAGGAAACCAATCTAGGTCCACTATATCATTCATTTCATTTTATGTATACCCTTATAGGGATCATATGTCTCATTACACACTTTTATACACAAGCCCTTAACCATCGGTGGACAAGGAACCATAAATATTCAAGGGTATATTGTGTCCCTTGAAACTTTTCTCATTTTATGAAATTTATTTAAAGTAATTAATTTAAAATAAAAATATCAAACTCCCATATGTTGTGAGGTCACATATCACATGTCACGTAAATAAAAGAAAATACCACAAGGGTATTCTCAAGGTACTACCTACCTTATATGGAGTTATTCACTTTAATCAAGCGTGACCACCACTACCCAAAAACATACACGCCTCATCCAAGATTGTTTCATTAACCAAGATCATATCTCATGCCACAACATATAATTTAATTAATTGTAACAATTTATAATTTATTTTTATAGTGTTATTAAAATAGTCATAATTTACTAAAAAATCACTAGGTTGTCTCATCACACAGAAACCATGTCCAACCACACCAAGAAGGTCCATGACATACCCATGAAAACATCCTAAGAAAAATACTTAATTCCCAAGACTAATTAAATATCTAATTATATTCAATTTATGTAAAACCCCTAAATAAATACACCAAATGATGTACCTTTCACAAAATTGAGAGAAATAACATGTGTGTATCCTTATAAGGCATGCTCTATCTAGGCCATGTGAAAATCCCATCATATCAGATGATTTCAATATGCTCTGGTGAAATCATCACCAAAAACCCTATCCAAAATCACATTAAAATCAAAAACTATCAAATGGAAACAAAAATATATAAAAAATGGGATAACTCACCCTAAAAGATGCTGAATTTCTACACAAACACCCCTCTCCAAGAGGGAATAAAATGGATAAAGAGAGGAGGGGGACAATTAAAATGTCCCTATATTGCATACATATTAACCTTATAATGAATGGGTGTGACTAAATTACTAGTCCACCCCTTTTAAAAAAACCTTATCATTGGTCATGGTATGAGAATAGGGGTTATAGTGTAACTTCCCATTAGGAAGAGGCACCACCTGCGGCCCCATTAGCCTTTACAACACAATCTCTCATTCCTTGTTCCTCTCATGATGTGACACCACTAGGTAGAGGGAATATCCACTCGATCAACCTTCATTATGGAATGAACATCTAGGATTTCAGTACGAGGTGCTCCTAGGTAGAACCACCCCAACCACCCTAACTTTCCTCTCCCTTCACGACATGATACCTACATTATACAACACAATTACCTCCTCATGAACATCACAACATGATCACTAACCATTATGGTGTGACTATTGTAGAAAATTGAAATTTTATCTACCATCCTCCCGACCCTTCTCCAACACTCGCATGAGAACTAGAGGAACTCATTAGGCCTCAAACCACATCCAAGAATATATTCTTGAGATATTATAATCTTCAAAATTCTGGTCTAAATCTCAATTTTTAAAATGACCCATGTTCTAGAGTTAAAATTCAAATTCCCTCTAAATTCTATAACCTATAATGAATAAATTCATTATATGATGGAATTTAAATATTTCTTGAATAAAAATTGTAGGTAAAGGGGCTTTGGGTCGGACTAATCATTAGTCTGTAGGCTTACTCCTTATCTAGAAAAGTGGGGGTTGGCTGCTTGTTGCTCCAAGATTACTCTTGTAGGTATTGTTTAATTCATTATATTTTAATCCTTTATATGAAATTTTTTCTCATACCTTATTCATAAGATGCATTTGGATATGTGTAGATATAGTTGGACTTTAATTTGTATCAGTAACATATGTTATGAGTTATTTAAATATTTACACATCAATATGGCTCAAACATATTAACTTGGTATAATAAATAAGGATTCCAAAATAAATCATTAATAATCATGCATACATATAAATATAATAAGAGATAATATATTGAGAAAAATTTTATTCTAAAAATACTAAGTTCCAGATAACTTTCAAATAAAACACTTGTCAAGAACTGAATCAAATAACCGGGTAGTTTCATGCCAAATTTGGGTGCCCTTGGATTATCTTGTGTAAGGAAAATAAGTAATGAGGTGACCCTGAGAGTTGGGTGCCTCATTTTTGGAATTTTTTGGGTTGCACTTAGTTTGGAAACCCTTAGAAAGGATACTAGAGGAAGAGTGTTGAGTTTATCCATATGATGGATTGGGAAAGGATTTGTTTACTAAACTTTCCAAGAGTCATATATGATATTATTATCATGACGGACTACCTAAATAACTAAGTTTCTAGATGAAAGACAAAGTGGATGCATTTGTTAGTGAAAATGTGTATCTTGGACCACTAATGGATGTGATGGGTTTAAAACAGGTTATCATTTTAATGAGAACACATTTAATAAAATTCCTTATTAAATGAATGAAAAATATAGTGCTCATTTGATAAAAGCTTTTGTTATAGATATAATGGATTCATTATCATGAAAATTAACTCTAATATCAATCCTCATAAATGAAAAAATTTATCGAAGTAGCTTTCTAGACTGGTATAAATACCTGTGAATCATTCTTAAGAAATAGGAAAATTCTATATGTAAATTAAATACTTTCCTAATTAACCAAATTTTAAAGTTATTAAAGAAGAATGTCTAGTTTCTTATAAAAAGAATAAATTAATTCAATTAAGTTTTAAAAGTAATTAGATAAAAAAGGAAAAAAAATAACTTTTATTCTAAACTCATATACTCAATGTGATTGAGTATGCCAATGATTTAGAGACACTAAATTTATCCTTTAAGGATTGTTCTAGATATAAAATTCTATATGTTATCGTCATTTGAAAAGTTTAAAAAATATGAATGAATTTAATAAAAAATTACTCTATTTTCTAAAAATTTTGAGTATAGATGAACTAGGTATGAGATATATAGGTTTTGGTGCTCTGGTGACTGCTCAAGTGGATAAAATTTTAAACTTAAAGAAGAAAATATTATTGGATAGTCCAAAAAATGTTTCTTTGAGTGTCCATTCAAGGCCATTAAAACATAAAGGAGGTGTTAGGAAGGAAGGGAAATGTTTCTATATGATGGTATTATCTGAAATACCTGAATAGGTTTTGAGAAAATTCATGGAGATTCCATGTCATTTATTAGTGTTATGAAACCAATTCTTCAATTTTGATGGGTATATGATAAAAAATATATATTTTACAAATGTTGTAAATATATAAGAGATTAAAATCACAGTAAAAATTTATGATGCTTTTATTTTTCATTCAAGTGTTAAAGCAAAGGGTTACTAAATAATGGAGTGGCTCTATAGGAATATTTCAAGCTTAGATGGATCTAAATAAAGTATGTGTATAGTTATCTCATTTCTCTTATGTGATATGAAAATTTCTTTGTTAATAAAGATCTATTGTGAATAAATAAGATGAGACACATGGTTTATTATTCATCAAACTATATAACATGTTTGAGAAGAAGATAAATATAAAAGGAGTTTTATCTGGGATAAAAGAGTTAATCCAAAATATTTGCTAAAATATGAGGAAAAGGGTTCCTACAACCTTATAGTGGTATATTTTAAATAATGATATCTTTTTGTAAGACTATTTCTCTAAAAACATAGAATACCATATGTGATATAGATATAATAATTTATTTTATAAATATTCCCACTAAAGTAAATAAATTTTATTTCCTAAAAATAATGAAGTTTTTGTATCTTAACCTGAAATTTTAAAGAGATTATATAATCTAAGAGACAAGTTAGAGTATATTTAGACTTTAATAAGTTAAAAATATAAAAAATATAGGATTAAACAAAATTGAATTTCACTTTATATCCTAAAAGGGTTTAGGGTATATCGGTAAATAGAAATTTAAAGAGTTATATTTCGTTATTGTAACATAGTAAATTTCAATTTATATCTTAACAATATTTAGGACATGTTGGTAAAGAAAAATATTAATGTAAAAAATTACATTAGTTACCAAATGATTTCAAAGGAAAGTTTTAATGGAAATGTTATAAGAAGATTGTAATAAACTTAAAAATAATTATGTATAGAAAATAAAAGTTACAAACATCATAAAATTTGATTTTATGATGTAAACAAGTTTGAATAATATGTTCAAAGAGTTGAAAATTAGGAATATAATTCCTAAATGTTATCAAAAAACCTCATAGATAATTTTTTGTGTTTTATTTATTGACATGGATGGTGGAGAAGACTTAAAAAGAGGATTTAAAAGTAATACAATGGTGATTGGAATAGTTCTTTAAGAATTTGTAGAAAGTTGTAGTAGTATTATGTATATGAAAATAATCACACCACAACCACATAGATTATGCCATAATAGGTTTCATGTCTGACTAAAATTCTATGGCTAGAAGATTTGTTATGTCATGAATTGAAAAGCCAATATATAATGAATCTATGATAAGTGAGGTCAAGGATACATAGGAATAACTCAAACCCAAGAAATATTAACAGATATAAGATCACACCATAATGAGTTAAGTAACATCATGATGAGGCTTGTGTGAGATTAAATAAAAGTTACATAAGAATAAAACTAGAATAATCAAAGGTATATATCACCATAGCGGGTATTCTTACACTGTAAATCATTTAGAGATTATATATAGTTTTCTACCTAGAATTGAAGGTCGCTCCATGTAAGGAGGCTTGCACTATGGTGTGATGGTCAAAGGAAAACCCTAAAAAAATTTCCGTGACAAGATTTATGGAGTCCAAGCTATGTAAAGTTCCAAAGGATTGAATAAAAACTAAGGAGGGGGTTGAATTAATTGTTTACTTTTTATAAGTTTCAACACTTTTAGAAACTTAACCTTTTTAAACTGTAAAATTTTATTAACTTGCCTTATTTTAGTAAATAATCATGCATGGAAAAGTATGAAAGTAAGTAAAGTACGTGAGATTTACAGGTTTTGTCCTTAGTGTGAGAACCTGCATCCTTTCCATAGCCACTCCCATGGGTCTATAGAAATTCACTGTTACGAAGAATTGAATACAACTTGTTCAAAATCCTGTTATATACCAGTTATATATCTATAGTAATTATTATACTAACTCTTGTCATTTTACAAAGTTTTCTTACAAAAAATTGAGCCAAAAAAAAGAATAAAGACTTTGTTCAAACTGATTCACAAATGATCTATCTAGATCCTTCGTCCGATGTGGCTAGGTATGATTCTCTCAGCCTGATGGGGCTCAATCCAATGGACTCAACCCAATGAATTCAATTTTATGGACTCAATACAATGAACCCATTTTCAATCTACATTACTTAAACTCTGCTATAATTCTAAGTTTGATCTTCCTCAACCGAGTAAAAAAACATTTAGATGTCTAACCTTATAATTGGGTCTCATTCTAAAAATATAACTCTGACACAAATCGTGTATCACTCTACCTTTTTCACTCACATGAATGGTTTCAAAGTACAAATGTATTGTGCTTCTATTTATAGGCATCCTAGAAAGACCAAGGCAAGAAACTAAAAACCTTTCCCACTTACTCAAATTCAAAGACCTTCAAGATCTACTCATATTTTAATTTCAAATATGACCACTTCAAATATTCACATATCTTCTATAACCTTGTTATGTATTATTAGTAATCATCCTTTTTTAACTTACTAATTTTTATTCAGTTTTATGGAACTTCCTTATCTCAGTATGATGAAACTTCTTTGGCTCATTACTATGAAACTTCCTCAGCTCATTTCTATAGAACTTCCTCAGTTCATTATGATGGAACTTCCTCATCTCATTAATATAGAAATTCCTCAGCTCATTACAATATAACTTCCTCATATCGTTACTATGGAACTTCCTTATCTCATTAATTTGTAACTTCCTCACCTCATTACTATAGAAGTTCCTCATCTCATTACTATGAAACTTACTCATCTCATTACTATGGAACTTTCTCATATCATTACTATGGAACTTCCTCATCTCATTACTATGGAACTTCCTCAGTTCATTACTATATAACTTCCTCAACTCATTACTATGGAACTTCATCATCTCATTAATATGGAAATTCCTCAACTAATTACTATAGAACTCCCTAATATCATTACTATGAAACTTCCTCAGCTCATTACCCAAAAATTCTTCTGAAAATTCTTGTGTCCGATACTTTTGGATCTGATGTTCTGTGTCCAGATTTATAGATCTAATTAAAAATTATCAAATACTTTCAATATTCTTCATTCCTAAAAATATTTTATCATGAGACTTTATCATGATTTATGATAACTCCATGATCATCAAAGCACCATCTGACTTTCAAAGGAAAGTATTATGACTTCCCTTATTTCCATCACCTCCTTTCTTTCTAACCAAAACTCAATATGATTGGAAGCATCTATTCTCTCCCTTTTATTCATAAGGATTGCATCACAAGAGTTACAGAAAAATTATGATATCTTATAATTACAAACCATCAAATAATCATCTGATATTAGGTTAGAAAGTAAATATCTTTCTAATTCCCGATTCCCTTGAGACTTACTTTCTAGGCTTTAACACCACTCTGAAATTATTTCATAGCTTCTCATGAATTTCTAAAAAAAATCACATATGGTTGATCTTGAACTTAATGCTGAAATATCTAAGATGGATGGTGTGTCCCATTAAAAGTTTAAAAAACTGTTAGTATATATATTTTTAACAACTTCATTGTCTATGTCAGCTTAGTCTGATAACCTACATCTAAAAAATAACGTTCAATAATTTTATCCCCCTTTGTCTTTGGGTTCAAAATTTTAGTATCTTTTGACTTTGTTAAAGAAAATAATACCAATGAACCGGGTTCAACCCTAAATAATAAAAAACATACATTCACAAAAGGTTATTTTTCAACAAATACAAAACAAGTTACCAATAAAACATCACAAAGGATCTTCACTATGAAACTCAAAGGTGAGAGGATTTCTATCATGAAGGAGGTATTTACATTGTGGTGGTGCAGAATTTAATTAACATAGACACATGTTTTCAAGTCAAAAAAGGTATTGTTCCATGAATTTGATGGTCACACCATAAAGGAGTTGAGTCAAGAATATTATCCAGAATACAATGTTTGCATATTTTAAGGATCTTATGGAATCTTTTCATGGAAAGTTTTGACTTATATTTGAAGTTATTTTAGATAAATTTACCTTACTGATTAAGGAAGATTAAAATTTAATTAAAGGTAAAATTTAGATAATCTCTTGAGATTTAGGAGACATCTTTCTCTATAAAAAGGGAAGGAAGATTATAAAGGAAAAAAGAGGAATTCCATATATATGCTACAAACCTAAGGATTCACTTGAATGAATTTATTTATGCATTATTTAATCAGATAAATGAGATTGTGAAGGAAATACATAGACTTGGATAAACCCTCAATGATATCAAAATCATAAATAGGATCCAGATAATATTACCACCATATTTTAATCTGAATTCCTCAATTATTGAAGACAAAGACCCAAATAAGGTGATGTTGGATATCTATCACAACACTCTCATTGTATATGTGATGAGGAAGAACAATAACAAGTCCTTGGTAATGAATAATTATGAGGAAGTATAATTCAAGGAAATAGGGAAACTCACAATAGAGGATGATCCTAATGATAGATAATTTGATGAGGTAATGTCTTTCCTTACTTTAATCTAAAAGGGTGAAATGGTAAATTCAAAGGAAAGTTTCCACCTTCATGAATTTCATGTGGAAAAGTTAGGAATATTGTTTTAAAGTGTCAAAATAAATATTAAGATGATAATGAAGACAAATAACCCATGAAAAAATCATCAAAATATGTAAAAGGAAGCATGAGTTCACTGTATAAATTTTTGAAAAAGAAGAACTTGATTTCAAAATAAGATATTAGCTTAGATGAAACTGAAGTGGATGAGATTAAGAAATGTAAAGACCATAATGAATAATTCATTAGACTTATCATAAACAAAAAAAAGAAGTAAAATGATTATGAATCCATTTAAGTTTAGGGAAGATTCAAAATTAAGGTCAAACTAGAAGTTTATCTTGAATAAATTTATGTTTTGAGCTCCAAAACAAAGAATTCTAATGGATTTTTTTGTGATTACAAACTATATTTATAGAATTAAGAAGAAGGGAAGTTTGAGTTAAAGGATGAAATTGAATAGATCAAATTTGGAAATATATAAAACTAAAATAAAGTGTCTTAGATCATGTTTAAAACATAGGATCATATGAAGATTATTTATAATTTGACTAATTCAGTAAATGATCATGTCAAAAGGATCAAGAAGCTTGAAGATAAAGTCATGGATATGTTATGAAAGATCAAAGATCAAGAGAGAAGTATAACTCCTAAAATTAAATTAGGAAGTTATATTTAATGGGTTAATAAAGAAGTTGAGGAGGAGCATAAAAAGTCAATAGAGTAGTTATAAAATTTCCCAAAATTGAAACATTTCAAAAATATGGGAAAATCTATTGAAGGGAATGACCATAAGGAAAAAGTAGTAATGATTGATGCAAGGCCACGAGAAAATAGTCCCTAAAATAATGCTGATTTGGGTGTCTCAAAAGAAATTCAAAAGGCTATAGGTGGAGAGAAAAAATAAAATATATCACCATGAATCTGGTATTATCGTTATAGAAAGATGGGGTATACATAATATGTGTTCCATAACGTGGTGGCACTTCACGGAATTAGAGAAACAAAATAAGATGAGTAAAATTTCTTATCATTAATATGTTTATAACTACTATTATTTTTAGTGTGAAGTGTATGGACACAAATTTTTTGATTACTCATTAAGGGTATAAGGAGATGTTCCAAAGGAGACCCAGAAAAGGGGATCACAGTAGCTAGAAACATCATCAAGTAGGATGAAAACTCATAATCAATTTTCTTCCCTTTACATTGGTTTTCTTGTTGGTTTTCAGGTCCTCAAATACTCCCTTAGCTAATCTTGTCACCCAACCCATAATTTTGAAACCCCGTACTATTTTTTCATGACAGTGCTTTGGTGGTTTTAGGTTGTATTGGAGGTGGTGTTTGGAAGTTATTCATCTCCTCTCCTTAATATCTTTAACTTTTTATTCCCTTATTGTGTTCCTGGTTCATAGGTCTTTTCTTGAAGTGGTGGATTAATATTGTGATGGTTCCAATGATGATGTTTCTTCCTAAATTTTTTTATTTTTTCCATCTATCAAGGATGAATATTGTGTATGTTTTATGGTTCATTTCCTGGTCTTCTTGTGGGGTTTAGTTTCTATTACTAGTGATGCTGCTAATGTTTCTTAAGCAGCAAAGACAGCGGTGGTTTTTCTTATTGTTGAATGGAAGTTTGTTGATGGTACATTCCCAGATGAAGGTCTGTTTCAGTCTAGTTCTCTAGTGGTGGTTAGATGATGGTGTTTCTGATTGTTTGATGGTATGTGTTTCTGATGGACTTGTGTTTGAATAAAAAGTGGTGATAGTGGAAGTTTGGAAAGTTGGCATCTTAATTATGGATTCCATAAAATTAGTTTGAATTTTTTATTTTGAAATTTGAATTTGAATCTTTTTTGGGCTATATTTTCTTTAGTGGTCATTGCATTGTGTGGTTCCCACTTAACCCTATCAAAGTTTTTTTTCTAAAAATGTAAAAAATATTAGAATAGAGTGTGAGGTATGAATCCTTAACATCAGTTATACATCCCATATTATAGGAAATAAAGATATTTTCACAAGAATCAACTATGAAAAATAAGGTGTTTTTTGTAAATGATGAAAGTTTAAAGATCATTAGCACTGGAAAACCTTAAATCTGAGAAAAATACTTGAGGTGTATGGATGTATTGGTAGTTAAAGTCCTTATTTATAATTTACTAAGAATAAATAAATTGTGTGACTTGGTCCATGGAATCAATTTTAATAAGAAGTATTTAATTGTTAAAGGAAGGTATTTTATAATTATTATGTAAGGAAAGAAAAAAATGGGAATATTTACATCATTGGTAGAGAATAATAATTTTTTTAACAAAATAAGAGGATAAAAAGTTTTGGCATAAAAGTCTTAGACACTTGGGAAAAAATCCTTAGAAGTCTTGGTTAAGAATGAAGGAGATCATGATATCCCTAAACTTTCCTATTATCACAAACCAACCTGAATACCCCAGTACCACAATACCTGATCTAGCTTTAACATAGTCTGAATTGAATTCTTGATTCCCATAGATTAGCGACTAGCACCTGGAATATTACATGATCAAAGAGGGAACAAATTTTCCAAAAAATAGTGAAAGATAAAAGATTAAAAGTCAGTATGATCAACACTCCAAAATGAGGAAAAACTAGAAAAAATAGGTAAATTAGTACCCAAAAAGAATAAAAAAATCAAAAAATAAATATTATTTCAAGATGGAAAAATCAAAACAAATATAAAAGGTATCAAGGATCCTATGTAACAAGTGTAAAACAATTCCATTGGTCACCATCATCACTCCACGGTCCAAAGGATCAAGAATATACACTGCCTCAAAGTGGCACATTCCCTTTGCTCAGACCTGGCATAAGAAAGTATAAAAATGCACGAATTCAGGGTAGGATATGATCTATAAATTCTAGAAGGGACTCGCTAAGTGTTCCATAATCAATACCATAATAATTAACTATTTTTTCTATCAATTTAAATAAAAATAAGGCATGGAATCAAATTTTCATATTTTAAACCAAAATGTTCTTTCATTCAAATAGATCGAAGATATATCAAAAAATATTTCAAATAGGTTCAAATGAACATTTTATATAAAATAGTTTATATAAATTAGTTGTCTTGAATAAAATAGATTAATAAACCAATGGCATGTATAATTAAATCAAGTAAATAAATCATAATGAAAAAGTGCCTTATAGTATGTTAGTTTCTTATTAATAGGATCCTAACACTATTAATTTATCTACATAGATCAAGATATGTGTGCACACTCAAATAAACACCCCATTCAGGGAGCCACTATGAGTGATCAATCTAGACCCCATTTAGGGAGCCAATACGAGTAGTCAAGCCAAACTTGTTTTAGTTAGTGTTGTCATCGCAAATATAATTTTAGGGGATAAAGATCCAAGAATTCATGTCCCATTTACCTAATAAATACCCATGTGTACATGTGATTCAATAAATCAACCAATCAATCAAATTGGAAATCAAACATTTAAAATTACTTCAAAAAACAATTCCCTAATTTCAGTTTTCAACATGCCTTTCTTATTTCAAAACCAAAAAAATAGTTTTCATCATTTCACATCATTTCAAATAATATTTAAATTTAATACATTTTTCCAAGATCAACATCAAATAATTTTATCAAAATGATTTCTAAATTAAGCCATTATTTTTCATAAATTCACCCAACAATTTCAATTCCCTATAAACTGGGGTTTTTCTCAAATCTCATGTCCATTTCAAAACAAAGATCAAATCATTATAAATCCATGTTTTTAAATAAATTAAAAACTCATTTAAATTTAATCAAAAAATTCAAGGTTTAAATTATATGGAAAATAATTGTGGAATCACCTACCTTTAAATGAAGGGATAATAATTCACAACACCCGCAACATGGAATGCCAATGAAGAAAGAGGGCGTGAAAGATATAGGAACATAACATAGAATCAAGATCCAAAAAAATTGAGTTTAGATCCATAAACATTATGATCTATAAAAATATAATTAGGAGAATAAGATAAATCAAAAGAAACCACACAAGAGGAGATCCACTTACCCAAAGGAGATCGAATGAGATCAATGCTGCTTTGATCTGACAAGAAAAGGGTTTGGAGGGGAAAATTGCCTCTTTAGAGCCTCCAAAAATGAAAAAACGTATTAGGGTCAAATGGGGGAAATTAGAAACTTAAATTGGGGGTTTGAGGTATTTAAAATAATTTTTAGAGTAATTAATTCCCACTTGAATAGTTTTTTGTGTAGGGCTACATGGTTAGACAAATTGTGTTCCCTAACCATTTTCCCTTACTGGTCTTATGTTTGGGGTGTACGGTTTGGATACACGGTTAAAATAACTCTACACCAACCATGAATTATCTACTGTCTATGGGGTACATGGTTAGGATAAACCATGCATCCCATTATAGTGGTTTACATCAAGGAACATAGTTTTCTGGGCCAAACCGCATGGTTTACCTTTACCATGTGCTAACCATGCATAGCTCCTTGGGCTTCCAAGATTTTTCAAATTCTCTTAGAATGACCCTAAAACAAGAATTTACTTAATGGATATAAAAAAGGGTCAATAAATACTTGAAATATGATAACAAGATGTTACAACCTATCCACTATAAAAAAAATTATGTCTTTAGAAATCCCGTCAAGAAGTTTCCATATCAAAGAGATAAGGCCACTACTCTCTCATCAGAGCCTCATGGTCCCAAGTATCATGAGAATTAGAACTATACTAACATAGCACACATACTAAGTTTATCTTCCTCCCATGAAGTGCCTTTTTCTTAGAATCCAAAATCCTGACTGGATGCTGAGTCATAGATAAATTAGTCTCAACATCAAGATCACTCCAACTCAAAAAATGAGATGGGTCAGAAAGATATTTTCAAATCTGGGATACATGGAACACATTATGTATCAACATCAACTATGGTGGAAATGATAAATGGTGAGCCACTTTATCCACCCACTTAACAATCTCAGAAGGACCCACAAAGTGAGAAGCAAGCTTCCCTTACTTCCCAAGATGTTGGTGACCCAACTAAGGTAAACCTCTCAAAAACACATGGTCACCAACATAAAACTAAAATGTTCTATGACAATGATCATCATAATATTTATACCGAATTTGTTCCATCAACATTATTTGATGAATCATCTAAATATTTTCCATTATTTCTTGGACCAAGAACGGTATAACCAAATAACTTTCACCAAGATCCAACCAACACAATAGGGATTTTCAAGGTAGACCATACAAGGCCTCAAAAGGAGAAATCTAAATTGCATAGTGGTCATTATTATTATGAGAAAAATCAACCAGTCCTAAATGGACATCCCAAGATCCTCCAAAGCTAGGAAGGAAATCCCATAACATATCCTCAAGAATCTATATATCTCATTTTGTCTGTTCATTCATCTAAAGATGATATACTATGATCAAATGAACCTAAGATACCATCACTTCCTAAAGGACTCACTAAAAACAAGTGCTAAAATAGGGATCCCAATCAGAGACTATAGTAGATGGAACTCAGTGTAAATGAAAAATCTATTTTACTTAGAGATTTCCCAACTCCTCAACTTTGTTTGTATCACGAATGGGTATAAAGTGAGACAATTTGGTCAGACTATCGATCATAACCCATATCTTATTATTTACTCGATTTGTACATGGTAACACATTCACATAGTCCATAGAAATCTCATCCCACTTCCAATTTAGAACAGGAAGTGGATAAAGTAAACCCGAAGGTCACTAGTGTTCGACCTTGACATATTGTCAAGTATAACAATGAAAAAAATTAGTAATGTCTCACCTCATATATATCCATAAGAATCATCATATCATATCATAAAACATATTTGTGGTTATAGGGTGCATCACCCTCTAGAAATTATAGAAATCCACCATTACATATTTTCTCAAAAAAAGGGGAAAACTGATTATGAAAGTATAGGATACCTCCAAAAGAGAGAGACCATTATCCAATAGTCTCCCCACTATAAATAGAGTCCCTAATTCCATGAAATTCATTATAAAACTTCTTCTACTAAATAATCACCATGATAAGATCAAATGTTAACTAAAAACTTAATATAAAAACCTCATCCTCCTCTTCCTAGACTCCCAAATGAAACTGTGAAAAAAGAGTAATAAATTTCCACTCATTTAATTATTCTTTCATAGATGGGGTTAGAATTTTCCACTCAAAGAATCAATAATTAAATTCCCCTTCCCCAGGGTGTAGAAAATTCCAAAATCAAAAGACTAAAGGTACTCCACCCAATGCCTCTACCGAAGTTTCTAATATTTTTGAGAGAAGATATAACTCAGGCTCGTGTAATTAGAAAACATGTTAACCTTTCTCCAAAAAGGTAATTCCACCAAATCTTAATCACATGCATCAAATCCACAAGTTCATGGTCATGTTTCGGTTAATTATTCTTAGTTAATCTATTGAGAACCATAGGCTACCATGTGATCACCCCATATAAGGATGCTTCCCAAACCCAAACTTGATGTGTCACAAAAGACCACATAGCCCTACCTGACCTCTAGAAGATTCAACATCATTATAGAAGTCAAACTACATTTCAGATCAACAAAATATCTCTGAAATTTATCATCCCAAGAAAACTTCACCCCCTTCCGAGTGAGAGAAATCATTAGAGAATCCAAATTTGAGAAATTCTTAACAAACTGATGAAAATACCCCGCTAAACCCAAGAAGCTAAAAATCTCAGAAAAATTATGTGGTTGTTCCCATGTCATAATAGATTTAACCTTATTAGTATAAATTGAAATACTATTTTTAGATACCACATGTCCCAATAAAATCACTTCATAAATTCAAAAACCACATTTCGATAGCTTGGCATAGAGTCGGTGATTTCTCAACATTTCCAAAACTTCTCTAAGATGACACACATGATTATCCTCAGAATGAGAGTAAACTATGATTTCATCCACAAATACCACCATGAACATATAAATATACTCATGGAATATTCTATTCATCGATGCCATAAAGACTACAGAAGCATTGGTTATACCAAATGGCATGATAAGATACTCATAATGGCCATAACTTCTCTAAAAGGCGGTCTTCTGAATCTCAAATTCCTTTATTCTCAACTGATGATAACTAGATTGAAGATAAATCTTTGAGAACCAATTTTACCCTTTCAAATGGTGAAATATATCATTAATTCTTGGTAATAGATACTTTTTCTACACCATAACACAATTGAGTTTCTAATAATCAAGACATAGGTAAAGTGTTCCATCAGATTTATTAGCAAATAGAGAAGGTTCCACCCAAGGTGATACACTAGGGAGAATGAATACTTTCCCTCAGATTTCATCCAATCTATTATTCAACTCTTCAGTTTAGATAGTGCCACATGGAAATAGGGAATAGACACTAGTTGATTATCAAACACTAAATCAATATAAAACTCTATCTCTCTTACCAGTGGAAAACTAAATAAATCATAAGGAAAAATGTTGGGAAAATCGATGAAAACTAGAGGGATATCATCACTCAAATATTCCCATTCTAGATAAAAAAAATACACTAATATTACCTTCCCCAACTCCAGATAAGAAGTTCGGGTCTACTCGACCTCAGGTCCCATTCTCCCTAAAAAACATGGCTCACCCCATTGGGCATAGTAAAGGAGATCCATCGATGATAACATCCAATTCAGGCCTTATTATAAATGATTCAATCCATCCTGATAATGACATCAAGAGGTTTCATGTTGAGAACTAGAGAATCTTAGTTAAGCTCAATCTCTAATAAAGAGAAGATACAAGCAGGACAATTGAGATTCAACTCTCTCTTCATTCTGAGGGATGCAGTAATATCCATCACACAAGATAAAATGTCCATAGAAAGATTTATCAGGTTCACATCATTTTTCTATATAAATGAGTGATATGAACTCATAAAAAATAAATTATTCACTAAATATTAATCTATAGTGATGGTACCTCTCATAGTCGCTGGACCTATATCTGCTTCATCTGGATAATCTTACATTGTGTGAAGAAGCTTTGTTTCGGATGCCTATAGTTGGAACCCATTTGTTCATGAATAATATGATTTCACTATAGTAATTTTAGGAATTTATGAGCCTATTCCACTACAAGTAGTAGAAAACATATGATAGAACTTCTGTAGGTGGACTAAGTGACCACACAAACTACAGATTTTGGGCACCTCAGATCAAATCCTTTTTGAATGCCCAACTTTTCCACATTGTAAACAAGTCAAAGGGACTATACTAAGAAGCTTAAGAGGTTTGGAAGAAACCTTCTATCTAGATCCACCACACATATCATCACATTTTATCTTTCCTTTAAATTAACTCACAAAACTGCCACTAGGAGAAAAAGAAACTCCCATTAACCTTGACTTACCAGCCATATCAAGGTCAACCATTAAATCTCTATCCAGTGCATCAGCATATGAAGTGAAATTTAATAAGAAAAACTATTAATGAATATTAGGTTGTAGGACCATATAGAACCATCTAGCCTTTATTTTCTCATTCAATACAATCTCACGTGAAAACTACACAAGCTTGGAAAAATGGTTCACATACTGCATCTCAGTCCTGTCAGCTTGCTGGAGGTTGAAAAACATTGTATCCTTAGCTAGTACCATAGATTATGGATATAAATAATTAGTGATAATAACTCTAAATTTATTCCACTAAAAACCCTCATGATTATTTTCTGTTACCATCGAATCCCACCATCTCCTGCTAGGCCCTTCCAGCTTGAAGGTAGCACATTTCACCTTAATCGGATCAGGAATCTCCAAGAAATAAAAAAGGTGCTTTATCTGGTTCAACCAATCCTTAGACTCTTGAGGATCATTATATCCTTGTAAATTTTTTGTCTTATGGAGAAGAAACCCTTGAGTATGATTCTGAGATTCATCCCTTTGAGGTTCCAAAATTAGATCCTGAACGAGAATGGGTGTAGGTGTGTGTCCTAGAGCTTGGAAAAATCGCACAATAATCTCAATAAGATTCTAGTCCATAGGAGGATATGATCACTGTGGTTCACCAGCAATTTCTTCCTGAGTCCTATTCAAACATCTTCTCAGAGGCACGATGCTACACAACATTAGAAAATAAAACTGAAACATTAAAGGATTACTCATATCAACAACTAAAATAAGAGTAATGAGAATATAAATCCCATCAGATAAGATCTCAAGATTTGGATTTCGATATACCCAAATAAAAATTAGGGAAAATACTAGAATCATATCAAACCATTTTTTAAAGACACTTTTCCAAAACACCCATATTGACTTAAGGCTCGTTACAATGAGATCTGTCCATACACTCACTCACAAATACCTCCTAAGTCCCATCAAGTCCTACCAATCCATATATTGAAATCAAGGAAAATACTTAAACCTACACCTCTGATAGCACTTTTTCATGAACCAGCTCAAATATCTTGGTACCCTAATACCCAATCCGGATTTGATATATCTATAAGGGAATTCCATATCCCCATGGGTTTGTGACTAGCACTTGACATTATACATGATCAATGAGGAAATGAATTTTCTAAAAAATAATGAAAGATAAAATATTACAAGTCAGTATTCTCAACACTCCATAAGAATAAATTACTAGAAAAAATTGGTAAAAAAAGTACCCAATAGGAAGATAAAATCCAAAAATAAAAATTATCACAATATTACAACATCAAAATATACAGAAAAGGTCTCAAATATTCCATGTAACAAGTGTAAAATAGCTCCACCAATCATCATCATCACTCCACGGCTCAAATGAATCAGAACATCCACCATCTCAAAGTGGCACTTTCCCTTTGCTCATACCTAGCATAAGAAGGTATTTAAATGATTGAAGGCATGGTAGGGTGTGAGATATATAGCCCAGTAGGGTCCCAATAAGTGTTCCAAAATCAATACCATAACAATTAACCATTTGTGCTATGAATTCAAATAAAAAGGAATGACATCAAATTTTCATATTTTAAACCAAAAAATTATTTCATTCAAATAGAAGATAGATATATCAAAAAATATTTCAAATAGTCTTAAATGAATATTTTATATAGAATAGTTTATATAAATAAGTTGGAATGAATAAAACATTTCAATAAACCAATGGAATATATAATCATATCTTGTAAATAAAGCACCATGAAAATGATCCATGTGATACGTTAGTTTCTTGGTAATAGTATCCTCACACTTATTATTTATCAACATGGATCTATATATGTGTGAACACTCAAATCAACACCCCATTTGGGGTTCCACTATGGGAAGTCAAGATAAACTTTCTTTATTAAGTGTTTTCATTATAATTCTAGTGCTAGGGGATCAATATCCTAGTATGATTGTCCTAGTTACCTACTAACTGCATAGGCATGAATGTTATTAAATAAATAAATCAATCAATCAATCAAATTTTCAATCAATAATTTCAAATAATTTCAAATTAAAGTCACCTAATTTCAATTTTCAATATGCATTTCTCATTTCAAAACTAAATCAGAGGTTTTAATCATTTCGTGTCATTTCAAATCATCTTTCAATTTAATCTATTTTCTCAAGATCAACATCAAATAATTTCATCAAATTGATTTCTAAATCAAGCCATCATTTTTCATAAGTTTTCCCAATAATTTCAATTACATTTAAATTGGGGTTTTTCTCAAATATCATGCCCATTTCAAACCAAAGATCAAATCATCACAAATCAATGTTTTTAAATTAATTAAAAACTCATTTTAATTTAATCAAGAAATTAAAGGTTTCAATTATAGGGTAAAGAATTATGGAACCACCTATTTTAAATCAATGTATCACAATTCACAACACCTACAATGGGGAACTCCAATGAAGAATAAAGGAGTGAAATATCTTGGAACACAACATAGAATCAAGATAAAAAAATTGAGTTTAGATCCATTGATTGCATGATGATCTATCAAAAACTAAGAAGGATAGAAAGAGAGATCTGAATAAACCACATGATAGGAGGTCCACTTACCTATAAGAGATTGAATGAGATCAACACCGCTTATATATACCATGAAAAGGGTTTGTAGGGGTAAAAACTGCCTCTTGGAAGCCTCCAAAGATGAAAAAAAAAATGTATCAGGTTCAAATGGGGGTGATTGGAAACTTAAATCGAGGGTTCAAAATTTTTAAAATAATTTTATAAGGGATTAAAACCCGTATGCATGGTTTTCTAGGTAGGTTCACATGGTTAGACAAACTGTATGCCCTAACTATGTGCCCCTACTAGTCTTCTATTTGGGATGTATAGTTTGGATGCACGGTTAAACTAACCATTCACCAACCATGAATTCCCCACTATCTATGAGGTGTACCGTTTGGAGGGGCTAGCTACATGGTTTGGAAAAACTGTGTGCCACCGTCCAGTGGATCACATCTGGGTATACAGTTTTATGGGCTAAACTATACGATTTTACCTAACTATAATCATCTATACACATCCCATTGGTATTCCATAATTTTCTAAATTCTCTTAGAACGATCCCAACATAAGACTTGAATTAAAGGAGATCAAAACAAGGGTTAAAAAATAATTGAATGAATGTAACAGGATGTTACACATGTGATCGCATCCACACATGTGATACTTAAAAAAGGGAAATATTATTTGGAATACAAACAAGATGAAGGAAAAAAAGTATAAAAAAAGTTACTTGAGTTGGTGTACATTAATGTGTGTGGGTCAATATCACCTAAATTAATTTATGGATAAAGGTTATGTGTTTTATTTATTGATGATTAAAGAATAATGGAATTGCTAATAGTGATCTCTCACAAATAAAAAGTGTTCAAGTGTATTACATTTCATCAGAGTTTCCTAGAGAAGATGATTGGGTTTAAAATTGAAAAATTCTGGACCAATAATGGCATAGAATTTACATAAAATCAAGTGTAAGAGTATCTCAAGAAACATGGGATAAAAAACTAAGTTTTAATGATGATAACTTGTTAAAAATTTATTCTTTAGAGAGATGGAATTAGATCATTAACAATATATCATCAAAAATTCTCATTGAGAGTATATACTAGATATATATTTTAAGGAAGCAGTCCTAATATTGATTTAAATATCAAATAGTGATTTTTTTGTGTCAAGATAAATAAAAGAAACCTTATAAGATGTGGTATTTGACGAATCCAACATTTAAATACACATCAATTTTTAAAATTAAGTTCTTTATTCTCAGTAAGGATAAGAAATATAAGTTTTAATCTTGTGGTGGTAAAGGTATTTTTCCTATCCACTCATCTAGGAGCAAAAAATAAAAGTGATACAACTAAATACATAGAAAATTCATCGAAATATAAAATTTTCTATTGTGGAAAAATGCGTATAATTCCAAATCCATAGAGTAGTTTTCCAGTAAAATAGTAGTGAAATTGAGGAGGAAAGTGATGTTGAAGTTAACAACCTAGGGGAACACATTTGGATGAAGCATATTTGAAAGAGTAAGTTGATGATGAGGAAAAAGAATCAATATCAATAGCTTCATATAAGTCAATAAATAGGGATGAAATTAATAAAGAGAACATCATTGGTGACTAGACAACTCCAATGTAAAAAAGAAAGATGAAGTCTCAGTTTGTTCCTGATTAAGATGACTGAATGGTCAAGATGAGGGTCAATTGACCTATTTCCAAATTTTAAATTTAGTATTAGCATTAATATAATTTTTTAGTGGAAATAAAAATAAATAGGAAAATATTATTTTTATAGTAGTTTGGATCAAAGTTATTCTGTATATACTCTTCACACTCTCAACTTGAGTGTATGATACCCACTGTATAAGTGACTTGACTTTTTAAGGGGTGTCATAGCTCATTACAAACAAAATTTTCACATCCTAAGTCACAACCCAATAAACTAAATTTTTCTCACATAGAGGCATAACCTAGAAAATTCCTTTTTAAGTGGAGGAAGATCCAACCTTTCATTTATCCAAACCAAGGCACAACTAGACATACCTTTTGAAGGGGAGGTATAACCAGATACTAAGGTATTAATTTTGAATGAAAAATAATAAAATAAAAATTAAATACAAAAAAGGTATAGGAAAATTAAATACAATATAATACATTTATATAGAAAAGTTATGAATATCTAGGCAGAAAATATCACTTTGGTAGAAAAGGTTTAGAATGATGAAATTTTCCACACCAAATTTCAGTAGTATATAATCACAATAATATCTCAAATAGTATAGTTTAAATATCTTTGATTTATGCACTTGCACTATTTTTTCAAAATAAATTTATATAGTTTATCCATGCACATGAACTCCTAAGACGATACCCATATGAACAAAAACTTGAATATTCTATCCATTTCAGATTTTCTTTCTCAAAGAAGTAGACACAATTTTTACTTTTTAAGATAAAGAACCACTTTAGAGTTGTTTATGTTCATGCATTACTGATTTCTCATATTATTTATCTGTTTTTCTTCCATAAATGAGTAATAACAATATTCATGTGGATTACCTTTCAATTCTATTTAATATTATATAAAATAGAAACTTGTATAGTGGAAATATATAGAATGAGTAAAACTTTAATAAAATAATAAATATTTTCATAACAATAAATTTTATAATCCTTGGAAAACTCTCATAAATCATAAGATACTAACTATTCATGTTTGAACCATCTCAAATTTGAATATCTTAATTTCCAAAAATAAAATTTAAATATTTATACATGATTGATACCTTTTGATTGTAATTTAATTATATATCAAATAATCACAAATAATTTTTTATAGCATAAAAATAAGTATTATATAATTATCGAAGGATAAAATAAAATAAAATAAGTAAAACAAAAGTGAAATGAATCATAATAAAAAAAATAAGAAAAATAGGGAATATTTTTAGTTTTTTAACAACAAAATGATGTGTGTATGAGCTATTCCATTTTTTGTATCATTCATTTGATATTCCATGTAATAATAATTTCCTAAGTTGTGTATGAGTCATTATATAGTTTGTGTATGAAACATCCTATTTTGTGTACAAGTCATCCTATTTTTCATATGAGTCATTGTATATGATTTATTTCATACTTTGGAAAAAATTCAACCACCATATGAGTCATTTAGACTTGCATACAAGTCATTTAGCAGTTTTCATATAATTCTTTAGACACTTAGAAATTTTAGTTGAAATTTTTTTATAAGCATCATTTTTCTTCTATATAAACATCAGTCCTATGTGCATAAAGATCATTCCTGAACCTATAAGGATGATTGTGTGTTATGTAAATATCATTATTGGATAAGAATAATCCTAAATTATATAAGGATGATTCTAAATTGTGTAAGGAACATCCAGTACTAAGAGAAAAAATTTAGTTAATTAATTCAATGTATGATTATTTCCATAACTCATATAATATTGGATTATTCACTAGAATTGGTTCATAAACACATAAAAAACACAAAAAAATAATATATTAATAACAAAATAAGGATAAATAATTTTTCTCTAAATTATTTATTCTACAGGAAGTGCACGCTTCAATACTCATGTTAGAGGGAATAAAGTGATGTTTTTTTTAAATTTATCAAAACAAATACAAATAAAGTAAGGTGTTTGTAATTATCAAAATATGTTTTAAATGACGTTTAAATGGGCCAATCAATAATATCCTCCCATTTTGATATTTAAAAAGATGAATATAATTTTAAAAAATTTACCCCCTTTTGAAATTATTAAAAGTTATCTCCTTCGAAGAAACTAATTTTAAGAATAATCAAACTTAAATAAATTCAATAAGTTCATTTAGTGATAAAAAAAACAATGAAAACATTTTGAAACTCCCCCTTTATTTTAGATTAAAATAAGATAGTTACCCCTAAATATATAAATTCCAAAAGTAAACATTAAACAATAATGGTCCCCTTTAAACGTATCTTATTTTCCCCTATTAAATATTAAAATCTTCCGAATAGTGTGTGTGCAAATTTTAAAAAATTTTGTAAGCATATATCAAAAACTCCATGTATAAAATAGTGAGAAATTCCCCTAAAAACACACTAAATGGTACCAGGATCCATAAAAATATTTTTATATATATTTAAGAAATTATAAAAGTAACCAATATTGATTAATCATAGAAGTAAAACAAAAAATATAAATAATTTACATGCTCACTGTCTAGGATCAGATGATACAAAACAATTAATAATTCTTACTAACCAATGACACAACAATGATTAATTCCAAATGGTATTCTAGAGGTGGAATGATTTTAGCCTTTAATAAGGATCCTAAATTGTGTATGAATTTTTTTTATAAATATATACTTCAAATAGATTCATTAAAAAAAATTATTTTAGACTTCCAATATGATAATATCATATTTTATTCGTTCAAAGCTAGTTTAATCGAAGGGTTTAGTAAATATATGAGGAAGTTGATCATCAGTTGGAAAATATTCCAAATAGATTTCATCTTTTTGAACATGGTCTCTAATAAAATTAAATCTATCTTCAATATTATTTGTTCTTGAGTGATTAAAATTGTTTTTTAAAATTTTAATAGTAGATTAATTGTCCATAAAATAGGTAATTTTTCAAAGAAAATATCAAAATCAGTCGAATATTTATTAATCCATAAATACTTATCACAAAAATTTTATACAACTATGTTTTCTTCTTATTCGATAGATAAATAAATTGAAAGTTATTTCTTAGATCTCCAAGAGACTAAGATTTTTTTAGAAGGTGACACACTCCACTTATAATTTTTTCTATTTATTTTACATCCCAAAAAATATGAATATAAATAGACTTTTAAATCAAATAATGTTCTGCTAGAATATAAAAAACCAAGGTTTAAATAACCTTTAACATATTTTTTTGATTCCTTTAATAAATTTTAAGTGACCTTCCTTAGGGTCACTTTGAAATCTAGCACAAATAAAAATTGAAAAAATTAAATCTCATTGAGAAGAAGTTAAATATAATAAATTACCAATCACACCTATATAAAGTTTATTATCAATATATTTTCTAGGTTTATCAACATTTAGTTTATATAAAAAATCATGGGGATGTTTGAACTTTTACAATTATTGATTCCAAATATTTTAACAAGATCCTTTTTATACTTAGACTAATTTATAAACATTCCATCATTCATTTGAAAATATTAATGCCAAATGAAGAATTTTAATTTTCCCATTAGATTAATATCAAATTTACTTTCCATTAATTCTGAAAATTCTTTACATAAATAATTATTTGAAGATTCAAAAATGATATCTTCCATATAAATTTGAAAAATAAAATTTATTTAGATTTTTTATTTATAAGAAATTTTTTATTAGCCTTTACTTTTATAAAACCATATTGAAAAAAAATATATAATCTTTCATATGAAGATTTTTTAGCTTCCTTAAGACCATAAGTTACTTTAAAAAGATTTAAAACATGATTAGAAAACTTTTCATTTTCAGAAATGGGGGTCAGCTTATATATACTTACTCAAATATAAATCCATTTAGAAAGTAACTTTTGACATCCATTTGGAATAATTTAACTCTATGAAAATAAGAATATTCTAAAAATAATATTATAGATACTGTTATTGTAACTAGAGAAAAATTTTCATCATAATCTATGTCTTCTTCTTGGAAATATACTCATTCAACTAATCTATCCTTATTCCTAATAGTATTTCTAGATTTATCAAGTTTATTCCTAAAAATCCATTTATTTCCAATTACTTGTTTCTCTTTAGGTAGTTTAACTAAATTCTATACATTATTTCTTGAAAACTAATTTAACTCTTATCTCATAGCCAATATCTAGTTTGAATCTAGATTAGACTGTGGTCAAACCTTTTTTTGAGTTAAATAGGATTGGTAAAGCTCACAATAATACATCTCTAAATGGAAATGCTAGGAATATTGAGGTTGGACTGAGTCAGTCTGTTGGTGTCTCATCCTATGCTTAAGATATGAGGCCCAAACCTATAACATATGGAATTTATATCAAGGAACTAAGGAATGGTAGGTCTGCTTTGTATGGTAATGAATTTGAAGCATGTAGATCTAAAACTTGAGTTGGGAGTGTTGGATTCATCTATATTCATTTAATGTAGGGTATAAGTTTATAGGTTGATTAGATTTGGTTCCTATGGAGGGATTAATTTATATTACCTCTTATAGAAAATAAGGACCTATAGGTAATACTTTCAATGTTGTAGTATAGGTAACTTTATCATTCTCTAGTGCTAATAGTGTTATATAGAAATAAAACATAGAATTATTGGTAAAAAATTGTTTTAAGATATTAAGTGGAGATAGAATGGATAATTATGATGATGAGGGATGGGTAACACTAAATTCAATATGGAAAAGGAAGCTATCTAGTGTTAAGGGTGATGGTTCTGTGTGTAGTGTAAGTGCCTATTAGGGCTATTTCTAACTCGGATTTTGTTAGATTAATGGATAATCTACAATGTACATGATGTGAACATTATGAGCAATGAAGTTTTTTTAAATAATATTGAAATATGTGATCAAGAAACCTAAAGAGATTATCTTTTCATGTTAATTTATAATTAATTTAAATCATAAGAAAAAATATTACCTCAGTCTTGAGATATTTCTTCATTGATGATGTTGATCATTCGAAACTGATTGATGTATCATTGTTATGTCATGATGGCTAGAAACAGAGCTCCACTAGCGATGATACACAAATCCTACTTTGATCTCTAAACAATACTAATGAAATTTTGAGTGATACCATGACCTATTAATCATATTGAATTATTTTCCTTGATTTCTTCATGTTCCTTCTAGATTGAATTAATCTCTCTTATTCCTCTCGGTCTTTAGGATGTGAGAGGAGGAGGAAGAGGTTGAGAGGAATGTTGTGCATAATGATTAACCTCTTCCAAAATTACATAACTATCTATTTATATACCTAAGGTTATGAGTTTATGTTTAATTAATTATAAAAAATCACATAATAATATATTAAACCCAAAAGGAACCCCATTCCATGTAATATAATAATAATATTTTATTTCATGGTGTTCACTAACCTACGGAATGATAAATACTATTTTACAACCTAGTAAATAAATGTTTATCACTAGAAAAAAATATAGTATTCTCATACTCCTCAACATTTATTGAATTCTTGAAAAAATATTTAAATATTAATCATTTAATAAATATATAATAAATATTATATTCATGGTCTGGTGAATATATGTTTGTTTAATATTCATGTAATTAAATAAATTATTTATTTAATAACTAAATAATTATTTGTTACCTTGAGAATAATAGGTGATACATAAATATTATATATTCATATAATTAAATAATTACCATATAAATAAATATTTATTTAATATTTTTTATCAATTAATAAATCATGAAAAAAATTCACTTTTTAGTCTAGAAAATAATATTTATTCTAATTATTTAATATAAATAATTTTTAACTAAGATCAATGAAAACGTTTTGTGGGTGATAGTCTAGGCCTCTTCCTCGGTATAATTATGTAGGATTACCTAAAGTCTAAGATTATTTTCTAACAACAGGTCAAGGTACCCATAGAGGAAGAAGACATTTTGTAATGTAAATTACCACTTATAGAATCTCATTGTGTAATATAATCCCTTTTTGATGGTATCTCATCAAATAGGTTGCACACCGATGTCATCAACCTATGTACCTAATACATATTTCTTTAACTAGATTAAATAATCTCATCTATACACCCTTTATATGGAATTTAATGTGGCAGTTCCATTTCAATTAAAGGGTTGAGATATCAACTTCTATAAATATAGAAGGGAAAATCCTTCCTTAATTTATCAATTAATTACATATCATTCATGATGCACCCAAAGTATCAAACTTCACCGTTATCATATGAAATTACAATTTATAGTAACACATCAAAGTGTACGAGTCATGACATGAATTAATAATAATATTAAAGTATAAGTATAATTACTCACACTCATATAAAGGAACACCCAATAACATATAGACGTGTGGATTTCCTACATGTGGGTTTGTTCTCATAATCTTCTATCTTGGAGATTACCAAGTGAGAACATCATGAGATGAAGTATCTTCCACTTATGAGTAGTCACACCTGACAATCAACATACTATGTGTCTCATTATATAATTTTATCTAATCGTAGAAAAAAAAATTAAGAATATCTCCATGTAATTTCAAGGTTCTCATCATAATAGGGAATGACTATGACCTTTTCAATGTGACGGATAATCTAGGAAATTATTACATGAAAGTCACATAGAACAATGAAAAATATTTAATAATATATTTTATTAATATTCAATTTGAATATAAATTCTATCTAAAGTAAAAATATTTTGTTCTAGGACACCAACTCCAAAAAATTCCCAATTGAACTAAATCCAAATGATAATGAATTTTAGTTTACTATATCTCACATGATGATCATGTTTCCACTGAGTTGAGACTTTATTTAAGGGGACCACCACATCATCTTTCATAGAAACTCTGCTCACTACGACACTACCTCTATGAGAAAAATCCCTCAAGAGATAATATTTCCAAATTATGTTCTTTTTCCAATGATGTGACCTTGGATCCTTTACAAGATCCACCACTATAATATCATCAAAATAATGTTTGATAACATCTTTACTTCTAGGAATCATGTCAAGATATTGTATGAAGTTTTATATACAAACCACTTCCTTATCTACCATATAAGCTACTATGTACTTAGACTTTGTTGTAGAATCGATGAACACAACTTTCTTTAAGCTGTTTCAGCTCACAATACCTCCATTGAGAGTGAATATATATCCCAACCATGATTTCAAATCATCTTGATCTATTTTTAAACTAGAATCTATATATCCCCCAATGACTAGCTCCTCATCTCCTCCATAGACTAGTAACATGTCCTTAGTATACCTTAGACACATAAGGATAGAATTCACTACTATACAATGGGGTTCGTATGGGTTATCTTGATATCTTCCTACCACATTTAAGGAATAGGAAACATATATTCTAGTACATAAAAATCAAACATGAGTGACCCAATTACTAACATGTATGGTGTAATTTCCATCCTCTACCTCTCTTCATGTGTTTAAGGATGCATTTTTTTGGAAAGAAGAATTCTATGTGACCATAGAAACAATCCCTTCTTGGATAGTCCCATATAGAATCTCCTTCATATCTTGTAAATGCATATACTTTGACTTATTCCAAGTATCCTCTTGGATCTATCCCAATGGATCTTGATCCCAATACTATATAATACTTCTCCCAAGACCTTAATGGAGAATCATGTGTTCAACTAGGATTTAATGGACTATAATACTAGTGTTTCATTTCCAATAAGTCGTATGTTATCTACATACACTATTTTGAAAATGACCACACTCTCATTAAACCTCTTATATACACAAGGACAACATTTTTTCTTCATGAAACTAAATTTTGTTATAGATTTATCAAATCAACTATTCCATGTCCTGGATAATTTTTTAAATCCATAAATGGATCTCTAAAACTTTTATATTTTTTGGTATCCTTTGGAGCCACAAACCCTTCTGGTTGTGTCATATAGACATCTTCCTAAATGTTCTTGTTAAGGAAATATATTTTAATATCCATCTTCCAAATATCATATTCATGGAAGGATTCTATAAAAAGTATAATTATAATGGATTTAATCATGAAAATTGGTGAAAGGGTTTTTTTATAGTATATTCCTTGATTTTGTTTAAACCATTTTGCAACCAGTCATACCTTATGGTCACTGATTTTTCCATCCATGTATAGTTTATTCTTAAATACCCCTTTTAAAACAACATGCTTTAGATTCACTAGAAAACATATTAAAATCCATACTTAGTTTCAGTACATGGAATCCATTTTAGAATCAATGTATTATTTCTAACTAATAGACTTTGTTCCATTAACTGCTTCCTTATAGGTTATAGGTCCATTATTATATATTAACAATGAGCCACCATCCTTAGTGACTAGAAAACAATATCTTTTTAGTTCTATAAACCTTTTTTTGTATTCCTATGTAGTACTTATGTCTCTATAACTCCCTCTTCCATAGGGATTTATAGAATATATTCTTTTACCAACTCCTATGTATCTTGAGACATGACTTCATTGAATTCTATCTCAATCCAACAATCTCTTTTCGGGATACAATCCTTCTCAAGGAATGTGGGCCATATTTCAAGAAAAACCTTCCCATTTTAGGGTTTATATAGGTAATATATCCTTTTTCCTTAGGGTATCTTATAAAGATAAACTTGGTGCCCCAAGGTTTAAGTTTAATGATAGAAACAACCTTAACAAATGTTTCAAAATCTCACACTTGTATAGGTGATAACACTAGTTTATTTCCATAACAAAGTTCATATGGAATATTGTTTTCTACTTTAATTGGAAATCAGTTTCATATGTATGCTCCTATCTATAATGAATCTCCCCAAAAGGATAATGGAAAACTTTAATAATTCATCATTTATCTCACCATGTTTAATAAGGTGTGGTTCATCCTTCCACTTACACCATTTCATTATGGTGTATAAGGAGGAGTGAGTTGAGATAAAATACAAAATTCTCATAATTATTCAATGAATTATTGGTTAAGATATTGTCTACCGTGGTTTGAGATGATTTTCTTAATCTTATTAGAAATATGGTTCTCAACTTAATTCTTATATTCCTTGAATCCATAAAATGGATCTGACTTATACCTTATTAAGTAGATATATCCATATCTACTGAAGTCATTAGTAAAATTTATGAAGTATGAGTACCCACCCCTATATTAAACTAGAAATGGTCCACACGCATCGATATAAACTAGCTCAAGAATATCTTTAAACCTTTCATCTTTCCTAAAAATACACTTTTTTCATTTTTCTTTATAAACATTCATGACATACACCAAGTAGTCTTAGTTAAAATGAATCCAAATATCTATCTTGGGGTAATCTGGTCAAAAAATTTCATTTACATGGCATAGCTAGTGATACAATAGTTGGCGCTGATATGAGTCACATGAACTAGTTTCATTGTCAATTTACATTACTTGGTTCATGTAATATGACACATAAATACCCTTATTTAAATATTACTTACTATAAACAATGATTTATTTGTAAAAGAAGCAATGTTAATTCCCAAATCTGAAAAATAAATCCATCTATATCAAGTCTAGACATAGAAATAATATTTTTAGTAATTAATGGAACATAATAATAATATTTAAAAACCAATATCATTATAGTTGACAACATGAGGTGGTAGTCTCCAATAGCCATAAAACAAATCATGGATTTGTTGGATGATCCAATATCCACCTCACTATAGGAAATATTATAGAATATACTTGGTTCCTATATTTAAATACATATGTGAGAACCACATATTGTATATAATACCCTATTTATCCAAAAAAAAAAGATTGCATTGGATAACAAACATACATGAATCGTCCCCTTGATTATTTCCCTATGTGAATTTTTTATTCCAATGAACCTTTTAACCATATATGAAACAAATAATGTCATTTTTTGTGCTTGTATATTGAACCTCCTCTTCTTATAAGGGTTTGTAAAAGAATATTTAGACTTAGAGTCAGTCTTAGAGATCTTCACCTAAACTTTCCTCTTATTCACCACACTCTTCATATCCTTGTCAACTTGGAAAAGTATAGTGAGAAGATCTATGAGAGACTTATTTATATTATTCTTATTGAAATTTGAAACAAAACTAGAGAATATTTGAGGGTGTTATGAAAGAATGAGACTGATGCACAATTCATCAGGTATTTTAAACCCTATAATCTCTAGGTGCTTAATATAGCCAATAAATTTGACTAAATGAGGCCCAGATGATGTAATTTCTCGAATATTTTTCATAAAGTGAACTTTAGATATATAATACCATTCCTATATAGATATCTCTTGATAAAGATCATGAAGATGATGGAGCATGCTATAGGCATCCATGTTCTCATGTCACTTCAAGAGTTCTCTATATATGGATGACATTATTAAAAATGAACATCTAGTGTATCATTTAGGTACTTTTCAAAGATAGAAAACTCTTCATCACTCAACTTCTTAGCCAATGGATTAGGAATTGATAATTCTAGCACATAAGAATTCTATTCATGGAATAACATAACCAGTAAGCATATAAACCATTCATGGAAGTTACTTCTAGTTAGAAGATGATCTTTCTTCAAAATTGATCACATGGATAATGTGGTGGATGGACTTTACATTTTTTTATAATAATATAAGATCATATTATTGGAACATTATTTGATTATTAGGCATGAAATAATAATTTATATTTTATTATTAAGTCTCTAACTATTTTATCAAGTCTAAAAGACCCTCAAAATTAAACACAAAATGTGCTATTGTGAGGAAATTCTAGTGGAAATGATCCCTATTTTCCTTTTTATAATCCAGATAAAGGCCCTAAAAATTATAAGAAAGTATTTAGGTAGGTATTCATGCCAACTGAAACTAGAAGCTCCTGGATCCATTGAGTAGTCTCTATAATCTAGAACTCCTAACTTGGATTTATTAAACACTATCCTCCAAATTTTTATTAGATATACTTAGGCCACTAAACCTAATACAAATTCAGTTAAGAAAACCCACTATATTAGTTAAGACTTCCCAATAATTAAAATTTCCCTCAATGGAGGCCAAAATGACACTTTAACTTTGGGTTCATCTTAATTAAAATGATGGAAGGATAAGTCTAAATTAATATTTTATTGATGGATTTTTTTATTTAATTTTGAATATATTATCTTATTTTATCTTTTACATGTCTTATTAATATTAAGTGGATTTTACTTAAGTGAATAGCCTTGTTCAGATAAAATATTTATATATAATCCTTTTATTTTAATTCTAACTTTTCATGTTAATCTATTTATTTATGGAATTGTGGTCTTTCATCTATAAAATAAATCATGAATCAAACATAAATATAATAAATAAAACATATCATGTTCATGATATTTAACTAGTGATTTTTTTATTGAGTAAATAATAAACAAAACATTGACTCGTGGGGGAAAACACCTTAAACTATTATGGGATTGAGTTTCCGTATTCCACCTTTGTCCTATGTATCTCCTGGGTTTTGTTTCACCTTGAATCTATATTGAACCAACTCCATGCACCTGGGAGATCCATCCTTACAATTCATTTACTTCACACGCAGGTAAATGGAACAAGAAGAGAGGGGTTTACATAAATGAAATCTTGGAAATGTTGGCCCGTACATAATAAGGAGGGAGGTATGAATCATAGGCCATTAATATAATTTAATAATAATAATTGAAAAAACCAATAAAATAATTTAATTAAAATAAACCAAACACATACACAGTTTTATCTAAGCTCATGATCATCCACTTATGAAATGAATATGCTTTTAAAATAACCATCTAATGTTCATTTTGATTTATTCTTTTATTAAGATAAAAAACATTTAAATTAATATGATTAATTATCAGATTAATAAATTAATTAAATTTATATTAATATCCATCTAGTATATCCTAGAGATACCCATATGTGGTGATTTTTAATAAATTAAATAAATTTGTTTTATTTAAAATTTAACAAAATAAGTACACAACTTGTACTTGGAAGAAACTTGGTGAGTATCTATTTGAACTAATCAATGTGAATTGAGATTTTATGGAGTCTACTCATGTAGTATATAACATATATGTTTTGTTACTTAATTACATGGAGTGTATAAGTCAATAAATGACAAATAGAACACATGTTAATTAACATAGCCTGTATTACTTTAAATGCATGTGGAGTAGTCAACGTATTAATTCTATACACGATATGTATTTCAGAATTTTATAAAAAAATTAATTAATCATTTATTATCAATTAAACTGATCATATGGATTTTATGAGTCGATAAATGAAACATGAAACACATAATTATGAGGTTTATGGTGTAATAAATTAATTTTTTATTTTCCTTTAAAACATATTGGGTACATGATGTGTACATCTTGCTATATGTCGTGTATCTTACTCACCATTTTATGTGATACACATATAGGGACTTAGCATGAGTTTTTACACATAAATTTATAAATTACATTATGTGTGCAGTAGGTACATGCTATATAACCTCATTGTTACACAGTTGTTAGTCCTTACACATCACGCAATTAATACATGGTGCAAATTTTAGCACATATTCTACACTATGAAAACACATTGATTACATGACATTTAACCTTGTCACATGAGATGTAACCTTGTTACATGAAATGTAGTATGAAATTCCATGATCCAATCTATTTCGTTCAACACACATAGTTTATTTAATACATCTATGTGTTGTTATTGCATGAAGACCAATAGAAACTATGGTTCATCCTAAATAAATGTACTGGGATACATGATATATACCTTTTGGAAACATGTTATATACTCTTGTACTATATGACTAGAATTTCCAGCAAATATGGAAAATTTATTCATATTTTCTTCATTAAATATTAACTGGAACTAGGTTATATGAGCAAGAAATGAAGAAGAGAATAATAGATCTCGATAATCAGATTACAATAACGAATTACTTGAAATGAAAACTAACTTTTGAATATGTAATTTCATCAACAATAAAAAAATTATTATAAATTGAACATCAATTTATAGTTATATGCACAATGAAAGTGCCTATTGGGTCTATGAACAACTTTAATTTTGTTAGATTTAATGGATAATCTATAAAGAACATGGCGTGAACATCACGACCAATGATTTTTTTCAAAGAGTTTTAAAAAATATTTTCATTAAAACCGAGAGAGATGATATTTTAATGTTAATTTATAATTAACTTAAAACATAAGAAGAAATATTACCTTGATGTTGAGATATTTCTTTATTGATGGTGTTGATCATTCAAATCCTATCAGTGTATCACCATTGCATTGCGAGGATCCAAAGTAGAGAAACTCTAGAGGTGTTCCCTACATGATCCTTCAATTTCCAAAAAATACCAAGGAAATGATTTGTGTTATCATGACAAAATGGTCACCTTGTATTGTTTTACTTGGTCACTTCATGTTCCCTCAGTCTTAAAGGAATCTCTCTTATTCTTCTCAGACTTGATAGGAAGATAGGTGGAAGATATTGAGAGGAATGTTTTTCATAACTATTAAGCTATTCCAAAATGAAATATTGATCTATTTATAGACCTAGGGTTAGGTTTTAATATTTAATTAATTGAACAAATCCCCTTAATAATATATTAAACACAAAAGGAATCCCATTCTATGTAATATAGTTATAATATTATTTTAGTTCATGGTATGCGCTAACCCACATAATTATAAATATTATTTTATAATCTAGAAAATAGATATTTATCACCATAAAAAATATATCTTGGTCGCCCTCCTCAAAATTTACTAAATTCTTGAATAAATATTTAAATATTATTCATTAGATAAATACATAAATAAATATTTTATCCATTGTTTGGTGAATAAATAATTATTTATTTTTTTTGTAACTAAGTTAATTATTTATTCCATAAATAAATAATTATTTATTACCTTGTGAATAATAAGATATAATTAAATACTATATATTCACATAATTAAAAAATTATCTTGAGAATAAATAAATATTTAATATTTTTGATCAATTAATAAATCTCATACAGATATTACTTCTTATCTTGGAGAATAATATTTATTCCAATTGTTAAATATAAATAATATTTAACTGAGATCAATGGAAACACTTTTTTCATGACCTTCTAGGCCTTTTCCTAAGTTAAATTAGGTGGGTTTGTCTGAAGTATAATATTATTATCTCACAACGGGTCAAGGTACCCATAGAGAAAGAAGATATGTCACAATGACAACAACTATATATGAATACTCACTACATAATATAATCCCATTTTCATGATATCTCTTCAAGTATGTTTCACACTTGTGTTATCAACTTATATGCCTGATATATATTTCTTTGACTAGCTGAAATGAATTTGTTTTTACACCATAGACATGGAATATAATGTGAAAATTCCATTTAAATCAAAGGGACAAGATATTAACTTCTATAATGATGGAAGGGAAGAATCCTTCCTCAAAATTTTCATTATTAACATATTATTCTTAATGTAACCAATGTACCCAACTTCATCATGATCATATGTTGTCATGGTTTATGATAATACAAAAAATTGAATGAGTCATGATATGAATTAATAATAATATTTAATTCTAATGAACATTACATGCTATCATATATTGGAATATCCAATGACACATACACATGTGGATTTCCTATAGGGGAGTCTATTTTCATAATCACCCATCTTGGAGATTTCTAAGTGTGAACTTAATGAGGTGATGTCTCGTGAACTTATAAGTTCTATCACCTAACTATAAACATACTATATGTCCCATCATAGAATGTTATTAGACCATAAAATAATATTTAATAATATCATCATGTCATTTCAAGGTTATCATCATAGTGGAGAGTTGTGATGACCTTTTAATGTGACAAATACTCTAATACATTATTTCATTAAAGTAATATATAATAATGAACAACATGTAATAATATATTTTATTAATATTAACTTATTTGATTATAAATGTAATCTAAAGTTTAAATAGTTGGTTCTAGGACACCAACTCTGATAAAGGGAGCACAGGCTGAGCTGACAGAGCTGATGTAAGTAGACTAGTGTCACATGGAGGGATTTGTTGTATCCAATGAGGATCTCCTAGGGGAATACGACAATTGAAAGGACTTATATGAGTGTGAATAAAATGGTAATGATGGTAAACTCTTTTGTATAGGGGAAAATTTATAATAATGGAATATTAGACCTAGGGTGTTACCTTATTAAAAAAGTCAAGATAACCTAAAGTAGGAAGGACTATTACAACCTACCCAAAACAATGATCACTAGATTGAAAAGGAAATATCAAGAATAAAAGTAATATGATAAATCCAACTACAAAAGGAAATTAAATTAGGTATCAAATAAACATCAGAATAATCTTGAATTTTCCCCATGAAGGGAGGAGAAAAACAAAGTGGATACAAAAGGGCCAACTAAGTTAGGTCCAGCTCCTGAATTTGGGGTCATTAAGGACCAGTTCATACCGGAAGATGGAAGTGAGCTAGAAAATAAATTATACCCACTAATTTATTTCCAAGAAGTGGTATCAGAATGATTTCCAATATAATATTCAAAGAAATATATTGATACAATATATAAAATAGATTTATAAGTCAATCTAAATAAGGAACAAGAAGTATGGATCAATAAATAAAGTTCATTTTTATTAGTGAGTTCAATTAAAAGAAGATCATATTGGAAGAGCTTATCAAGACCTGGGAAAAGATAACCTACTAATTTAAAAAATTATTAAATTATGATCAATATCTAGGAGTAAAAAAACCACCTAGAATAAACTAATCCTAAAATTGAAACAAATCAAATTGGAAATAGTATTTTTTTTCTTGTGGTTTGGTTTACGGTGTAGATTGAATAAGCCCTAGTGGTTAGTGGTTTGGTTTAGGTGCCAAACAAAACCACACCTATTAAACCAAACCAAACCTTTTTAAAAATCATATATATATATATATATATATATATATATTAATTTTATCCCATTCCATATCCCTACCTGTCTTGTCTGATCTATCATAATCCCATTCTTGATCACTTCCCTTTCCTATCCCTATCTTCTTTTGACCCCCCCCCCCCCCATTTTAATCCATCCCTATTATGATATAGTCCCCCCTCATTACCATCCTTCCCTATTTATAGTCTCCTTTACCTTACCCACCAGTCTTGATCTATGATCAACCCCTACCTCACACTTGATTTCTATGTAAAAATATTACAGCCACTCACTAGGGTGTCGAATCTCCAACCAAGTACCCTCTTTACTCCAACCCCACAACTAAGGTGCCTACTTTCCAATTATAAAATCCCTAAACTACTCTTATAATTGTGGAACACCACATATTTAGGTTAGTATTAGTTCTAAAACATCCATTAGAGCACTAAATCTATAAATTTTACATCTATTTTCCCTTCATTTATTTATGAAAGAATTTAGATATGATTTTTATGACATGAACTTGAATGAGTTTCTAAATATCCTATAATATTTGGATGTATATAGTGATTCTATTACTTTAATATATGCCCTGGATTATTATTCCTTCTTAGGGTGTAGTGTTTTGGGTTTTTTGTTGCCACTATTGATGAGATGTCTAATATTGATCTCAATAGCATCCTTTTGGTGTGAGCTAGCATCATGCCTATCATGACTATCGATATCTTAAATACACTTTATATCATAATTTAATATATAAATATACACTTAGTATAACCCCATAATATAATTATTCCAAGTGTATTTAGGTAATTAAGTACATATAATAACGACTTTCAATAAAAAATAAATAAATAAACTAAAATCCCATAACACACCCTTAAATTCCCTTGATTCTTCTAAAACCACACAGGATAACTTGGGGAAGTACATAAGAAAGGGGTGAGATATAAAGAACATTAAGGGAATAATCAAAGAATAACATGATGAAATTAATACATGTGAATAAATAGGTATATAAATATAACATAATAGGGGTGAGAATCATAAACTTGAACAAAAAATAATGATATAATAAGATAACATAAAGGCAATATGGGAATGTGGAAACAACATAAACCATGACATCATAAACATAATACAAGGATAACTACTAAGAAATAATAACATATTTTGATTATTATAACCACCCATGAACCTTAAATGGTATCTCATGAGATAAAAAAATTACCTAATGCATTGGAGAGCTATATAATTCTGGGCCCACCCGTTACATTCATATCATGTACATGCATAAGTGTACCGCATAGATCATACAACATAAGGATGTATTTCACCATTTTTAATCCCAAGATTAAGAAGTGTGAGTTTCATACATGGAATTTACTAATAAATTAAGGATAGTTACATCTAGTTGAATACCCTTGAATATAAATAGGGATGGTTATTCACCATAAAAATGTTTGGCATGGAAAATCGCAGGATAATTTCGGCAGCATAAAGGGGGTACATTAAGATTCATGGAAGGGTTTAATGAGAGTTAAAGGGGAATATTATCACTTTTAAATAACAAGTAAAGTAATAGTAGTTTGTAAAAAATATATCCTCTAATGAAAAATTGGAAATCAAATGGAACAATATAAATAATGTGCTTGAATAAAGAGGAGAAGGAGAGGATCCCTTTCCTTGAGAGGGAACTTCTAAAATCTTGGGAGTAGTTTATTAAGAGATTGGGAACACCTTGGTAGGGATATAGAGAGGGAAGGGTTGAGTAAATTTGTTATCAAAGTTTTTTTAATGAAGATTAATGAGAGTTTTGGTGGGATTTTTATATCAAAAGAGAGGGGAATTCTTTATTAATTTCTAAACTTATGTTTTTGAGTCTATATAAAAAACAATCAAAAATAAAAACCTTACCATGGTTTTTATCCATGTTTTCTACCAAATAGGAGTGGTTTTGAATATTTTATAAGTCCAAGAACCTAAATCCTTAAAATTATACCCTTGGTAATGTGGAAGTGCGTCATGTTTATAAATAATTGATTTTAAAACCTTAAAATATAATATAATTTTTGGAGGATTCATTAAGGGTTTATAAAATTAATAAAATAACTTAAAAACACATTATTCTAAAGGATAAATATATTTTTGGTCATGGATGGATTTTATGACATTTATTACATCAATCTTGGGCTATTATGTTGTCATAATACAAACTGTATAATTATACTATATCTAATTTACCTACAAATTCAATTATCTCATAAAATTATGAAAAATTAAACATTGGGCAATTATTACATTCTAATTTCAAAAATAATATTTATTTTATCAAAATAATTATTTAAATATGAAAATTTACACTTTTAAATAAAAAATCCCTATTTACTAAAAAATATGGGTTTTTACGATGATAATAGTTTCTTACCCTTATAAAAATTACATTTGACTTCATAAAATTATATTATCATTTATATTTAAATAAGTGTTATTAAATAATAATATTTTATTAAAACAAAACTTATTTCAAAATTTTCTGAATTCATCAAAAAAGTGTCTTGATTGAAACTATTTACTTCCCAAAATTATAATTTATGTTTCATCGTATCAAAATATAATTTTTATCAAACTTATTATATAATCATTATAAATTAATAATAAAAAGTTAAATATTATCATTATTTTATTAAAAATAAAAATATACAAATTCATACTATTTGGGTCTAGATACATAACCCCTTATTACACCAGAGTATGCTCTAAGGGTAAAGTGTGTGATGGTGACACATTCTTGGGGTGGTTCAATGAACATTGTTTGGGATGTGATATTGATAATCTTGAACTTATCTATTAACTATTTTTTCTAATGCTTTATTTTTTGAATCTCATCTTGTTCTTGGTCAAGTCCAAAGCCTCGTGATTCCATCTCTGTTGGAAGCTCTGATAAATGGGCTTCGTAGGGTATGATCTTGTTGGTTGAGTTCATCGCTTATTCTATCCATGTCAATTGGAATTTATCATATTCCTCAATATACTAACCTTAATATCTACTGTATAGTGAATTTATTATAAATGGTTATGATTTTTAACAATATTTTAAATCAAACGTGCTATATAACGGTCAAAAATTACCAAAGTAGTGCATGTTTTCTCTATAAATTCACTACTTAATCTGTAATTTATTCAATTTAAAAGGGAATTTGATTTATAAATATTTATACCGTTACATTCTTCCCCCATTCAAAAATTTCACCCTAGAAATTTTCATTTCATACATTAAAATAAATGAGGGTATTTCTATTTCATCGCCTATTTTGGTTCCTAAGTTGATTCCTAAAACTTTTGATTCTGCCAAAACACTTTGACTAGGTGAGTTATCTTGTTTTATAGAACTTTTTATCCATGATATAAGATATTCAATGGATTCTCATCTTATTAAATATAATACTCCAATGGTACCACTTTTGGATTCAGTAAATGTGAGGTGTTTGATATGTACTTCCTTAAGAGGGATACATAAACACATAATGTACTTTAGATAAGTTTGGTGGGTGTGCTAGTAGATAGGCCACTACTTCAATGTGATCAAGGATCACTAACAGGATTATGTATCTTGTACTAAGATTTCACTTATTATCAAACCTCATGAATTTATTCTATAGTGATATATGAAGTAAAAACTTATCTCTGACATCAAACTCCATGTCTCATCGACAATTATCTGTATATATTTTCTATCGAATTTTTGTATATTCCATATGATATTTCATGGTTTGAACCTTATTTTTCATATCTTGGATAATATCAGGTCCCATCATATTCTAATCTTTAACTTCATCTCAACATGTTAGAGCCTGACACCTCTTCCCATATAGATCCTCATAAGGTACCATTTGAATACGAGAATGGAATTTTTTGTTATATGGGAACTCCATTAGAGGAATAGGTTGATCCCATCATCCTTTTAAATCTATTAAACATGATATTATCATATCCTCTAGAGTTTGAATGGTTCTCTTAGAATAACCATCTGTTAGAGGGTGATAAATAGCACTAAAACTCATCTTTTTATCCAACACTTATAGAATGCTTCTCCAAAACTTTTAAGTAAACCTTTGATATATATCAACCACAATGGAGAGTATCACTCCATTAAGTATTACCACTTCTCTTATTTATATCTTGTTGAGATGGTGAAGAGATAAATATTCCTTAATAGTAATGAAATGTGATGACTTTGTAAGGCAATCCACTACCACCCCAATGATTTTATTGACTTTAGGTGTCTTGGGGAGTCCTAAGATTAAATACATGGTTATGATTTCCCATTTCCATAATGGTATGAGAAATGGTTTCATACTACCCTTAGATTTACATTGTTCATCCTTGACTTGTTAGTATACCAAGCATCGAGATACAAATTCCACAATCACCCTCTTCATGTTATCTAACCAAAAGTTTTTCTTCATATCTCTATACATCTTAGTGCTTCTTAGATGAATAGATAAGGAAGAGATATGAAAACCCAATAGAGGTTCCCTCTTCAGTTTTAGTTTTGATGGGACACATATTCGGGTTCTAAACCTTGTAACTCAATCTCTAGAAAAGTTGAACTCTAGAATATTCACTACATTTTTCTACAGCACCTCATCTTATTTTTGGGCCTCTTTAACCTCTTAATAATAGATGGTCGGTAAGTTATTTGATAAAGGTAATATTAAGTTCCTTTTATTATTCCCATGTACATCCTATTCATGTCCAAGAATATTGGATCTCTTACAATCCTTATCATGGATAGGGTTGCGAGATTCATTCTACTTAGAGAATTTTCCACTTTGTTTGCCTTCCTAGGATGGTAATTCATTGAACACTCATAATACTTGATCAGTGCTAACCACCTTTATTGGTGTATATTGAGCTCATTTTATGTGAATATATACTTGAGGCTTTTATGATCTGTATATATGTCACACATCTCCTTGTAGAGATAATGTCACAAAACATTAAATATGAAGATCACTACATCCATTTCTAGATCATGTGTCAGGTAGTTCTTCTCATAGATATTTAATTGGTGTGGGGAATAGGATATTGTTTTTTCATCTTTCATGTGTACACAACCCAAGATATTTTTGGATTCATCACTATAGATTACAAATCCTCCCCCACTAGTGGGTAATCTGAGCATAGGTACAATGATTAGCCTCTTCTTCAAAACTTTAAATGTCTCTTTGTATTCATCAGTCCATAAAGACTTGACTCAAATCCAAGTTAGCTTAGTTATTGGGATTTATAATTATTATAAGTTTCTCAAAAATCAATGAAGTAACCAGTTAATGCAAGGAGACTATGGATTTTCATCACATATGTTGGTATGGGCCATCCTTCAATTGTGTCTGTTTATAAAGGATTTGTAGATATCCTTTTATTAGTGATGACATACCCCATGAATATTACTTTCTACATCTAGAACTCATATTTATTATACTTCAAAAATAACTTTTACTTTCAAAAAGTCTTCAATATAGAATTAAATTGATCCTCATGTTCCTCCTTGCCTTTGGAGTAGATAAGAATATCCTCTTTAAAGAATACCAAAAAAATTTCAAGGTAGTCCCTAAAGAATCTATTCATCAAGTCCATGAAGATTTATATATGATTAGGGAGTCTAAATGTCATCATTATGAACTCATAGTGCTCGTAAATTTTATGAAAACTAGTCTTGGGGATATCCAAATTCTTCATCTTTACTTGATAATATCATGATTGAATATCCACTTTAGAGAAGTTCTAAGACCCATGTAGCTGATTGAACAAGTCATAAATCCATGTTATAGTATAATTGTACTTTATCATGATCTTTTTGAGCTCATTATAATTAATACAGAGGCACATTGACCCTTTTTATTCTAGACAAAGAGGATCGATACACCCTACGGTGAAGCACTTGAGTATATATACCCTTTATCTAGATTCTCCTATAGTTTATTCTTAAACTCATTAAGTTTAACAATATCCATTCTAGATGGAGTCTTGAATATTGGAAAATATCTAGGTATAAGTCTTGTTTAGAACTCAACCTCGTAGATTGGTGGAAGACCCAACAATTCTTTAAGAAACACATCATCATATTCCCTTATAATGGGCATGTCATAAAGGATGATATTTTACTCAATCTCAATCATTTGATCAGGATATTATCTATCATAAGGCAATAATATCCATGATTTAGATGATGATACCAAAGGATATTCATCCTACTCCTCAAACTTGTATAGAATCAGAGAGAAATTTATGATATGATGGGTGATTTCTTTCTCTCAGTAATTTATGCTTTCTCCATATAAATAAATCCATCCCATACCTAGAATATAATCAAATTATAAAAAAAAGGAGTATAAAAAGTTTTTATGGTAATTTAATATAAAAAATATGGATAGAGGAGGAGTTATATACTTGGGATTCAATAATTACCTCATTTTTTGTTTTCACCAATATCTCCACTTCTATGTTTTGAGATGGTGTTTGAATAGTTCTATTAAACTTGAATGATAAGGAATAATGCATAGACCTAGAGTAAAATATTACATTTTATATCCTTGAATGAATAACTAGCTTACCCATCACTATTTCATTCTCAGGATCCACCTCAGTGGTTATGATTTCATAAGCTCACCCTTTCTCTCTAGTCCTTAGAGGTTTTTATCATTAGTTGTCATCAAAAACCATTTTTTAGTGCATTGGTTCTCATAGTTTCCATGTTCCTTAGAGTTGAAACATCAGACAATAGGCTAAGTGTTAAAAGGTAAACTCCTTTATTCCATCACATTAGTGGGTTTATCCTAATGAAATTCACTAGCTAGGTTCCCTTCCTTCCTATATCTAAAGCATTTCCTTGTCTCATTTAGGAAATTTCTAAGATACTTCTTCCCACACTTCTGAAAAGTGGGATTTTATAATTTCTTGCCACCATAAGTTTTATCTATCATACCACCAGGATTAAAATTCATTATCCACTTCTTATATCCTGACCCATGAGACCCATGATATTCACCAATCTCTATTTCAACTTTGAGGGTACATTGAAAAATTTCCTCATAGCTATCAAAGTCTTGAATAGCCAAATATTCTCATAGACGTGTCTTTATCCCACCAAAGAAGTAGTCAAATTTTATTTTAGGAGAAATGAAAAATATGGAGGAATATCATACAAGTCTTATGAATTTTTTCTTTCACGCTCAAATGGATTAATTGTCCTTTTTCTTAAGGATAAGTAAATCCCTCTCCATTTTCAGTCCAAGTGTGCAAGGAAAATATTTATCAAAACACATTTTCCATAATTCTTTCCACTCAATCACTTCAATTTTTTCTTAGGTTTTTTATTATTGATCAACATCCACCATTGATCATCTTATCCTTCCATACAATAAACAACCAACATGAAATTATCTTTCTCAAAGAGTTGAATGATGGATAATATATTTTCAAGTAATTTAATCCATCATTCCATGGTTAATAGATCAGAATATCCCCTAAAAGTCGGAGGCCTTTATTGTGTAAAGGTATTGATTTCAATGTAACATTTCTTATGGGGGTATGTATTTTCCCCATTATTCAAGTTTCTATTCAAAACTTGATTTATCTGAGAAATTATTTTCATAAATTTATTGATTCATTCTCTCATCAGGTTGGGAATCTCATTTGGGAAGTCATTACATTTCTCATCATATTGGTTATTGAATTGATTCCTATGATTCCCAACCATTGACTAAAATAAAGGGAATAATTAGGGATGAGAATTTTAAAACTAATAAAAACATAAAATATAAAATATGAACATTAAAGGGATAACAAATAAATTAAATATATCCCTTAACATATGAATTTCTAGTTTTCAATCTAAGTTATTCGTGATCTATTTCCTAATATAAAATCTTATGGTTATTTTTGTTCCCTTCATAATGGTTCATAAATAGCTTAATGATTTACCAAATCATATCCCTTGGGATAGTAAAACTAGGTTTTCAACAAGACCTATTTATTATGCACTAGTTGAGGATCAAGTTAAGCTTAATGTTCCCTTTTCATGGTTATTACCCCTAGGTACAACTATACTAGATCCACATCCACTTGTAGTATCCAAACAAGGATTTTGTTGCTTGGAAACCAATTACTCTATAATTTAAAAAAAAGTAGGGATATTTTAATATGTTTAGTCTTATTCCTAAGGATTCTAGTAAGGTTTTCTAATTATAATCCTCCAAAATAACTATACTTTCCTCTGATACCAACTTAGACATATCTTTAATACACTTTATTTCATGATATATTAATTAAATATACACATAATAAAACCCCATAAGATCATGAGGCCTAGTGTATTTGGGTAATTAGGTAAATAGAATAACAACTTAAAATAGAAATATAACTGAATAAACTAAAACTCTATAACATTTCCTTAAATTCCCTTGATTCTTCTGAAACTACATGAGATAACCTGGGGTTGTACATAAGAAAGGGGTGAGATATAAATCTCGGTAAAAGAAGAATAAAAGAATAAAATTATCAAAGTAATAAATTTGAGTAAATAGTCATATAAAGGTAACATAAGAGGGGTGATAATAATAAAATTGAACATCTAATAATGATACAAGATGATAACATAAAGACAACAAGGAAATGTGGAAACAACATAAAACATTACATAATAAACATAAGTCAAGGGTAATTGAAAAAAATAATAACATGGTGTGATTAGGATAACATGTAATACACCATAAATTATATCTAATGAGATAAAAATATTACCCAATTCATTTGTGGTCTATATAATCCAGATCCCACTCGTCACATTTATATCATGTAGATACATAAGTATGCCACATAGATCATACAATATAAGGATGTATTTATTCACTTTCAATACCATGATCAGAGAGTGTGGTTTAAATACATGGAATTACAAAATAAATGAATTATAGGTACTTCTAGGTGAATACCCTTGAGTGGAATTAGGGATGGTTATTCACTATATAAATGTTTGGCATAGAAAATCACATGATAATTTTGGTGGCATAACATGAGTATATTAAGATTCATTGAAGAGTTTAATCAGATTTAAAGGGGTTTATTATCAATTGGAAATAATAATTATAGTAATAGGGATGTTTAAAAACATATCACCACATGAAAAACTGGAAATTAAATGACATAAATATAAAGAAGGTGCTTGAATAAAGAGGGGAGGAGGATCCCTTTCCTTGAGAGGGAACTTCTAAAAACTTGGGAGGAGCTTCTTAAGAGATTTGTAAAACATTGGTAGGGATATAGAGAGGTAATTTTAGATTAAATTAATCCTCAAATGGTTTTTATTTAAGAGTAATGGGAATTTGGGAGGGTTTTTAAAAAAAGATAGGGAAATTATTTATTAATTTCTAAAATTAGGTTTTGGACTCTATATGATAAAATAATAAAAACCAAAAACCTTACCATGTTTTTTATATATATTTTCTACCAAATAAGATTATTTTAAATATTTTATAAGGGTAAGAACATAATTCCTTAAAATAATACCCTTGGTGATGTGAAAGTGAGTCATGTTTATAAAGAATTGATTTTAAAACATTAAAATATAATATAGGTTTTATAGGATTCATTAAGGGTTTATAAAATTAATCCAATAACTTCAAAACACATTATTTTAAATTAATAATATATATTTGGTCACGGATACCTTTTATGGAATTTATTACATCACTTTTAGTCCATTATTATGTCATAATACATGCTGTATGTTTATATCATATTAAAGTTTTACCAAAAAAATTGGTTGTCTTAGAAAATTTTAAAAAATTCACTGTCAGATAATTTTGACATGATGATTTCAAAAAAAATCCATTTTATTAAAATAATTCTTTAAATATAGAATTTAAACTTTTAAATATAAATATATATTTACTGAAAAAATATGGGTTTTTACGACGATAACAATTTTTGACCCTTATAAAAATTACATTTGACATCCTAAAATTATATTATAATTTATAATTAAATAAAGATTATTTAATGAGAACATTTTATTAAAATAAATTTTATTCCAAAAATCATTGATTTAATTAAAAATAGTTTCTTGATAGAAACTGTATATTCCTTACAAAACAATTTTTGTATCATCGTATCAAATTCTAATTTTTATCAAACTTATTATTTAATCATTATAAAGTAATAATAAAAAGATAAATATAATAATTATTTTATTAAAAATAAAAAAAAAATCAAATTCATATAGTTAAGTTCTAGATACATAATCTCTTATTACACCAATGTATTCCCTAAGGGTAAGGTGTACGATGATGATACTTTCTTGGGGTAGTTCAGCGAACATTGTTTGGGCCATGATCTCGATAAGCTTTAACTTCTCCCACAAAAGGCTTCACTCATGATTTAGTTGTTATTTAATATCTTGGTCTTGGTCAAGGGAAGATACTAGTGATTTTATCTCCCTTTGAATCTCCGATAAATGGTGTAAGACCCTGTATTTTTCCTAGTATGTCTCTCTCTAAGTTTTTTATTTTATCCTTGGTGGCAGAGTTTTGTTCAGAGATGGGGAGCCTTTGTTTGAGAAAATGACCTAAACATTTAAATGACGTGTAATGGAATTACATGACATGTAAATGTCTAACCTGTTGTTTTAAACATACTGTGTGGCTTATTTCCATTCTAATCCACTATAACTTCTCTCCTATTGATCCCAAGGAATTCTCCATGTGATTTTGGGGTGAAAAATTCCCTTATGAACATCCCATTTGTGTGATAAATCCATGGTAAGATCTTTTAGTTAGGTTTCTTCCTTCTTATCCTTCTTCTCTACCTGTTGCATTGAAATCTTTGACCAATTGAATTTTTGGTTTTGATCTTGATCAGTTTTGATCTAGGAAACTCTTTGTAATCATCTGCACCTTCTTCCTCATGGGAGTTAGTTGTTGGAAGCATTGTTGGATATTCAGTTAAAGGTAGGGGGTCTAAATATTAACCTTATGGTTTGATAATTTCCACTTTTATTAAATATTGTGATTTATCCATCGTCGTGTGTTCCCAAATAAATTAAATAAATGAATGGAGTTATTCGTTGAATTCCTTTATTTGAAATTTTATTTTGAACTAGCTTATGATTACCCATGGGGTGAGCTAATCATGATCATAACTGAATTATAAAATGACTTAAAGTATGTTTAGCATGAAATGTGACCTAGGGTGATTTCTTATTATAGAATACCTAAATTGTGGATTATTGATTATTGATATAATTTTTAATCAATTTTGAATTAAATTGAATGTGGAATATGAAATAAGAATGGTAATTTTCATAATTGACCATTGAAAATTTTGATGTGATATTGTAATATCCTTTCTATATGATAAGGATTGTGTTTCATGCTATAATGCTTATATATTGGGCTCAGCCCTAGAACTTTCACACTTATATGTTGTAATGATTATATTGAGAAGGCTCAGCCTAGTCCATGATTTAAAAATTATATAGAGTGGGCTATGCACAGTCCCATGTTGTAATGCTTATAGGTATTTGACCTAGAATGTTGTAATTCTTGTAGGGATTACACCCAGATTTTTATTGTGGCCTTACCTTGGTTATATGGTTGTGGTTGTTATGGTTGTAAGACATGCTCAGAGATACTCCAGCATGGTGCCAAAGCAGGTTATTTTACAATGGTTATATGGTTGTGGTTGGAATTGTCCTAAGACATGATCAGTGATATTATGGCACGGATCTGAAATAGGTTGTTGTTGTATTTTATTAATTGTTAAATTAATTAATACACCTAGTTATCACTTTATTTCATACACTTCTTATCGGACTAATTTTTTTAGACACAGTGGTTTCGACCTACTGAGTTATACTCACACCCTATTCAGTCTATCGTTTGGTACCTGAGAAGATTTCATGAATGTAGGTTTGGACAAGGGAAAAGGGCCTTGATGTTGATTGCTTGTTTGTTTTTGGGATAGAGTTTGGATATAGTACTGACATGGGGTTAGAGACCTAGGACTTTGAGTCTTTTATTTAAGTCTGCTAGTCTTTTTCTTGTATTTTTCTATCATGACATTTAGTTACATTCCATCACATAATTCCAAAATTTCATCTTACTTTTCTATACCAGAAAAGCGTAGCCAAAGGCAAAAAACCCCTGACCATTTATTAGAATAAAAGAAAAGATCGAAAAACAAGTACCACAAACCCAAGACAACCATTACAGATCCTCAAAATCAAACCCATCACCACCACCATGGTAAAAAGCTTCCTCTGCAATCGCTGATTCCCACTCTGAACTTTCATAATGCTTCAGAACTTTAGCATACTTCCTTCTAAGATTCAACTGCTTTAGTGAGAGAAACTCATTAGTTGATTTCATACCATTATTGAATCCAGAGACTGCCCCACCTTCTTTCTTGACAGAAGATCTAGTGGACATTGGCTTTGTTAGATAAGAGTAGTCCTTCCTCGACTTTCTTCGTGGAGAAGCAATCAGATCCTCCTGGTTCCAAGACAATAGCTTCTTCCCCCTGGACAATGTCACTGTATGATGGCCTGACTATGTCACCATCATTTTATTTATCACTATCAGAAAGATTCCCCCATTTTCCAGGGATATACATCTCTTGATACTTCACTAACTGGTCCAGTTGAAACTGACAATTCATGTCAATCATAACAAGACAATGGGGATGCTCCACCACTTCCTGATTTGAACATAACCCATCTTTCATTACTTTACTCACTATAGCACCCTCCTATGGATCATTCTACATGTTTTCACCACCATACATTGGAAAATTTTCCTCCACACCCTCATTCCCCAATCCTTGAAACTGATTCCCCATGGGTACTGTGATCATCACACCACCACCATCGTCAACCTGGCCATTGAACCCATTAGCAAAGACCTCTGTAACTCTCACAATTATACTAGCATCACATACAGCAGAATCCAACTCCTTCACTATAGAATACCACATGTTATCCTCGATTGTATCCAAAGTAGACCCATGCCTTACCTTACTCACATCGCCACTGTTTCTCCCTTTCTCCTGATTAGCTACACCATCATCTTCCTCAATCCAACTGATGTCAACAGGAGGAGGAACATCTTGCTTCCACTGAGCAGGGGCCTCTAGCTCCTGCTGAATGTCTGTAGCCACCAATCAACCTGAAAGACATGCCACACCACCACCACCAGCACCCTTGGCAATAGTTTCCTTTACCCCATTTCCCCAGTTCAAATCTTGTCTAAGCCGATTCAACACAACAGAAACCAATGGATTAGCAGGAACTCTTGTAGGTGTTTCCAAAGTCAGTGTATCTCGAGATCCCAAACCAGTTTCCATGCCAGTATCATCCACAGCAGGCCTATTGTCTTTCCCTAGTCGCAACCTCATACCTAGGGACCTTCTTCTCATGGATCTAGTATGACATCTCGAACCTAGGTGCCCCAATATCTTATAGGTTGAGAAGTAGTCAATCCAGGATTCGTAAATAATAGCTTGCTTCCATCTGAATTCTCCACTCACTGAAATCCAAATCTATTCCACCTGAGGTCTCGAGATATCCACCTCAACACAACACCAAGGATTGATTGGATGACTCATAGTATATTTACGCACATTAGAACACAAGAAACGACCTATCAGGTTCCAAAGCATACGAAAAATTGTTGGATTTTGAAAGGGTAAGGGTAAATGAGGAAGACTTATCCAAATTATAATGGAAGTGGGGTCACGGTTCATATAGAAGTTAATAGTCCACCGAAGAAGGAAAAAATTTCAATTGTTGCATCGCCGGGGAGCGCTGGACCATGCACGAACCAGATCTTCTTTTGAGGAAAATTGGATCATTAGATGGTGATTATCCAGAAGGTCGACAACCCTATGGTCTCGCAAGTCCCATTTACCAAAGACAAACCGATCAAAGTCATCAACCGACGACCTTCAGAAGTTGAATCGAGCCACCAAGGTCAGGTCCAGATAACTCGTCGCTTTAGAGAACTCCGACACTGAGATCGGGAGATGAGGATTTCCAAGATGAAGATCAAGCACCTTCGGGTTTATCAAAATTGTCACGAACTCCAGAAGATAATTAGTGTTGGTAAAGAGTACAAAGGGGATCCGTGGCCCCGGAGGTGGAAAACCCAAACCGTCCTTCCCCCTCCCACCTCCAGGAAGGGGCAGAGTCTTCTTCAGACATGTTCTAGGGTTCCATCATCGCAAGATTTGAATATAGGAGGGACACTTCTAGCACATCATTCCATTATTCCATATTTTTTATTGGATTATTCAGATTATTTTTATTGTTGTCTTCCACATTATCATATTTCAATTTTATTATAAATTTTTCCTTCTACTATGACACTTCATACTAGGGGTTATAGTCTCCCCATTATACTATTCACACCCTCATTGCTAGTTGGAAGCCTCTGGTGTACAGGGAGACACACTTGAGGTATTTTAACCAACCCTTTTTGTCCATGTGAGAGAGTTTAAAATTTGGGGATGTTACAAAGTGGTATCAGAGCATCAAGTTTTATTTTATTTTTCTTAACTATTTGGGGAAAGGTATAAAGGAGACTAGGATGTGTCAGATTTTGATAATGAGCTTGTTCATGGGAGTAGCTAACCCATGTAAGAGGGAAAATATGTGTGCCTAGGGATGGGATTTATGTATGTACTATGTGCTTATTATAGTTGATGTTATTTCACCTTGGGTGATTCACATGTTGTGTGAGGTTATTGTTTTATGATGTTATTATTTCTTGAGTTTTGTACTTTTAGACTAGTATGGTGTGAGATGAGAATACATGCATTATAATAGGTACATAGGGATATATTGACATGTATTATTCATGATAGGGATATATCTATTTTTTTCATGTGGTATATATACTTTTATATTAAACTGTTATATGAGATATTTGTTTCACTGGATAAATGAAATGAGTTGTCATGTCATGCTAAAATACTTGTAAGTCCTATCTAGAGAGACCAAGGGAAATTGGTTCTCTGTTTCAGTCACCTATTGGGTTGACTTTATTACAAGCCAGTTCTCTAGGGAATGTGTTTGTCTTGTAGAGAAAATACCTCATCATTATCTTTGAGTTGAGCTTTAGGATAGTGAAAATCAGCACGCTCCTAACACAACCAAACCATAACTTCCTGTAGTTCCTAAGGAGTAGATGGATGTTCAGCATTGCGACAGCTTCCTAAGGGTTATGCGATACTTGGAATGGGAGATTTTTTATACCATTATTTTGATGTCTAATCTAAAAAGATATTTTCAACTACATCATTCGCTTATGTTCACCAGGGAAGGGGTCCCCAAGAAGCTGAGTTTTGGATTGATTCGGTCTAAAAAATCTTCAAGAATCTTGAGACACCCGCGGATAGGAGGGTGAAGATTTCTGTGTTTATGCTTCATGGACCTTCCAAGAATTGGTGGGATATTCTGGAAGAAGCTGGGTAGTAGGATGAGCTATCTTGGAAGGACTTTGAGATGGAGTTTATGATCCATTTCTATCCTGATACCTTGATGGATGAAAAATATTTTGATTTTATGCATCTAACATAGGAGGGTTTTTCATTGCTGGACTATGTTGGATGTTTTATCGACCTGTAGTGCTTTGCACCATCTTTGGCAGCTGATGAGATCTCTAAGGTGAGATGTTTCTAGGATGTTCTTAGTTATGAGATCAGGTCATGGGTAAATTTTTTTCATTTAAACATCTTTGAATACACGATGAATCTGACACTCGTCATAGAGGGGAATCTCAGAGGGGCCCTGAATAGTGGCCAGGTTATTTCAATAGGGTGATCTAGAAGTTCCTCTTCAAGTGGTAAGAAGCTTCATTGTGACAGTTTCTTCCAAAGAAGTAGTGGTAAGATAAATCAGGGTAAAAGAAAACCATATCAAGATCATATTTCATTCCAGTCCTATTAGCCTGGAATGTTTTTCCACAAGCATCCACAACGTGCTTACCCTATAGTCGATTGTAATATCTTAGGAATATTGGGTCATATTTAGAGTTTTTGTGTAAACTTTCCACAGTGGACTGATGGTAGATGATTAGGACAGACACATGAATCTAGATAGGGCTCATCTACCCCTCAGCAGGCTGGTAGTTGGAGATCAATAGGTCGTTTAAGCCAAGGTAGGGGTCGTGGTACCCTAGTGCATGATAAATAGTACCAAGAAAGGGAAAAAGATCTGGGTAGTTAGACTAGGGCCTAGGGAATAGGTACAAGTCATTTTCACATTGTGCAGACTACTCCTAGTAACGTGGATGCAGGATTGTCCACTGTCAAAGGTATGATTCTTGTATCATCTACCTTAGCTTGTGTTTTATTTGATATAGAAGCACCACATTATTTTCTATCTTCTTTTTTAAAAATTGTTCGGGCTTGGATGTGGAAATATTATATAGTATTTTAACCATTGACACACCATTGGGAGTGTGGTCTGAAAATATCAAACATTGCAAGGCATGTTCTCTAGATATTGGTGGTTATTGTTTCTTTTGGGAACCGTTCATGCTGGAAATGATAGGATTCAACTTGATTCTTGGTATGGATTGTTTAGTTCTATATCGGGCTTATATCGACTATTACAAGAGAAGAGTTACTTTCCTATATCTAGAAGGAAGTTGCTATTCTCACTAGGGTGAGTGGGATCTTCAGGCTGGTTATATAAGACCAATCCAGTGCAGGTTGGATTGTCTCATGGATCAAATCACCGGTCTTTATCTGAATAATGGTGGAATGTAGTATGATTATTTTTCTCTAGTGGTAGACCATTTTCAAGAATTCTTTCTTGATGATTTCTATGGCTTAGCACCCAAGTTAGAGATTAAGTTCATGATCAAGTTGGTTCTAGGAGAATAGATAGTTTCTATCTCGCCTTACCAAATGAAACCAGTAGAGCTTTGAGAGTTTAAAGTTTAGTTGGAATATATGGAATAAAAAGGCTTCATACAGATGAGTACATCTCCTTGAGGTTCTCCATTTCTATTCGCCAAAAAGGATGACATATCTTTGCACTTATGTGTGAATTATCAGTGGTTGAAGTAGATGACGGTCAAGAAATGGTATCCTCGTCCATGCATTGATGATCTTTTAGATTAGTTGAGAGTTGAAGTGATATTCTCCAAGATTGACTTGAGATCAGGATATCATCAGTTAAGGGTGATACTATCAAACATACCTTGGACTATTTTTAATAGTAGGTATATTGATTGTATGAATTCCTAGTGAGGTCATTTGGGTTGACTAATGCACCTGTGGTATTCATATAATTAATGAATAGGATCCTTAATCCTTTTTTGGATTAGTTTGTTTTATTTTTCTTTGATGATATCTTAGTGTACTCCCATTCAATAGACTATCATGTCAAACATATTAACATCAACTTGAGTACATTGAGAGAGCATTAGCTATATGCCAATCTAACCAAATGCAGCTTCTAGATAAATGAAATGAACTTCTTAGGTCATGTCATCTCAGAGTCAGGAGTGTTAGTGGGCCCTAGTAAAGTCACAACCATGATATCTTGGGAACATCCCAAGAACATATTTTAAATTTGGATCTTTCTAGGTTTAGCTGGTTATTAATGGAAATTTATCCAAGATTTCTTCTGTTTGACAACACCAATGTATGGGCTGACCAAGAAAGGGGTGAAGTTTGTTTGGTTTGATTATTGTGAGAGAGATTTTCAAGATATGAAAGAAGTTCTGACCTTATCATCCATCCTCACTTTACCTATGTTGGTTAAATTATATACCATGTACTATGATGCATCCAGAGTTGGACTCAGAGCAGTTCTAATGCAGGAGGATTGTGTGGTTGCTTATGGATCTAGGAAACTATGACTGCATGAGAGAAATTACCCTAATCATGATCTAGAGTTAGCAGTAGTGGTATATTCCCTAAGATTTTGAATAAATTATCTCATGTTTGAGAGTTTTGTGGTATACACATATCACAAAAGCCTCAAGTACATATTTTCTCAGCGGGTTCAGCAGAGGAGGTGGGTTGAGTATCTATAGTCTTTTGGCTTTGAATTGTCTTATACACTAGGCAAGGAAAATATCATTGTTGATGATTTTAGTTGAAAGACACATACAGAGGTAATAATCTAGTCTTGTTATGAGTGATATATAATGGCCCTTTTTGTATACATGCATCTGGATATACATTAATCTTAGGGGTGAGTATCTCTGACTTCAAAATCCATTATACATGTACTTTTGGATCAGATTAAGACCGAGTAGTTTTATGATCTAGAGGGATCAATTTTGAGAGAAAAATTTTATAGTGGGGAGACTCCACTAGGTTGGTATCTCAATAGTGGAAATTCTCTTCTTTTTCATGTTTGAGATGGGTTTATATGGGCTTGCATGGGGATCAAATGAGGGAGTTTCATGCTTCTAGATGGGTGGTACATCCTGGTTTAAAAAGATGTATCGTGATATCCATAGATAGTACTTGTGGTTAGGAATTAAGAAGGATGTGGAAAGATTCAGGGATGGATGCTTCACTTGTTAGTAGGTGAAATTCAAGCATCAGAGGCCAGTTGGGATTTTATAGTCCTTATCCATTCCTTGGTGGGAATGGGATGATTTCATAATGGATTTTGTGATAGGACTACCCTAGAAAACCCAAAAAAATGATGTTGTATGGGTTTTAGTGGATCAATTGACTAAGGTATCCCACTTCTTACCTATTTGGGAAACCTTCACAATTGATGATTTGGGTAATATTTAAGAGAAAAAATTAGTTTGGTTGCATGATGTTATGAGGAATATTGTTTCAAATAGAGATCCTCGTTTCACATCATGTTTTTGGGAGGGTCTTCAGAAAGCCTTGAAATCACAAGTTCTTTTAAGCACAACCTATAATCCATAGAATAATGGTCAATATAATAAGACTATTCAGGTTCTGTAGGATATGTTATGAGCCTATGTTTTGGATTTTTTTGGTTCATGGGAGAAAAATATGGAACTCATAGAGTTTTCATATAATAATAGCTTAAAGGAATAAATCAAAATGGAACATTTTGAGGTCTTGTATGGAAGTCTATGTTGTTCACCTATTTTTTGGTTGGAGGTAGGTGAGTCAACACTTGTTGGGTCTAGTCTCATATATGAGACATCTGCATAAGTTCAGTTGACCAAACAACCATTGGTGACTGTGCAGAGCAGGAAAAAATTGTATGCTGACCATCAGAGACAACCTTTGAAATTTGAGGTTGATCATCATGTTTTCCTTCAGGTGTCACCTAGGTTGGGGAAGCATTGTATCAGAAAAAAGGTGAAGTTATCACCTAGGTTTACTAGACTGTTTGAAATAGTGGAAAGGGTCACTCCTGTGGCGTACCATATATCCCTTCCATAGAACTACAGTGCCATGCAGGATGCATTCCATGTGTCATAACTATGAAGATTTCATCTAGAAACTCCCCATGAGATAAATGTAGTAGACGTCGATCTTTTTGTTGATGCGTCCTTTGAGGAGCATCTGATGTGGGTTTTGGATCGTAGTGAGAAATATCTTCAGGGTATGACTATATCGTTGGTTCAGGTTTAGTGGAATCATGGGAGACTTCAAGAGTATACCTTGTAGAGGGAGTCTCATATGTGAACATTGTGGCAAGACTTGTTCACTGAGGCCTCATAGTGACTCTTGGAGAAACTCGAGGAGGATCTGTTATAAGGTGGGAAGGTTGTAACATCCCGTCTTTTTTCAGGTATGTCACTCTCTGATTTTTTCATTTTATACTTGGTAACTGAGTCTTGTTAAAATAGTGATATAATTTGTTGGAGAAACATTCCCAGAGTTTGTGGATGTATGCTTGTTTGAATTAATGGATTCTGGGTATGAATGAGTTAAGTGTTTCATAGGTTCATTTAATATTGAGAACCTTTAAAGGGGGGTCGGGTTGTTTAAAAGGAAAATGGGCTGAAAAATCAAGTGCAGAACATTTAAATGTTGTGTAAATGGATTACACATCATGTAATTTCTTTAAGGGTTTTAATAAAATAAACCTGAGGTGATGGGTTTTCAAGAGAATTCATTTAAAAACATTTACGTGATGTGTAATGGAATTATGCAACATGTAAATTCCCAAACTTTTGTTTTAAACATGTTGTGCGAATGATTTCCATTCTAACCCACTATATATTCTCTCCTCTCAATCCTAGGTGATTCTCTAGGCAATTTTGGGGTGCCAAAATCCCTTCTGGATGTCCCTTTTGTGTGAGAAATCCTTGGTAAGTTATTTTGGTTATTTTTCTTCCTTCTCTTCCTTATTCTCTAACCATTGTGGTGAAATCCTTTGAACAATTTCATTTTTGGTTTTTATCTTGGTCAGTTTTAATCAAGGAACCTCTTTGAAATCATATGCACCTTCTTCCTCATGGAAGTCTTCCATTGGAATAATTTTTGGATCATTAGTTAAAGGTAGGGGTCTAAATCTTAACCATATGGTTTGATAATTGCTAATTTTATGAAATATTTTGATTGTTCTATTGTTGTGTGTGTCCAAATCAATTAAATAAATTAATGGAATTATTCCTTGAAGTCCTTTCTTTGAAATTAGATTCCAACATAACTTATGGATACCCATGGGGTGAGTAAATAATGATTATAACTGAATTGGAAAATGTATTAAAGTATGTTTAGCATGACATGTGACCTAAGGTGATTCATTGTTATATAATCTCTAAATTGTTCCTTATTTATTATTGATATAATTTTTAATCAATTTTGAATTAAATTAAATATGGAATATGAAAGAAGAATGCTAATTTTCATAATTAACCATTGAAAAGTTTGATGTGATATTGTGATATCCATGTTGTATGACAGGGATTATGTTCCATGCTGTAATGCTTATATATCAGGCTCATCCCTAGAACGTGTACACTTATATGATGTAATGCTAATATTGAGTGGGCTCAGCCTAGTCCATGCTGTAATTCTTAGAGAGAGAAGGTTATTCCCAATCCCATGTTGTAATGCTTATAGGGCTTTAACCTGGAATGTTGTAATGCTTATAGGGATTTGACCCATATTGTTTGTTGTAAATTTACCATGATTATATAGTTATGGTTGGCATGGTTGTAAGATATGCTCATAGATATTTCAGCATGGTGTTGAAGTAGGCTATTTTACTATGGTTATATAGTCGTGGTTGGCATGGTCGTACAACATGCTCAGAGATATCCCAACATGAAGCCAAAGCAAGTTGTTGTTGTATTTTATTAATTATTAAATTAATTGATACACCTAGTTATCTCTTTATTTCATAATCTTCTTATCAGATAGGTTCTATTTAGATATGGTGGTGTCGACCTCCTGATTTATACTCACACCCTATTTGGGCCACTTTTTGGTACCCAGGCAGACTTTGTGGATGTAGGTTTGGATAAGGGAAAAGAACATTGTTGTTGATTACTTGTTTATTGTTGGGATGGGGTCTAGATATGGGACTAATTTGGGGTTTGGGACCTAGGAATTTGAGTATTTTATTTGATTCTGCTAGTTTTTTTCTTGTATTATTCTAGCATGACATTTTGTTACACTCCAGAACATCATTACATTATTCCTTATTTATTTATTGGATTATTCAGTTGAATTTTATTGTTGTATTTCGTATTATCATTACTCTAATTATTTCCATTTTATTATGAATTGTTTCTTCTACTATGATACTTCATACCAGGGGGTATATTCTGCCCACTATATTATTCACACCCTTTCTTCTAGTCAGCACCCAATAGTGTATGAGGAGGCATGCTTTAATTCTCGTAACCAACCCTTTTTGGCCACCTGAGAGAGTGCTAGATTAGGGGACATTACAAATAGGCTTCATAGGGTAAAATTCTACAGGTTGAGACCATCGCTTCTTCCATATGTGTCAATTGGACTTTATCATAACCCTTAATATACTAATATTAATAGTTACTATATGTTGAATTTATTAATAATGGTTATAATGCTTGATGGATTTTTAAATTTGATAGAATATATAATGGGATAAATAATCAAATAAGTGAATGTGTTTTTTATAAATTCATCACTTAATTATGAATTTATTCGTTTAAAAATAGAATTTCATTTATAAATGTTTGGGTAGTTACACCTAGAGTGAAATAAGGTCTGTGAGTTTTATGATAGAGTAAATTCTTGTAATATTTATATTTCTATTGTCCATTCCTATGGTTGTTTTATTTTAATTATCTATGTGGAGTTAGATATTGTGTTCTTGGTTATGTACTTACACATTTTCTAAGGGGAAGGTTTTACATTTGATCCAAGGCCCTGTTTGGCTGCATCTTTTCTTGGGGAGAAAATAAGGAAAATGATATTTTTATTGATTATAATCATTTTTTTATTCATATAATATTATTTTAATTATATTGGATTACTTTACATTTAAAATAAAGAATTATTTTTTATTTTTTTATTTACATTCTATTGATCTCTTTTCCTTTCAATCAATTTACTTTTTGTTAGCCAAACTGGGCATGAGATATTTGTAATCTTCCTTATTTCCCCCCCCCCCCCAGACCAATTCAAGATTTGTTATTATATTATTGATACAACTTACCTTGGAAATTATTAAGAGCTACTAACAAAAAGAATAATATGAAAAGATAAGTGACAAGAAGATGTTTACTCTCATAAAAGTGTATTCTTACTGGAATATTTTCCTATATTGTAATAGCTTAGGCACTGTTTGATTTTGTTTTTAAAAAATGTACCTTTTTACATCAATTTTTAAAAAATTGAAAAAATTAAAAAGATACTTCCAAATTTTTAATTTATATATTATTAATCTGTATATTTTAAAAATACTATATTAGTCATTAATCTATAAAAAATGTCTTCAAACTTTTCTAAATTATAAAACATTAAACTTTAAAAATATTAAATCATAAACATTATCATTTAAAACTTAAATCTTATATATACTATATAAAACCTTGAACCATAAATTACTAACTTAAACTTTCTTAAACTATAAGTCTTGAACATTTATATATGAGAACTAAATACTTATTCAAAATCATAAATTTTGATAAGTTAAAGCTAAAATTCTAAGATTAAATTTCTTTCAACTATTTAACCATGAAAAATTATTAAAAAAATATTATTTCTTACACCATAATTATTACATGTGTTTTGGGGGTCTTTTATTCACAATCATGTGTTATGGGGGGTCCTTTTTCTTGGGTTATGTTCTCCTTTGGTTGTGGTTAGATTTAGTTAGTTGTGTTTTTACCTAGAAAAATGTTAATCTACAATGAAAACTGAACCAAATTGAAAATTAATGGTTTAAAAATTTTCTAATCTGAACCAAACCACTATTAAATAGTTTAGTTTTAATTTATAAAACCTGAACTGAAAGTTTTGGTTTTTTTTTTGTTTTTATTCAAATACAAACCAAACCAATATGCTCCCACCCCTATACAAAATAGAGGAAAATATCCATTAAATGTAAGGTACATAGAGCACAGGGATAAAATACTTTAAAATATTCTTGGAATGGTATCATGATTTCTTATAAATCTTAATTATATTTTACTAATTGGGTGATTTTGTGAGTGTTCACACTAAACCGATAATATTTTTTTTCTTTAAAATAAAAATACATAACTAGAGGTATAGAAATAATTAGTCAGAGATTAATATATATTTTTAGGAATAAAATCATAAATGAAAGTATAATGAGAAAACAAATTAATTAATGAATTTATGGTTTGAATCCTTGAATAAACATTTCCAATAAATTTATCTAAATGGTAATCTATATGTGATTTACATTTTATTTCATGAGGGTAACTCTCTACCTCAACATGTGAATTTTCATTTTTTAGGTTCAAACTCTCCAAAATTAAAATTCTAAACTCATCTTTAAGTTAATGTAAATCATTATTCTTCACTTTTGAATTATTTTCATCAAATTTAGCATGTATAGATTATTCAACCAGTATGGTTTTTTTATAAACTCTATAGGCTCTTATAGAATTTGAATAACCCAAAAAAATACACCTCCATAATATTTTGGATCAAATTTATATAATTAAACTTTAGTATTGTGAATATAAACTTTATATCCAAATACTCTAAAATATCCATCTTTTGGTTTTATTCTTTCCCAAAGTTTATCCAATGTATTCTTTAAAATAAGTCTTAAAATAACTATACTATACATATATAAATTTTTATTTAAAACGTATACCCAAAAGAATATATGGATTTTAAACTCATTTAAAATTGTTTTATCCATTTATTATAAATTTATATCTTTCCTCTCCAAAAAACCATTTTGTTCAGTGTCTTAGGGGATGAAAAATAATGAGAATATCTATTTTCTTCATAGAACTTTTCAAATTAAACTTTTACATATAATCCATCCCTATCACTTATAATGGATAATATTAATTAAACCTTTTCATTTTGAACTAATTTTCAATAAGTATAAATTTTTTAAATAGTTATAGATTTACAAGAAAGAAAGTAAACCCAAGTATATCAACAAAAATCATCAAAAATTTAAAAAAAATACATTTTTCCACCAAGGATAATAGTAGGTATAGGTCCAAATAAATAAATATGAATTAGTTTAATTGGACTTACTATTTACACTTCCTTATTAATTCTAAAAGACTCTTTATGATTTTTACCTTTCATGCAAGAACAAAAAATGTAGGTACTATCTAACATTTATTCTAGAATTTTTATAATATTTTAATGTTCTTACAAATTTTCCAATAGCCTAAAATTATCATTATAAATACCCCTTTACCCTAAAATTTTATAAAACTATATAACACTTAAATACTTAATATTCTGGTAAGTTAATTCAAAAAAATTGATATAATAAATATTATCTTTTTTTGTTTTCATAAAATAGAATAGATTTATCATTAAAAACAATGAATTTATAATTTTTAAATTTTACATGCATTACATCATCATATAATTAGGAAATACTAATCAAATTATCTTTCAAACCCTTAACATATAATACTTTTGAAATAGTAACATGTTTTGAAATACCAACCTCTCCAAAACCTCTGAAAATACATTTAGAATTATCACCAATAGTAAAATTACCTATTCCACATTTATTTAATGAAATAAAATTTGATGCATCACTTTTAATGTTCTTGGAACATCTATTATTTATGCATCGAGTCTCATTTTTCAAATTTACAAATCATATATACTATAATGACACATTTAAGACAACTTTGGTACCCATGAAAACTTTGGTACAATTAGGTTAGAAAAATAATTATTAGGAACCCATATTGATTTTAAAAATGAATTCATATTTAATTTAGAGAATATAGATTTAGAAATAAATAATTTATCTAATAGATTGTGAAAATCTTAAAAGAACAAACACTTTCATAATGCCCCTTCATCAAATATTTAAAACAAGTGGTTGTTGATGCACTCCCTTTTAAAATTTTAACAAAGAATGTATTTTAAATTTTAGTTAATTTATAATCATAAACAATTTTTCCATTTATGGGTCATTTTTTATTTTATATTAACTTTATTGACCCCTAAAGATTAAAAAACATTGATGTTGCGGTAATTATCATAAGTGTTAATGAATGGTTAAAATAAAGAGATAAGGGTAAAAAACAATCTAAACTTGTCCAAATTTTATTTTATAATATTATTTTTGAATCATAATTATCCTATATTATAAATATATCAATTTTATCCACTTTAACATGAAAATTATTTTATATTAATATAATACTTTAAGAAATTCCAAGAATTCCCCTCCTCTCACTTATAAAAGAGAACCTCCTCTCCTCCCTTACCTACACCTTTTCAACACTATATCTTGGTATGAACATACCCAAATCCCCTCCTAAAATATCCCCCCACATTATAGAGTTTTTATTTTGGGAATAATACCAACCTTTGAGTGCTTAAGGTGTAAAGCAAAGGAGGTTGTCCGAATAAGAGGTATAAATTTTTACCGAATGTTTTAGTTTTATTTCTTATTCTACAACCCTAAATATCTATAAAGAACTATGCAATAATAAAAATAGTATATTATATATAATAATGTTTTTTATATTAATGGTATAACCTATATTTATCTTCTCTTCTATCAAATGGGAAATGAATCCATCATTTGTGTGTATGGCGGACTATCTCCTCGCAAATTGATGTAATTAATTTTCCATCATTGCCTCTGAAAAATGGTTATAATGATATATTTAATTAATAATATGATATTCATGAAATTATTATAATTTTTTTAAATATAATATATCATCTATTTTCTCACCTTTCTATCCATTGAAAAATGATAATGTTGTTCGTGTGTACATGTGGATTAACACCTCCATGAAGCAATGTGATTCATTTTTCATAAACACATCACATAGATAATATATATAAGTTTATTTAAAGAAATTATATTATATTTATCATATAATCATAATTATGGAAAGATAAAATAATACTTACCTTCTTTCCATCATGTTCATTGATAAATGGAAACGTTACTCAGGCATAAGTACGACCTACCATCTCTATGATTGTAACATAGTTCAATTTTTATAAGAACCCTTCATGGTTGGTTTTAAAAGTTAAATTGATTTATAAAAATGAAAATTATTTCTTGAATTCAATGATTAAATAATGATCTATTTGAGCATAGTCAACCAATTGAAGTTATTTTGGATATATGAGCAGAATATTTTCAAAAAACCAGACATGGATTTAAATGATTAAGTAATTTTATATAACATGGTAATGAATAAAATAAAAGGAATAAAAAACTTTAAAAAATTTCTTAAGAAATTAAATAATTAATATAATTTTATTATCTATGAATATAAGGATCATACATGATGACTCAAATTCGATGTAAGGGACACTTTAACTTAAAACATCATTTTAAATGTTTTAAAGATTTATTTTCTAAATATTTTTCATCCAAGTACATATTATTAAAATTAATTTATGGATGTGTTTATATGGAAATAAATAAATTATAAGGTAAAATTTATGTCTATTTTTATTTTATTACAAATGTTTCCAAAAGGAACCTCTTTACATATTTTATATGGAACGTTATGACTTTCTTTACTATGTTGTATATGGAATGTTTTATTTTACATATACAACACAAATGGGATTATGAAAAATCATTAATTTTCATTACATTTAAGATTTATTTATAAACTTACAAGTTTATTTTCAAATGAAATAATTTCTACAATAATTTGGGAAGTTTTCATTTTAAATACTTTTCAAGAGAAAGAGGTCATTTCTCCCCATTTTTATGTGAAAATGGAAAGTGTTTTGATTATGAGTTCAAGTTTTTTAAGGATTTTATGATAAAAATATGAAAAAATAAGAATTTTTTATTCATGATGAGGTACTTGATAATTATATATGATTAAGGATAATCCCAATATATATTATATGATAGGTGAGCTCTATATAGCTTATATAATGGGTGATCCCCAATATAGCTCTCTAATGCATTCAGTAATGTTCTTTGTATTAATATTCAATGAGGGAGTTAACCAGGAAGGTTTCTCCTATGGATTTAACTAGGATCCAGTTAAATTTTACATGGGTATAACATGAGTTATGAATATAATGTTCTAAATTTCCAAAATTGGTTTCTATTTGGTTGCATTGGGTTTGAAAGGTTTTATTTGATAAAAAGTGTGTGTTTTTCATGAGGTTATGATTTATTTTGTACGATCAAAGAATATCGTGTCGATGATAAATATTTTATGGGTTTTCATGTTTTTCACCAGACTAATGAATTTATATATTTTATGTCCATTAATAATATTTTTGCGTTCATTCCATGCTTTAAGATGTTTTTCACAAGGTTTAAGGATGATTATAAAAGTTAATAAAGTCATATTTCTAGATATGGAAATTAAATTGAGGGAATCATGCATGTCTTTATAAATAAATTGTTTGTGGGGAAATGGATACTATATGGAAATGTTCACTTTGAAATAGTTTTTTCTAATTCTATATAACTTTAAACCTAAAAGGTCCTTGAGTATGTAGGCAATAAAATATTTAATTTTGATGTTGTAAGTTTTATATGGTTGAAATTGGGTCATAATTATTATTATCAAAGCCAAAAATGTAAATATTGTGTTTTTAGAACCATATATAGGAGTATGATTTTAGGGTTATTATAGTTGGTATAAGATCAATGTTTAGAAAAATTTAGAGATTTGGATGTTTTCACGAGAGGTTATCTTAAGAGTTATGGATACCATCATGGGTTTATAAGTTTAAGGTTTATCATAATTTTAAAGTCTTAAGAACCCCTTTTGAGGTATTAAGTGATGTAATATAGAGATGATTAAGAATATTTTGGGAGACATTTATGGTAATATAAACCTAAGTTTGAGTATGGGTTTTAGTGAAAAAATTATTTAAGGAATAATTCCTTAACATTTTTTGGACATAAGTTTAAATATATTGGTAAAATTTATGGTTTATATTATCTTTTATGTTGAGGTAATTATGAGTTATTTCAACTTGGGGACATATTATTTATCATATATCTAACCATGGGATTGAAAATTGATTTGCTGACTATATGACTAATGTTATTTTTAAAGAGGTTCAATATTTTGGGGACATTATATAATTAAGGTAAATAGAAATAACTTTGGTTAAGATAGTTTTTTTATTTTAGGAATAAAAGTTGATTTATACTTTGGAAGCATAGATGATTTTATTATAACATTATTTTGGGAAATTATTATCATATTTTTAAGAATATATGACAAATTTTTATGCATTTTTGATAAGATAATTTAAGAGTGATTTATGTTATTTAGATATAAATGTTAATTTTGTCTTGGAATAATATGTGATAAAATAATTATAATCTTTGGGTTTGATTATTTGTTATTAATATTTAGAATAATTTTAAGGATAGTTTTTTATGGACTAATTTAGTTTTAATTTTGGGTATTAGTGTTGAATTTTGGAGATTAATGTATTATTTATTCGTATGAAGGTTTATTTATTTTGGTAATTATCTAACCTTGTGCTAATTATTTTGGTTTTTTTAATGTCTAAAGATAGGTGTAATAGATTATTATCCTTTTTTAGATTATGTGATATGTTAGAAGTTGATTTATTTGCTTCAGGAATGAAAAATTCATCTATAATATTGATCATTTGGAGAAAAAGATGATATTGTGGTGGAAACTGATAAAAGGATTAAATTCTAATTTTCATGTAATTATATTTACTTAATTTTTTAGTCAAGATGGTACTGGAATTCATCAAAACCAGAAAAGAGGATCTTGAAACAAAGAATGTTATCATATTATCTTTATTTCTGATGAATTTATTACCCATTTCACACCTCATTTATTTATGGTTTTTTGGTCATTAACTTTCTCATGATCATTAACTTTCTTGTCACCAATTATATTTGTGAATCTCTATAATTATTTGGACATTACGTTTTTTCTCCCTGTCCATATTTTCAATTCCCTATAAATTTTTCCTATTTGAAAACCTAGTTATTTTTTACACTTGATGACATTTTTATTTCTATTTCCCTCTTTTCAAGTGGAAGTTTTATTAACCATTTTTATGATAAATAATTTCAAAAAATGTATTTTCAAGTTTCAAACCCTTAATTACTAATCCCAAGTTCAAATTCAAAGGACACAATTTATTAAATGAGGGAGAATGTAACAGATTGAGATTTTTAAAAGAACTCTATGTTTAATAGCATATATGTCACACCTAGATTTTTGTTTTCATCCTTTGTACCAGCTTATAATTTGGATCTTGGTTTTTATCCTGAGTTCCAGGTGTTCCAGATTTAAATTTTATGTTTTGGATGTTTTGGGTGTTTTTGTTTACACATATTCTTGCTTAGAATAAAAGGTGTGAGGAGGAGGTGTCTTAGAAAATGATTTTGTAACACCTATAGTGGACCCTTTTTATGGGAAGTATTTATTTTATGGTTTAACCCCTTGATTTTGAAGAGTTTTGGGGTGAAAAGGGTGATTTTGGGGGACTTTTCTAGGTCACATAGTTAAGGCGAATGATTATTTTAATCATGCATGTAAGTGTGCAGGGCGTCGCACGATTTCTTCACTATTTAACTAAGCATGTAGCCTAAGTGTGTAGACCTTGTAGCACTATATAGTGGTAAATCAAACGGTTTGTGTACGGTTTGAGATAACCATGCAACCCATTCAAGAAATGGTATTTTGGGCTTTTCTCCTTATTTTTATGTAATGTTTCTTCCCTTGGACACCCCACTCAAAATCCCCCAACTTGGATGCCTCCTAAGGAGCATTTCGGATCCTCTAACCTCCTCTAAGGTGGTTTTGAAGTGGTTTCTTAGTGAATCTTCACCCAGTTTGAAAGGTTAGGTCTCCCCTGTCTTTCTCCTTTTCTTTTCTTCCATTTTCCCTTTCTCTTCTAACCCTAGTGGCCTTGTTTGGATGATTTTCATCCATAGGGTGGTGTGAAATTGGGGTGGGCGGGGGGGGGGGGGGGGGTGGGGGGGGGGTTAGGGTTCCAATCAATATATCTTGGATCTTGGAACCCTAGTGGTGCATTTTTGGGTGTGTGTCATTGATGCGCTATGGATTTGAGGTTGGATTCCCTTTTCACTTGACCTTAAAGTTTAATATTCGTTTCTTTCATGCATTTCACACCTTCATTTTATGTTAAATATTGTTGTGTGTTATTTGGATAAATTTTTTTGTGTGCAAAGTGGTGATTTCTCCCATGTTTTATGATAAATGCCATTTTTTGTTGAATATTGCACACCAAGTGTTTGATGAAATGTATGGTTAGATTCTGTGTGTATGTTTGTGAAATTTAAATCATGATTTGAATTTATTAATAAATATGTGGCATTTTAATTGATGACTTTGGGTTTATTGAAAGAGTTTCGAGTGGTTTTATGGTTAAAAGAAATATGTATTTGGATTTTGAAAGTGGTTTGACATGTGATGATGGATTATGGACCGTTTGGAATTTTAATAAAAATAAATTTGGTTTGTAAATGTGGAATGATTTTCTTAAATAAATTGTTTTATAAATGGTTGTGAAATAGAAAATGGTGCATTTACAACTATTGTAAACATGGTTTGTTTCTTCCAAAAATGATTGTTTTGTGAAAGGATCTTGAAGCCCGTTTGGATATTTTGTGAAAGTGGTGAAATAATTTATTATGAAAACCTCCAATGGATGATTCTATTACCTTGTTTATGTTTAATGGATGGTATTTCTTGTTTTGGAATCCTTGCGATACATTATGATAATGGGAGATCCTTGGTATGGACTCCTTTGAGATCTATTTGTTTCATGGAATGAGATCGGTCCTTGGAGTGTCTTGGGGTGATTCATGTTGTTGAATTATTATTATATATATATATATGTGATTGGATTATTGGTTTTCATCGGTTGGATCACTTCCTTTATCTGTGAGACATGGGAACCTGGAATAGTGACAGAATTTTCTAAGAATGATTTCTACACTGGATGAGTTATGCACTATCCAGTGGTCCATAGCACAGGGATATATTGAGTTTTATTACTATGATATTTTCCCCTCAGTATGTCCTGAGTTAGGGTGGACAGGAGTATTTAGGGTGCTTTGATGTCATTGAGTGAGGCATGCTTTTCGATATGATTCATCATGTATTAGTATGTTCTGGATTGTTCACGACATCCTAGGTTCACCCATGTCTATTGGCTCTGAGTTTCTTGGAGTGAATAATTGTGATACATTGTTGAATAGTTACTCTAGTATGTTTATTTCCATTTCCCTTTTCGTATGATTGTTAAGCTTACTTCTTGAGTAGTTTGGCATTATGCCTAAGATGATAAAAAAAAATTCAAGGGTTTATGGAAAATGTTTTGGAAAATGTTTTTCATACTCTTCTCCCTTTTATAAATGAAATGTGACTTTCCTCTTTTAAACGCATATAATTCCTCTTTGGAAATAAATTGTGGTTTTAAATGGTAAAAAGGGTAATGGAGCATGGTTTAGATAAAAATGGAAAATGCATGAAAAAGCTTACTTTGTATATTGTATTTCAAACATGAGGTTGATATTTCTTTCATTTTAAAGGAAGTGAATTGGAAATATATTTGTTCGGGATTACCTACTAAGTTTTAGTAATAATGCATATAGTTTCTTCTTGTTTTTATCTTATGGTGTAGGTTCCATCTTGGATTAGATCATCTTGAGTGATGTTTGGTTTTGGTGCTAGAGAGTGACCCTTGGGGTCACATAGAGGTGTTGGGTTGTCAGGTTTTAGTTTGGGTTTTGTTGTATAGTTTTTTGTATTTTACAACTTTGTGTAAAATATGTACAGTTGGATATTGTTATATACATTGGGTTGTTTCATTTATCTTTCTGTTGTCTGGTTTAATTAATTTATTGTTGGGTAAAATCATTCCCTTTGTGTAGTTTGTTGATTCTCGACACTAGTTTACAGCCAATGGGGATCGGGAATTCCCTATGGTCCTTGTCACAGATCGACTCGGATGACCAGTTAAGGGTCAACCTGGGTTGGTTCATGATAGTATATAATATACAACATTGAACTTAAACAAGACATGAAATATTAATATAAAAATGTTATAGTTATAAAATAGACATTAAATTGGTAGGATTGAATATAATTAACCACATTATTAAATATATATAAATTTCTTACTCAAAAATAATTCATTGATTAATGCTTAGGAAATAAACACTCTATTCTTCAGTAAAGTCATTTTATACTTCAAAAATGTGTTTTCTTCAAAAATGATTTTTATTGTTTTTTGAGATAAAATAAGATAATTAATTTCTAGAGATATTATAAATTTTATTTGATAAAAAGTTTATCATTTTTTATATCAATATATCAAAATTTTCTTAGGGTGGAATTTTGGTATTTTTCTGAAAAAATTGATTTTTCAGTGAATAGTGAAAAATACTATTTTTTGTAAAAATTTCATTTATTTTCTTTGAGAAGTCACATTATAATTTTAAATTGATATTAAAGTAACATAGGTATTTTTTTAATTATATATAATATAATTAATTACATTTTAATTAGCATTATACTTTATTTTTATATAAGTTCATTTCTGGGCTTAAAAAACTTTTTTCAAATTTTTTTTTTCATCGCGTTTTATGAATTTATATTAAAATTTATTTATTGAAATTATAAGAATTTAATATTAAAAAATGGATTCCATATTTGTAATCAATATATCCAAATTTGGTAAATAGGCCCCTTTTATTTTTGTTCATTTTAAATATTAACCGTAGTAAATATTTTTCACCTCGATAAGGGTAAATCATGTAATTAAGGTTAAACATAATATGATAAGGACCAAAAATTACCATAACATGTGGCCTAAATATATTTTGTTAGTGGGTTTTGACCATATTAACCCAATATTAAAATTTATGGTGATTTTGTGCTATTTTTCTTTGAGAATGACTTATATATTATTTTAAGTAAATATAAAGTAAAAAACATCACTCCCTTGATTTTAATATCTATAATATTTTTTTACAGGGATAAAAATGACTTATTTTTTATAAATGGTTATTTTAAATATAAATGATTTATTTTAATCATGTTAATTTAATTTTAATTTCGAGAAAAGAATTAATAACCTTAAATTCTTATGTAATGTTGACTCAGTGCTTGTTCAAATAGTAGAAATCTCAAGTAAATGATTTTAAAAACTTTGAAAGTAATTTTATTTGAGTGAATTATAGTTTCCCAAAAAAAATTATAGATAAATATAACATAATATATATTTTTCAAAGGTTTATATTTGAATTATTTTACCGTCATGTTTTTTTCAAAGTCAAATTAAATTAATAGTGTCAAAAATGATATTAATGATATTTTACGTTAAATATTATTTTATTAAATTATTAAAAAATCATAAAAATCTTAAATAAAATAATTATTATTATAAATGGTATAAAATTTCATCCCTTGGACATTTATCATATAATTTTTACCTTAAAGTAAAATTCTAACCCTTTAATATTGAAAAAATAATTATTGTGGTTAAGGTTAAAATTGGTTAACCAAGGGGATAAACCAAAAAATAAGGTTTGAAATAATATATAAATATGTTAAATTTGATTTTATGATTAACTTAAGACTATATCATCCTTATCTTATAACCCATGCCATTATAGAACCATTTTACATTAGTTAGACACATTTTATATTATAATATTTCATGTATTTCAAGAAATGACATTAATGATTTTTTATAATAAGCAATATTTTATTAAATGACTTAAAATTCATAAAAATAACATCTTAATCCAAGTGAATGAGATATGGTTTAAAATATCAACTATTCTCCACTTATGGATCATTTTTCCTCTATAGTAATTTTCTTGACCCCTAAAGAGTAGAAAACATTGATGTTGCCTTAATTATCAAAAGGGTTAACGAATGGTTAAAACAAAGAGATAAGGGTGAAAAAATAATCTAAAATTTTCTAAATTTTATTTTATGAGATTATTTATTCTCATAATAATCCTATATTATAATTACATCAATTTGTATCCACTTGAAAATGAAAATTAATTTAAATTAATTTAATACTTTAAGAAATCCCAAAAATGACCCTCCCCTCTATTATAAAAGGGAACCTACTCTCCACTCTACCTCATACATTTTGAGAGCTCTAGCTTGACCAAGCCCTAACCCAATCCCTTACTCATGTTATAAACATCTTATTTTGGAAAAAATGCCAACCTTATAGGGCTTAAAGTGTAAATCAAATGAGGTTTTCTGAAGAAGATGTATAGCTTTTAATCAAATGTTTTAGTTTTATTTATTCTTCTAAAACCTTAAAATATTATTAAAACCTAATGAAATAATAACACTATTATTGAACATATATTAATATTTTTTATTTTAATGTTATAACTTATATCCATCTTCTCTTCAATTTAATGATAAATGAATCCATCATTCATGTGTTTGGAAGACTACCACCTCGCAAACCGATATAATTAATTTTCTATCACCTCCTCTCACAGTTGGTTATAATGATAGATTTAATGTATATATATGATATTAATGAAATTATTATAAATCTATAAAGATAATATAACATCTATTTTCTTACCTTCCATCCATTGAAAAATGATAATGTCGTTTGTGTATACTTGTGGATTACTACCTCTATGAAGTGATGTGATTCATTTTTCATAACCACATCACATGGATGATATATATAAGTATAATTAAAGAAATTATATTATATTTATGATATAATCATCGTTATGGAAATATAAATAATACTTAAATTATTTCAATCACATTCGTTGAAAAATAGAAATGTTACTCATGCATATGTATGACCTACTGTCTCCATGATTGTAACATAGTTCATTTTTCATAACCATATTTCATGGATAGTTTTAAAATTATAATTTATGTATAAAAATGATAATTATTTCATGATTATTATTTATTGTATGATTAAATAATGACCACTCTGACCATATTCAACTTACCAAATTCATTTTGGACATATTAGATGAATATCATCAAAACGCCCAACATGAATTTAAATGATTAAGTAACTATATATAACATGATAATAAATAAAACAAAAGGAATAATAAACTTTAAAAATGTTCTTAAGAATTTAAATAATTAATATAAATTTATTACTTAGGAATATAAGGACTGTACACGATTATTCAAACTCGATGTAAAGGAAGCTTTAACTTAAAACCTCGTTTTAGATGTTTTAAAGATTTATTTTCTTAATATTTTTCTTCCATGTCCATATTCTTAAAAAAAAATTATGGATGTATTTATATAAAAATAATAATTATAAATGACACTTTATTCCTCTTTTTAATTTCTAAAAAAAATTCAAAAGGAATTTTTTTATGTATTTTACACGAAACGTTTTGACTTTCTTTACCAAAGTGTGAAAGGAATGTTTTATTTAACATATACGACATGAATGAAATTTACCACCATCATGAATTTAAATTTATTTAAATATCAATTTAAAAATTTCTAGGTTTATTTTGAAATGAAATCATTTCCATAATATTTTTTGAATTTATAAATTTAAATAGTTTTCAAGAGAAAGGGGAATTTCTCCACGTTTTTATATGAAAATGGGAAGTGTTTTGATTATGGGTTCAAAATATTTTTTCAAGGGTTTAATGATAAAAATATTAAATCATAAAAAATTATTATTTATGAGGAACTTTAGTATTATTGATGATTACATGTGATCTTGATACAGCTTATACGATGGGTGACCTTGAGATAGCTTATACGATGAGTGAGACCCATTATAGTTGTACAATGCATTGAGTAATGTTCCTTGTATTAATCAGAAAGGAGGAAATTAAATATGGAGATTTATTCCATGAATTTAACCATGATATAATCATTTCTTACATGATTTAAACATGGGTTATGAATATAATACTCCATATTTCCAAAAAATGGTTTTCATTTTCTTATTATGGGGTTTAAAGGTTTTATTTGATAAAAAGTGTATTTTTCATGAGGTTGTGATTTATTTCATAAAATTAAAGAATATTTTGATAAAGGTAAAAATTTTATGGATTTTTACATTTTTCACTAGACTAATGGATTTTTTTTATTTTATGTTTCTTACTAAGATTTTTGTGTTGATCCTGCATTTTATTTTATTTTTCACTAGGTTTAAGGATAAGTAAAGAAGTTAATAAATTTATAGTTCCATATATAGAAGTTACCTTGAGTTAAAGATTCGTGTCTTTATAAAGGACTTATTTATGGTAAAATGTATACATTATGGAAATTTACACTTTAAAAGAGTTTTTCATAATTATCTAAAACTCTAAACCTAAAATGTCCTTGGGTATGTAAGTGATCAGTTATTTCTTTTTGATGTTGTAAGTTTTGTAAGGTTGAAATTGGGTCATGTCTATCGGTATCAAATCTTGAAATGTAAATATTGTATTTTTATCACTTAATTTGAGAGCGTGAGTTTGGGTTTGTTATAATGCCTTTTTTTATTAAAAAAATATTCTTAAATTATAATTCATATTGAAGTAAAGAACCAACTAATTCATAAAGAGTGTATTCATTAAAGTTATTTCTTTCATCTATAACAACATTCATTGCATGCCACTTCTTAAGTAAATCTCTAATAACTCTTTCAATAAGAATGGTGTTATCCAATGTTTTACCCAAGGCATTCATGCTATTTACAATACTAGTAAATATATGGAACATTTGATTAAAATTATTATCTTTACCCATTTTAAAATCATGATATCCAGCTCTAAGCATACCATGGTTAGTTATTTTAATATCATCAAATTAATAATGTGTGACTTGAAGTATTCTTCAAATAACATGTGAAACTTTACATACTAATATATGACTAAGCACATTTCTTCCAACTGAATAATATAAAATACTCATTTCCTTGTATCTTAAGACATAATTAAGAGCATTATTACTAGTCAAAATTCTTGTCTCAATTTTTGGAAATTTTTATGGTTTTACCATTAGGGATTAATGATAATTTCTTAGCTTCTTAAGGTAAGATTTTATCCTTTATTTCTAATAAACATAATATGTACCATGAAAAATGGAGGTCTTTGGGGAATCCATCTATCATTAAAACTTGTTCCTACCATATCAAATGATCTCCCAAGATTTTTTTTGTCTAGATTAGAAATTTGATTCATAAAAATATAATAATAAATTAAACATTTAATTTAAATGATCAAGTGATCCAAAGGTTCAAACTCTAATTCCACTTGTTTAATCATGGTTAAGATGAATGAATGGTCAAGTGATGTGGGGGTGAATTGACCTTTTTTCTATTTTTAAATAAAGTATTAGGGTTAATATAATTTTATAGTGTAAATAAAAATAAATAGAAATAAAATAATTTTTATAGTAGTTTATATCCAAGTGATCCCATGTATACTCTCCACACTCTCAATGTGAGATTATGACACCCACTATATAAATGACATGGATTTTTAAGGGGGGTCATAATGCGTTACAATTAACATTTTCAAACCTGGAATCATAACCTAATACACTACCTTCTTCTCATCCAAATCCATGACTCAAACCCTTCCTTTTGAAGTGGAGTAAGAACCAACCTTGCCTTTATCTTAACCAAAAAATAACTAAAAATCCATACCTTTTACCAGATCAAGGAATAACCATATATACCTTTTAAAGGGGATTTATGAATCTATACTAAGGTATTTATTTTGATTGCAAAAACATAAACAAAAAATTAATCACATAAAATAGATAGGAAAATTCTGTACAATAATGACCAGTTTGATAGAGAAGTTATGAAAGTTGAGGCAACAAAAATCACTTCAGAAGCACAGGTTTAGAATAATGAAGTTCGCCACACCAAAGTTCAATATTATATGATCACAACAATATATCACATATTAAAATTCAAAAATAATCAATTTATATAATTCAACTGGTTCTATCAAACTCTATTTATAGAGTTTCTTCATGCCTAACAACTCCTAAGGTGATAGTTGTATGTATGAAAACTTGAATATTATAGTCTTTATAGATATTATTTCTTGAATTTGTATGAAAAAAATTATATTTATGATATAATTAACTACTTAAAAGTTGTTTGTGTTCATGACTTTCTAATTACCCATATGATTAAAGTGTTTTTATTTGGTAAATGAATAACACTAATATTCACATGTATTCTATTTTAATTATCTATGATATTTTATAATATAATGAGTTGTATAGTGGAAATCATTATAATGAGTAAACATTTAATACAAAAGTAAATATTTTCATAATAATCAATATTTAATTATTTAGAAAACTTCTATAAATCATATGAGACCAACTATTCATGTTTCACTAGTTTAAATTCAAAATACATAAGTTCCTAAAATACAATATGAATATTTATGAATGCTTAATTCCTTGTGATCATAATTTAATTCTATATAAAATAATTACAAACAATTTTTCATTGTATTGAAATAATTAGTATATAATTATGGAATAATTAAAATATATAATACATGTAAAATAAACATGTAGTGAATCATAATAAAAATATATAAACATAATTGAGAATATTTTGTGTTTTATAAAAAATGATGTGTGTAGGAGTCATTCCATTTTTTCATATAATTCATTTGATATGAAATATAATAATCATTTCATAAGATGCCATGTGTCATTATATAGTTTGTATATGAGTCATCTTATTTTTTTCTTGAGTCAACCTGTTTTGAGTATGAGTCATTATGTATGTTTCATTTCATACTTTATGAAAATTCAACCTCCATACGAGTCATATTGAATTGTGTAAACGTTATTTAGTAGTTTTCATATGATTAATTTGATGCTTAGAAAATTTTTAGTTGAAAGACTTCTTAAGCATCATCTTTCTTCTGTGTAAAAAATATTTTGTGTAAGCATGCCTCCTATGTGGGTAAAGATCATTCCTAAAACTGAATGGATGATTGTGTGTTTCATAAAAATTATTATAGCATAAACATAATTCTTAAGTGCATAAAAATGATTCTAATGTATGTAAAAATCATCCAATACAAAAAAACCAATTAATTACTTCAGCATATGAGTCTTTCCTTAACTCATATAGAAGTGGATTTTTCTCTAATTCTATTCATAAAACACATAACAAACACGAACATAAACAGTAAAAAAATAATAAAAAATAAGGTTTAATAATTTTTCTCTAAAAATAGTTCTTTTATAAATAGTTCATGCTTTAATTCTCATGTTAGAGGGAATAAGGTGAGGTTTTTTTGAAATTTATCAAATTATAAAAATAATAAAGTTAGGTTTTTTTAATTATCATAACATGTTTTAAATGAAGTGGAAGGGAAAAAATCAACAGACTCTACATCAAGAATTATTAATATCTCAATTAGATATAAGGAACTGTAAATATTCTACTAAAGATGGCAATTAGGTCAAAGCAATGCATAAATAACTTGACCAAATTGAGAAGAATAAAACATGAGAAATTATTCTAAGTCTAGAGAACAAAAATCCATCAGAACCAAGCAGGTGTTCCATAATAAAATAAATGAACATGGAAATGTGATTTGGAACAAAGAGTGACTTATGTGCAAGGGATATTACCACATCAGTTGAATTGATGTCGATGAGACATTATCTATTATAGCCTGGTTAGAAACAATTTTATTATTCTTAGAAATTATGGTGTAGAAGATATTGAAGGTTCTATAAATGAATGTAAAATTAACATTTAGTAGTGTATTTCTTAAGGAAGAGGTGTACATAAAACAACTATATGGTTTTAATGATAAAAAATATGAAAAAATGAATGTTGGTTGAATAAAGCATTGTATGGGATGAAGTAATAACCAAGTACATAGAATTCTATGCATAACCAATACTTGAGAAATATTATATTCCAGTGAGGTGGATTTGGCCACAATATCAACATCAAAAAGAAGAATGATAAGAGGATATTGGTACCTATTTATGTGGATTACATAATTTTAGAAGTATAAAATAAAGAAAAATGCAAGCTATTTATATATTTTATAGGTGTGAGTTCAAAATGTCTTTGATCAGTGAGTTAACAATTGTACTCAGTTTACAAGTAACATAAGGGGGTCTTGAAATTTTTACTTCACAATCTAAATATACCAATGAGGTACTCAAGATATTTTGAATGAATTATTCTAAGGAAACAAAAATACTAGTTTCAACCTAGGAAAAATTATCAAGGGATGATGATGGAAATAAGGTTGATGTGATAGAATATAGGAAAATAGTCAAGATTTTATTTTAATTGACAATGATACAAACCAATATTGTGTTTTAAACTTGTAAAGTTTCATAGTACCAAAGTTTTCCCAAGGAAATGTACTTTTTATAAGTAATGATGATTCTTCATTACATCAAAATAATGGTGGATTTCATACTATTTTATTATAAAACACCACAAAATGACTTATTGGGATTTATATATGTGTATTGGGCTGGTTAAGTGAATTACCATAAGTAAATATTGTGTGGTGAATTCAATAATAGAGGTTTGTGCATTTGTTTTCTGAAAAAGAAGTAATATTTCATTTCAATAAGAACTGTGAAAGATGAATATGTTGTTACTAATCTAATGTATACTCAATTTATATGGATGGATAAATAGTTCAAGGATGTCGTAGTTTATTTGAAGTCTCCCATTTCAATCAAGTATGAAAACTCAACCATATCAATATTATGAAAAATACTATATTTCATTCAAGGGAAAAGAAAACCGAGATTAAGTATCAATTTATTAAAGAGAAGTCCAAACAAGGTCTAGTGAAGTTGGAGTTCGTGGAAACACAAAAATTAGGATGTGTACATCATGCCAAAGGCACTATACAAGGATAGTCTTGAAAGGCATCAATTTCCCCTTAGAGTCCAATAGTATCTATACAACTATATGGTTTGAAAAAGGGACCCTAACTCGCCCATGTAATTTTATATTTATAATAAGGTATGATGGTTCACTTGTAATAATGTTTTGGATTTCTAACTCTCTTTTATAAAATTTTTGAAAAGTGATTTTGGGTCCTTTGACAAAGGGGGGAAATTTTTCCATGATTTAATCTAGACATGGTAAGAATTATTCACTCTTGTCAAAAAAGGGGGAGCTATCTCACTCTAAAATCTTGGAAAGAGGGGGAGTAATTGAATGAAAATTTAATAGCATAGGCTTGGTTTTTAAGTATTGAAGAGCATGATGATCAAGGAAGTATTATCATGAGGAAATTTTCATTTAACTCTTATTTCTCACAATTATATTGACTCATATGAGACTATTGTTAGTTTATCATTGAACTTACCCGATTATTTATTTATTTTTCCCTACTTTACACTAGTACACTTGTAAGAATATGTCAAAACTATAAGAAGGGTTGTAAGAAATATAAGAAAAAAACTAAAAACTCTAAGAAAGAAACACACAACAAGAGTCACAATGTTTAATGGTTGAGTGGTGATGTAAAAAATATGATGGTTGAGTAGTGAAATGATAAAATCAGAGTAGGTGAATAAGAAAGAAGGAGAAACAAAAAATCATCAAAAATTAGAAATGAATGAGTTAGGGAAAATTCCAATTGTTTTTCTTTAAATGTGATATTACTTCATTTAGTAAAAAATGATAATATGGGATACCAATTCAAGAATAAATCCATCCCAATTATCAAGAGGGGTTATTATTAACTGGGAATTCTCAGTAGTTTGTTGATTTCTGAGTATTCTTAGTGAGTGAAAATGGATAAATTAGTCCCCCAAAGATCATTTTATCATTTATATTGGTGTGTCATTCACTGATTCAAACATTTATTGTCAAAGATCTTGGGAAATAATTTCTTAAGAGATGAAAATGGGTATTGATTCTTGAAGGTTTTGAAAGTAATGGTTGTGAGAGAAAAAGAAACAAAAGTATCCTAGTTGGGAATGACATAATGAAGTAAAAAAGAATCAATCCAAAACAATTTTTATTTCCCCCAATAATCTTTTATGAAAAAAATATTTTAGAAATTAGAGTTTGATGAATAATTCATAATAGCAACAACTAGATGCATAAGAAAGGAAGAAAAAGGCTTCTCTGTTGAGAAGCTTCATATCCTACTTTAATGAATTTACTCCAAGGAATGCATATGCCTTCCTCATTTTAAAAGTAACCATATTTCAAATCCTACTTCACACCTATCTATTATAATCTCCCATCAAATCCCTATTCTCCATGTGGTGGCTTTCACTATTCATTATCTCAATCCCATGGCCCGAGCTAAGTCCCTCTAACATATGTGAAAAACCGACAAGAATTATAGCACATGTGATCATGCTCCTTAAGTTTCAAGATTCCTTAGTAATATTTGGTGTACTTACTCAAATTTCTAGTTTTAAAGTGTCTCAAACTCCTCCTATTTAATTCAAAAATTAGGGTGAAAATTAATTTCCCAAATTAATGTATAAAACAAAAATAGGGAAGATTTTAAAATATAAATTCATTGACACGATATAAACAAAAATCAATTTGAAAAAAGATATTTCAATAGTAAAATCACAAAATTATTCTCTCTAAAAAAATATAAAAAATTAAGGCAAATAACCTTTAATAAATTTAGTACAAAACACCATTTTTATTGAAATATTGAAAGAATCACTATTTCCAATAAAATTATGCAGTAGTAAATATTTTTCCATTAAATGCATATTTTTATCATTAAGATACAATTATTAATCAAAATGGATGTGAAAAAATTATTCAAAATATTCCACATAAAATTACACCACACTTAAGATATTTTTTATCCTTAAGAAATCATTTAAACAATTTCAGTGAAAGAAAATAAATTCCAATAATGAAAAACTTGGATGCCTTTGATGAGTTGATTTTAAAATGTATTTTCCCTCATGGACTCACTCAATTAATTTATTTATAATTTATTTAATAAAAAATTTGTTTATCTAAAAAATTATTTTAGATTTTTTAAAATGAGTGAGATTAAAATTTTTATAAATACCTAAAAAACACTTTTTATTTATTTTAACTAATAAACTATTATTTTTCATCCAAGTGAACATTATCACATAATTAACATAGATTAAATAGACACAACCAATGATATAGTGGGTTTAATAATTAAAATAATAAATAATTAACTCAACTAATAGTTTTATCTTAAAGAAATAAGAGTTAAACTAGGATTAAAATTTCATTTTGTAGTGCATTAAATGCATGGCCTGTGAGTTTAAAGTTGAGTCAAAATGATCAAAACCAATTATGTTTGTGAATACTATTGATAATTTTTTTCCAAATTTAATAATTTATAGGGAAATTCCAATGATATTCCAAGATTTATTCAATGGTTTAATAGAAAACATTAACCACTTAAAGAGGAAAAACACCCCAAAACTTCAAAAAAATTATTATCAATGAAAGTGAAAATTGAATCTCAAGAATAACTGAATTCTAAAAACAATCCAATATTGTTTTATATATTTATACTTAAGGAAAAAAACATGAAAAACAATAGAAATGAAATATATTCTCACTGTAATAGTAAAAAAATCATGAAAAGGGTTTAATAGAATTTAGAAAAATACAGATGCCAAAATTCAAGCAGTTTTCACAGTAGGGTTCTAAAAGAACACACTTTTTATTAAATGATATAATATAAATATTTTTAATAAATATTAATTAAATAAACATGTTCGTCACTAATTACATAAATAAATATTATTTTATAACAAATCTAGATAATTTTATCATAAGAAAAGTGAATAATCATGGTGTTAAATAAGGTTTTAATTGATTTAAAATGATTTTCAACATGATAGGGAGAGGACAGAATAACACTGATAAATTTAGAATAGATTCTATTTCAATTAAGTTAAAAAATTTATTAACCCCCCCCCCCCCCCCCACACACACACACACACACAAAATTGGTTTCATGTAGTGGACATACCATAAACAACATCAAATACTTATTCCAACAAAAAAACAAAAGGGGAGGAGTGAAGAACATAATTTAAAAACACAGCTCCCTTGAAAAATAATCTTTTATGAATTTTAAATTCATCCAAGGACAATTTACATTTTTTTATTAGGTATTACCCCCTCTAGTTGATCTATTTTTAGTACCTACAAGTTGAAATAAATTATTATTATATTCCATCAATTAAATTTTGTAATAGAGAAATACATAGGTCAAGTTTGAATGAAAAATGATTCAACTAGTTTCAACACGCAACTCTTTCTTACAATCTACTAGAGATCAGCATTTTCGATTGGCTCTTCAACATGTGATATATTGTCTCTTACAGTTAATCAACACTTGAACACATGTATGATTTCCTCTTAATACTTATAGTCATTACTTATTGTGGTTGATCAATTCATGGTTTATCCTACCTTTATTTATTGAATCCAATCAGACTCACGGTCATCCCTCCCTTTACACTTATGGTTGATTCTAAATTCTCACTCGTGGTTGATCAGATCAATGGTTGATCTGGTAATTTTTCTTACCATGTTTCCTTTTCTATTAAAATCAATTTGACTCATGGTCAATCAGTATTATGATCGATCCTATCTTCCCACATCCATTATAAATCATGGTCAGTCCTCCATTTACACATGTGGTTAATTATTTTATAGCAATTGTGGTTTATTGGAGTCATTGTAGATCTATTTCTTTGTCTTTTAGATGATTTGAATCTTACATAGCTAAGGGGTGCTTAGTGGTTCACATATCACCCAGAGAATAATTACAGTTAATTATAAAACAATAATATTAGTTACTTAGAAATAGTAGTATAAAAAAGTGATAACAAAGATGACATATAAGAATAATTGTTTTTATTTAAGTAAATTAAAATAGTAATAGGGTCCATGGGTTGACACCCAAGAAGTATTTATTTTAAATTTATCTATTAGACTCATTGTAATCTTATCTTTCAATCACATAGATAGAAACCAATCCCTTTAGATACCCCTCATAGTAGTGATTAAAAATTTTTCCATTAACTAAGAAGGTATATTCTCTTCTCACACTAATTTAATAGATTTATTAACAAGAACTCTCAAAATGGTGAAAGGTCGAGAATACCTGGTTTTGAGTTTTCCAAGAAAAATATTAAACCTTGAATTAAAATGAAGAACTCTCTTATCAAATTTAAATTTTGTATTTTGAATGATGAAATTATTTTTATATATCTTTTTACATCATATAACTCTTATATGATTCCCTTTTAATATCATCTAACCAACTCATCTCCAGTAACCTTATCTCACCAGTAGATTCAAAATAAAAATCTAAAGACTTTATTTCCCAAAAAAACTTGTGTTAAAGCTCCACAGGTAAATAGAATGTTTCTAAAAAGAGTAGTCTATAAATATACATTCCTATGGGCATTTCAAAGAAAACCTTATAATCCTACAAAGCCTCATCAAACTTTAAGACTCGATCCTTCCTTGAGCTAAAAATTGTTTCATCCAAGATGTGTTTAATCTCCCTATTTTAAACCTCATCTTTTCTACTATATTGAGGTTGGTAATTAGTGCCATTTTTCTACACACACTCACATTTTTTCATTAAATCCTTAAATTTAAAGTTCTTTTAGTGTGCTTTATAATCAATGATAAAGGTTTGGACACCCCAAATTTGGAAAAAATATTATCTTTGATGAATTTCACTACACTATTTACTTGATTATTTGGAATCACAAAAACCTCAATTCATTTGGACATATAATCAAAAACTACTAAATTGTATTCATTTCAATGGGAATATGGTAAATGTCACATAAAAATCATCCCTCATAAATAAAAAATTCCAACATCTATAATCCCCTTTTGAGGAAGATCCAATTTTCTACCAACAATTCCCATTATTTGGAATTTTTCACAACCAAAAATAGGGTTTATAGTATATTTAAAAAGTATAGGAAAATAAAATATAGATTGAATCATTTTTTAGGTAGTTATTTATACCCCATGTTTTCCTACCCAGTCATTTTTTTCATCTGGGAAAAGTGAATCTATCTCCCTTGGGTCATCAATTGTGGCATTGGGTTGCATAAATAGGTGTTCAAAAACTAAATTTTTAGCTCTTGGATTATCTATAATCTATAAATCAAATTATTTCAATAAAAGGATCCATATCACCAGTCTTGGTTTTAAATATTTCTTAGGCAACAAGTACTTTAGGGAAGTATGGTTAGTAAAAATTATGACTTTAGATCCAATCGAATACTAACTAAACTTTTCTAAGGAAAAAATTTGCTAACAACTCTCTCTCGGTTTTGGTGTAATTATTTTGGGAATCATATAGAATTTTACTATCATTATACTCCACAATAATTCTTGTTTACTTCCTCTAACCCAAAATATCCCCTATGACAATATCATTGGAATCACACATTAACTCAAAAATTAGTTTCCAATATGAAGTAGTGATGATGGATGAAGAGGTAAAATTTTACTTAATAATATTGAAAGACTCAAGATATTTCTCATGAAAAAATAAATGGCATGTCCTTAACCAATATAGTATAAAGAGGTCTTGTGATTTTAGATAAATCCTTAATAAATGTCCTAATAAATCGACATGTCTTAGAAAAATATTAACCACGTTAACATTTATTGGTGGGGGAATATTTTGAATCAACTCAATTTTAGAATTATCAACCTGTATCACCCTATTTAAAACCTTATGGTGCATCACAATTCCCTTGGTGACCATTACTTGAAATTTATCCCCATTAAGAACCAAATTGTTCTCTTGACACCTTTTCAAAACTAGTTCCAAGTTTTCAAAATATCTCTCAAATATGATTTCTACAATAGAGAAATAATGTATAAAAAATTCAACAATACTTTCAATTATGTTTGAGAAAATATAAATCACACATATTTTGGAAGATATCTAGGGAACCACATGGTCTAAAGGGAATTAACTGGTAAGAAATTGTCCCAAAGAGTCATGTGAATGTAGTATTCTCCAAATCTTCTAGGGACAGAGGGATATTTTTGTAACCAAAATAACCATCTAGAAAATATAAGAATTTATTCCTTGATATCCTCAGAAGAATTTAGTCCAATAATAGCATAGAAAAATGGTCCTTTCTTATAACTGAGTTGGTCTTCCTAAAATAAATACAAACCCTCCACTTAGTTTCTATTCTAACCTGGTTTTGTTTATGTTTTTCACTAGTTACAATAATGTGATCCCCCTTCTTTGGAACCACTTGAAGCAGGATGAACCAAGTTCTATTATATTGGGACATATAATCCTAACATCAAGGAGTTTTATCACTTAATATCTCACAAATTCTTTTATGTTTGGGTTGACCCTAAACCCTTGAGTTATTATTAATATCGTTTGGGATCCTGTGTATTTAAAATAAAGTGTTAGTCCATTTTAATTTAGCTATAAACCATCATATGATTGATTTATATCCTTTCAGAACATCCAACAACCTTTCCTACGGATTTTTACTTAACTTAGAAGATATAATAACTAGTAGTGAATATCTTCCACCTAGAAATGAGTATTTTATATGAGATGGAAGTATTTTGAGATTTAATTTAGGCGATTATTAGATAAATGGTAGACTCTTGGGTCTTGGTGGCCCATGGTTTTCAATGTGTTTCTTAATGATTGAATGAGAGCTAAATAAATCCTCATCTTCACCACTGTCCTTATTAGAAAATCCCTCATACTCAAGTTCTAGATTTATTTTAATAATGTTTTCCTTAAAAACTCATCAATTTGTTATAAAAATTCACCCTCATACTTATCAAATGGATCCTTTTCTTTACACAAACTGGTTCCCATAAAAGTTTTAGGAGGTTTAAGTCCCTTATTAATCTCATCAATTATTCTTAAAAATTATTCTTATTCTTCATCAAAAGGTTCTTCAAATTCCAAATGCTTATCTCTAGAACATTGTCTAGTTTTGGAGGTACCTTGCTTCTCTCAAATGAATTAAACTCCTTATATTTTTCACAAAAATTGAAGTTTAATTTTCCTTTGTCAACATTTATCACCACTTCTTCAGTTTCAAGGAAAATACTAACAAGAATAATAGGGTCTTCCTTGACTCACTCTATGTCTAGGAAAAGAAAGGCAGTCAATAAATTTTTCTCCAACTCCCACTATCAAATCATCCACTCTTCCTATGGGGTGTATAATTGAGAAATAAATCAACTAAAAGACCACTTTGGTGGGAAATAGGTATCCCAATATTAGCTGTAATGGATCATATTTATATTTTCTCTAAGTTCAAAAATGAAAATGAACTAACCACTATTTCCAAAGGTTTATGGGATAAAAAAAATACCATGTTCTTTGATATTAGGGGTATTCTATTCTGAAAAAAAATTCAATCCTCTATCAGGATATAGGTGGAAAAATCCTCTAAGTTGTTCTTGTTTGAAATATATTTTTTCATTATAATCAGATTTGATAGAACTTGAATTAAATCTTGAAGGGATGGAATATTAATGTGAATATATTAAAATATCTTAAGAAATTTGTTCAGTTCATGTTATTGGTTATTCATCTTAATTATTTGAGGGAAGGGGAAGTTTGTTGCAATATTCTTAAAAATAGTATACATCTACCTAGGTTCTTCCTTACTCTTTTATTTTCCTTTATTATTCTGAAATTTATACCGTTTTATTATTGTTTTTTTAGGTAGCATATTAGGGTTTATCTCATTTTATCCATGGCCATCTGGATTTCCACATTCTGGAAACTCTGAACTTTTTTTATACTCATTAAATTTTTCATATTGGTTTATCCTAGGTTCATTTCCTTCTTCCTTATGAGTTTTTAAACCACTCCTGGTGGTTACTTCCATGTAATTTTCCCTAGGTTTTATTCTAGTGGTTCTAGGAAGTTTCCCCTATCTCTTGTATTCATACCTCGAGCTAGAAATTCCATTTGTAGATCTAGATAATGCATCCAATCATCTAATTAATATTTTTTAGATTCATATTGTATATTTGTTTATACTTATGAGAATCTATCATACTTAAAATTTTATGAATGATCCCTTCAAGAATCATATATAAAATAGTGGTTTCCACCCTAGTTTTATTTTTGAATTTTTATCTGGGCTACTATATAAATCTAGGGGAGGTTGTTTTAACATTCCTTTCTATATCTATAACAAATTAGGGTGGTTCCTATAACCTTGATTATAATTTTTAGAAAATTATTCATCTCTAACTTTCATACTTGTACCATACCTGAAAAAATTAGCATTCTATAATGGTTGGGATGGAATTCCAAAATTAGGATTATAGTATTTAGAGTGACTCAAAGTGACACATTTTAGGAATTTATATCTAAGGCTTTAGTTCTTAATTTTAATTTTAATTTTTTTTACACTTTTTTGGAACATTTATTCATTAAGGACTCGATTTGGTCCTTTATTTAAGTTTATAATTCACTTCAATCCCTAATATAGTGGTGAACTCTCCCCTATTGACTCTCCTTCTTCAAGAATATTTATGTTGTGAATTAAGGGAAATAATTTTATTAATAATTTTATGTTATTCATTAGTATTATCTATTTAATTATCTCCACCCTCTTTATAAAACCTGGTGATTTTTTCTAAAATATCCTTTAGGTATTTTAGGATATAATTTTATGAAATAGGATTCATAAACCTGTTCCTAAGTTTCAAATATGTTTTCATCTAATAAAATAAACTAGTTATTAGCACTTTCCTTTAAAAAAAAGGAAAGACTCCCATTTTATGATCATTTTAACTTAACACAAGAAGCGGAAGTCTTTGTGCTATATTATAGAAGTGCCTAATGAAGGCAAGAAAGTCCTCATTGAGAATTTCATTCAATGTGTAAAAAAGTGAAAAGTATGAGTGATTAAGTTCACAATTCCTAGATCTAATGATCATCTTAATACAATATGAGTTTCCTAAAAATTGAAGAAGTTGAATCTTCATCATTATAGGTGGTTCTAAATTGTGATATATGAGGTTAGGTTAGAAATTTTGTTCATTTTACACTGGGACTCTATCTCTAGTTTTCCTTTTTATCCCTAGTATTTTTCCTAAAAGAACTCATATGCTTTTCTATTTTAGGATTAATAGGATCTAATTCTTGTAAGTTTTATCTTGTGTGTTGGACATTGATTTTAGTTTTTTATTAATTCTTATGAAATTGAATTTATGTGTGTAATTTTTAAAGTTTTTGAAATTTTCTTGGTCAAACCCACCTTACCCAGTAATAGAGATAAAATTTGGTAATTTCTTATTACAATTAACAAATAATTTATTTACTTTTCCATACTTAACAATAGTACAATGGAAATAAGGGGTCTAAACCATAATAATTATTGTGTGAAATCTATGAAAATGAATCAAAAGTTTAAGTAAGGAACACGCAACAAATAGAACTAGGTTTAATGGTTGAGTGGTGATGTTCATAATGTTATGGATGAGTAATGAAATGATTAAATAATAGAATATAAATAATAGAAGATAAATAATAAATAAGGTGCAAGAAACATGTAATAAAAACCATAAATTAATGAGTTAAGGTAAATTCAAATTTTCTACCTTTAAAAGTGATATTCCTTCATTCAATACAAAATTATAATCTAGAGAACCAATTAAATAATAAATATAACTTAATTGTAGAGAGTGTTATTTCTCAATTGGTAATGCACAATATTTTTTTGAATATTGATTATTCTCAGTGATTGAAAATATATAGATTGGTCCCACTAAGAACAATTTGTCATTGATCTTAGTGTGTAATTATCTAATTCAAACATACCTTATCAAATATTTTGAGAAATAATTTCCTAAAAACTGGAAACTATAATCAAGAATCAATCACCATTGATTTTGATTGTGGTTTTTTAGATTTTAAGAAAATATTTGTCAAAATATTTGACAAGAGAAGTTTTGAATCAGTCAATCACACACCAAGATCAATAAAAATATGATCTTTGTGGGAATAATTCTCTCTTTTCACTCATTGAGAATACACAATAGTAAAAAAAATGGTTGGGTATTCACAGTTGAGAAAAAATCCTCTCTATGGTTTGGTTGGCCTCATTATTGATTTTTTTTTCTCCATACTATTCATTTCAATTAAATGAGGGGATATCACTTTTAAAAGAAGACAATTGGAATTTCCCCTAACTCATTCATTTCTAGTTTTCATTGTTTTTTTGTTTCTATTTATTTCTTCTTCATCCTCTCCACTTTCGTCATTTCTCTACTCAACCATTGCATTTTGTACATCACTACTCAACCATTAAACCTTGTACTGCCTATTGTGTGTTCCTTTCTTGAAGTTTTGAGATATTTTCTTGGATTTTTCAAAACTCTTATTGTGGGTTAGACCCCTTTTTAATATTTTACTAGTGTTAAGTATGTAAAAAATTGATATGTCCAAAAAAAACCTAACAAATTTTAGCACTATTGTCGAGGAAGGAACATACGATCAATTTTTTTCAAAAACTTTAAAAAATTCAATTGAAAATCATATTTCAATAAAAGAACAATTTTTATTTCCCCAAATATTATTTTATCCAACAATAATGTTCTAGAAATAATAGTTCAATTATTAATTCATAATATAAAAAAAGTAAATAGATAATAAAGGAAGAAAAGGTATTCTCTATAGAGAAGCTCCAGATCCTACTTCAACTATCACTGAGTCACCTGGTTCTCCTCAATTCCACTTGATCACCAAGTGATTTCAATGGTGATTTATCACTCAATGATTCAATAGCCAAAAAGTAATCATGCACTAACTCTAACTCTACATATCATTGTTAGCTTCTCCCGCCGAATACTTGGTCACCATGTGTCAATTGTCACTGGTGATCATCTCCTTCCTAAGGACCAAGATGATCTTCTCTAATAGATGTTGAAAATCCATAATAATTATGTCTCATGTGATCCTTCTCCTTTACCTTCAAGCTTAATTTGTATTCTTTCATATTCTTCCTCAGAGCACTAGCTTCGAAGGGTCTCTAACTCCTCTTTTTTAATTTGAAAATTAGGGAGAAAGTTAATTTTCTAAATTGATGTATAAAATAAAAATATGTAACATTTTGAAATATAAATTCATTAACCATAAATCAATAAATAACATTAAAAATATATATTTCAATAAAATTCTCACAAATTTATTGGATTTTAAAAACATATAAAAAATTAAGGAAAACACATTTAATCAATTTAGCACAAATCACTATTTTTATTAAAGTATTGAAAGATTGACTATTTCCACTATAATTATTCAATATTCAATATTTTTCCATTGTAAGTGCAATTTTTAAATTAAAGAAAAATTATTTATCAAAATATATGTGTAAAAATGTATTCAAAATAGGCCACATCAATTAGAGTGGATGATTTGTGAATCAATGATACACTATCTAAAGGTGAGAGGTTTTAGATTGTGTTGTTATTCAGTTATGAAGGTTTTGGTTGAAGTTGTGTTTTATGTGTTGGAGGGTAGTAAACAGACCAAAATTGAGATATTATTATCAAGAAATACCTTGGATAATTTTTTGGGGTTTTTTATTTAAAATACTACTAGATAATACTTCATAATAGGATTTGGAAGTCATACCATGGTGATTAGAGGAGTTTTAGAAGAATATGGAGAAAGTTATAATAGTTCTGTCTGGATGAATACAATTGTGGCATAACCACATGGATCTATTTGTATAAGGTCTTTCATAAGATTAAAATTTTATGGATGGAAGAGTGATTTCACCATGAATGGTAGATCCATGAGGTAATGAAGCTATGGTAGGTGAGGTTGAGGTTATATTGGAATAACTCAAACCTATGGATGATTAACTGATACAATATCAGTTTATAATGAGTTAAGTTACGTCATGATAAGACTTGTGTGAGATTAAATAAAATAAATGTAGGAATAAAACTATAATTATTAAATGTAAATCATTTTATAGTGGGTATGACTATTCTATAAAGCAATTGAAGCTGGTATCCGGTGTTCTGATTAGAAGTGAAAGTTGCACAGTGGACAGAGGCTTGCACCATGGTGATCTAATCAAAGGTAAACCCTGAGTTTTTCTCCATGACATGATTTTTTGAGTCTAATCTCTGAAACTTAGAGGTGAAGGGATTTACATAATGTAATAATTACTCACACCTTTGTGATTTCAGAATTAATATCAGTATAGATACGAGTTTTCAAGTGGAAAAAGGCATTATGTAATAAAACTAATGGTCATACCACAAAGGAGTCTAGTCAAAGAGATTATCAAGAATTAAAATTTCCTCTATTTTATGAATAATTCTAGTTTGGGGTTTCACATATATTTGAAGTCTTTTTAGTTGAATTTATACTTTCTAATTAATAAGGATCAATGTTTAATTAAACTAGAAACTTATAGATTCTCTTGAGATTTGGCTGATATCTTTCACTAGAAAAAGAGAAGGAAATTTTTAAAGGAAAAAGAGTAATTCTAGAAATGTGCTGAAATGTTAGAAAGAAGAAAGAAGGAGACCCACTAGTCTATCTCACTGAAGCATAATAGGGTTAATCATATGGATAAAGGAGGATTTGGTTGATACAATGTCAATTGTATAACATAATTTTTGGTTCATGATGATTGTGATATATTTTATTATAGGAAAAGTGGGATTTTTGAGTGATTGATAGCAATGAGTTCTCAGTTTTGTGTGGATTACAAATCCGTAGTGTTAGTACAAATGCTCTAAATTATAAAAAACACACAATATTATTAGTAATTTTAGTACACAATCATGGATTTGTAATAAGAAAACATAACATCATTACATAAGGAAATGTAAAGGAATTTAAATTAATTTTAAAAGATAAATGAAGAAAAATGTATGGAAACCCTTAGTTAGATATGGTCCTTCCAAAATCTTGAGGATTAACTCCTTAGATTCTTGTATTTTGGTCTCTCAAAATATAGATTTAGATAAGGTTTTAGGAACCCTTACTTTACTAAGTATCTTAATAAAAACTTTTAATATCAACTTCAGGAGAGAAATAGTGAGAGATTTTAAAACTATTATAAACTCAAGCCTCTTTTCAAAGATTCTAGAGAGGTGAAATGAGAGAAAAACCATGCTCAATGGTTTTATAGTGGATATAAATGGTATTATGGTTGGTTTTTTGTAAAAAATGATAGGTAATTTTTCATTAATTTCTAAATATAGGTCTTGGAATTTAGATTATGGAAAAATAAAATACCATTGGACTTATCATGATTTTAAAACACAGTATTTAAATATTAGGGCATGGTTTTATAATTTTGTAATATTAAGTTCCAATAACCCTTAAATTATATTAATTTGGACATGGAAAATAATTTTATTCATAAATATATTTTTTTAAATATTATAAAATATTTTTTTCTTTGGAAGCATCTTCATATTTTTGGAAAATTAATTTTATCAGTTTTTTATAAATTATTCTAATTAATAAACATATTTTCCCAATTAATCCTATATATATTAATTATTACATCATTATTATATTATAATGAAGTAATAATTATTACTGTATTCACAATCTATATTTCACTATTTACCTAAAAATTATTCTATCTTAGAAAATTATGAAAAATTTAGCATTGTCTAATTTCAACATTCGAATTCCAAATTTTAATTCTTTTTTATGAAAATAATTCCCTATATATAAGAAGTTTAATTTCTAAATAAAAACTTTAGTGTATTTTGAAAATAATCATTTGGTTCCAAAAAATTAAAAAATATTCTTTAATAAATCATATTTTTATTATATGACATATGTGGGAGATTATATTATAAATCATTAATCAATATAAATTATAAATAATTATTAATTATATTATTACCAAATGATTTTATGTATTTTATTGGAAACTTTCATGTAAAATATAAATATTATTATTGCAATGTTTTGATTCCAAATGGTTAGATTCCAATGGACAACTTACCCTTCCAATGGTTATATTACCCCTTGTACATACACTCCATTATAACATGTAAAATCATTTGTATCTTTATCTTATTTCATCAAACATTTCTATTCCATTACATATTTTTTATTAAAAAAAGAAATAAATATTATACATGCTTCATTATTTTTATAGTATGATTCTCCATAGTTTAAGATTATGGTGGTTCCCTATATTTTTATTTGTTCTATGGAACTAGTTTTGGTAATTATTTAGAATGTAATTTTCTAATGTGTATTGTACTATAATTATGTAATAAATAATTTTTATTTATTATAGTAATGTTCCGAGTCTTACATTTCCCCATGTTAAATAATATTTTCTTCAAAATTTATGATATATGTATGCCAATCTATAAACAAATGTGGGTAATTATTCATCATTGCCTCCTTTGGTTCTCACATTTATTCCTCTGACTTTCTACTCCTCCACAGTACTTTCACTAGCCGATTTGTCCAACTTTGTGGCACTTTCCCTCTAATATAAAAAATTTATATAGGATAATCATTATAATCCAAGTCAGGTTTCATCTCTATTTTTTTAGTGTTGAGTACATGTATTGAGTCTAACATGTACTTCCTTAATAGTGATATATGAAAGATGTCATGAACTTTAGAGAGGTTGGGGGGAGGCATAGCTAAATAGTAATCCAAAACTCTATTTCTCTCTAAAAAATTTAAAGGCTCAATATACCCAAGACTTAGATTCCCCTTCTTTTCCGACCAAAAATTAATTTTTTTATTAAAACACTTTTATGGAAAAGTGAGAAACCACACAAGTAAAATCTAATCCGAAGGTCACCCAACACAAAAGTATATCACAAAGTCATTGAAAACAAGACTAAGATTGTTAGAACTACATACCTGATATAATCCCCATTGAAGTGCTTAAACCTTCATGCTCGGGTCATCCCAGATTAAGTCTTCAAATCGGGTAGCTAGCTTGTCCCAAGTCTGGATATATTTCTCCACATTGATCTTTCGTGAATTGAAACCCCATACCAAAATAAAATCTTGGTGGTTGATCCAATCCCTTTTCTCCTTACTAACATCTATTTTAAACTCTCTTTCAAGAATTATTTCAACCTACTCCCTTGAGGCATTAAGTTTGATATCATTTTCATGTATTTATACATTAGAATCAAGAATTAAGTCAAGATATTGAGTCTTCTCTCCTTCCTTATTTCCTGCCACATCACCCTCCCCTTGATTGTGGATGTCTTCATGCTTAGATTTAAGCTTTCCACTTCCTAGGCCAGAACATTCCATATTTTGAGGTTTTGGTTTACTATCCTTTTCATTTTCCTTACTAGCTTATCTTGTTTGCATTGTCTTAGGCAGTTGGGAGTAATCCTTCCTCCCTTTAGATCCCTTCCCTTTAGACACAACACAGCTCCTTGCATCATGGTTCCCCTTCTGAACCTTCTTCTTCCTTGGGCAATGGATACCTATAATTCTCACTCCCTCCTCACTGCTAATAGAAAATTGATTAGAGACCTCGGCTTCATTCTCCCCCTCAAAGAGAATTTGAACACCCTGGGGATATTCCACAACCAAAGGTGCGCCCACATCTGGAGAAGTCCCCAGGGCCCAAACCAGGAAGTCGGCCTTCATACATCCATTAGATAGTCGGTCTGTTTCCTGATCCTGAATTGGACCTTCCTCCATCGAACCTTCAAAACGGTTAACAAGACTGATGTTTTCTTGATCATTTTTCAGTTTGGACATGGTCATTGTATTTACTCCATCCCCTAGAACTTTTGTCTTCTTGGTACCTATAGAGCCTCCCTTACTTGTTGCATAAGCAACACTTACATGATCAGGGGCGTGACCATAGAAAACCGAGTCATCATTCTATCCCGAAGATCCTATCTTCTGAGGGACTAAAATATTCTGGTTTGGCGTGACCCAAGATGGGGGCCTTGGCAGTGGAGGCACTAAGACTCCATTCTCCATGGTATCATCAAATGAAGGAGAAAATAAAGGAACAAAAAGGTGATCCACTTCCAAAACCGGTCATGCTTTATGGTTGACACCCAAATCACGCTTCAAGGAATTAATGATATCCGAGACCTTTGGTTCTTCAGGTCATGTTTCTTCCTTAGACCCCTAATTGACGACCGAGAGAACCAAAGGAGATAAAGACCCATTTTTTTGAACATCATTCACCACCCCAGAATGTATCAAGTGACTCTTCTGACAAGTAGTGGATAAATGCCCCAAGAGACAACATGAATAGTATAATTCTATCCAAGATTCAAAAACCACTGATTGTTTGCACCGGAATTCCTCTCCGATGGTGATCCAGATATATTCGACAGGAGGTTTGCAAGTATCCACCAAAACACAAATGAACAGAGAGATGAGATGACACACAAACTCGGTTCTACTATCCTAACACATGAATTGTCTAATCATATTACCAAGCATACGGATTATACCAGGATTTTGGAAGGGGAGGGGGAGTTCAGGAAGACTAACCCACAAAGACGTAAATGGATTGTCACATTTCATATAGAAATCATAGGACCAGCAAGCAAGGTATAAGTGTGATCCATTTCATATGTGAGGAGCTCTGGACCACACTAGGATCAGTTCCTCCTCTAACGAGAAATGAATCATCATGTGTTGCTTGTCAAGGATCCCCACAACCACTCTGTCTTGTAAACCCCAGAAAGGAAATACGAATCTGTCAAAATCGTTAACTGAAGGAAGACGATTCCTGAAGCTTTCCAACAGGGTCATATTTAACCAATTCGAGGATTCATTGAATTATGAGGGGGATAATGGAAGGTTAGGGTAACCGCCATGAAGATCTGGGACTTTAGAGCTGAGGTTGATGGCTGGGAAGGAGGGAAGAAAATCAGGATTTGAGAAGGGCGAGAAGGAAGGTTTGGAGGCTGTGGAGAATGAAGGGAGTCCCTCCCCCTCGAGCGGGGGAGGGACTGGGCTCATGGCCATCGCCTCCTAGGGTATCCCTACTCGAGCGCCGAGAGAACGATTCTATTTCCACATTAGGCACTCCTTAGATTCCCCTTCTTATTAAACCATATAACACCCTTCCATGATGATAATTTCAAGAAGATATGATCCCCTACTTTGAATTACAAGTCCTTACTCTAATTATTAGCATAACTTTTTTGGTTTTTTTGGTTCATCTTGTCATGACTCTTGATAGATCACACTTTCTCAGTTGTCTTCTAAATGAGTTCTGAACCAACTAGTTTCCTTTATCTAACTTCTTCCCAATAGGTTGGAGTGTTGTAACTTTTCCTATACCATGACTTTCATGGTGCTATTTTTATACTCAAATGAAATATATTTTTGTATTAAAATTACAAAAAAGGTAAATATTGGTCCCATATTCATTATAAGTCAAGTGATCATGATATTAGTATGTACTATAATGTTTAAATAGTCCATTCAAACTTCCCATTTGTTTGAGGTAAATAGGCGATGTTAAAATGTATCTTAGAGTTCAAATACTTCTAAAGACTCCTTTAAATTTTTTATGTGAAATTAGGTTCATGATCAAATAAAATTGATAGAGGTTCACCATGAAGTCGCACCTCTTCATTGATATAGATCCATACAAGATGCTTTAGGGGTATATTCCCCCTTATTTCTAGGAAATGTTCATACTTGTTAAGGTAATAAATAATGAACCATATATTATCATTCCTCTTATATATCTTCATAATTTTAGTAATAAATTATATTTTAATATTATTCCACTTCTACATTGGTATAAGGAGTGTTTTCATGAAACCCTTAGGATGTTGTCTCTTATCCTTTACATATTGGCACACCAAAAATCTTGAAACATAATCAAAAATTTCCCACTTCATGTTATCCCACTATAATTATTCTCTTAAATTCTTGTACATATTATTGCTACTAAGGTGTATAGATAAATTTGAGCGATGATCTTCATCTATAAATTCCCTCTTTAGATCAATAACTGATGGAACACATAACCTCTTTAGAATATTTAAAACCCCATATTTAGAGATGAATTCCTTAAGTCTCCCATCATTCATTGATTTAAACTTATTTTATTCATATTTTTATCTTATTGGGATCTAGTTATCTTCTCTATTAAATATGGTTAGTAAATAACTTAGAAAAGGAATGATGTTTCCCTTACCCTAATAATTTCTATATCCAGCTTTACTAAATCCATAAATATTAGATCCTTGTTTATCCTTATCATGGAAAAAACTCTATGATCCTTGATTATAAATGAATCAACTACCTTGTTTACCTTCATAGGGTGGTATTTTGTTGTGTAATTATAGATCTTTAGTAGTTACAAATATCTCCTTTGTCTCATGTTGAGGTCTTTCTATATGGATATATACCTAAAACTCTAATGATCCATATATATATATGGAATCTCTCACAATAAGGATAGTGTATCTATACTTATAAGGAAAATATTATAGATGCTAACTCAATATCATGAATTGGATAGTTTTTTTCATGGATGTTTAATTTCCTTGATGCATAAGTAATAAATAGATCATTTTTCATAAGGAGGCACCCAATTACTTTCTTCAATACATTGTTATATATCATAAATCCTTACAACCTAGATAGTAAAGTTAATATTGGTGCATTGACTAATCTCTAATTCAATTATTCAAAACTTTCTTCAAATTTCTTTTAGCAAGTGAATTTTACCCCTTTACATGTTAACATGGTTAACAGGTTAGCTAATCAATAAATTCTTTGAAAAAAATCATCAACAATAACCTATTAAAGAGACTAGGACTATCAGTTATATTCATTAGTTTAGTACATTATTTGACTTGATTAGTCTTTGAATAATCAAAAAATATCCCATCCTCAGAGACAATATGGACAAGAAAGGAAACTTTTTATATCTAAAAGTTACACTTACTGAATTTCCCATATAAATTCTTTTCTCAATGAGTCTTGAGAAATATTTTCAAGTGATTCTAATTATCTTAATATATTTTAGAGCATATAAAGATATCATCAATAAATACCACCATAAATTTATCAAAATAATCCTTGAAAAATATATTTCAAAAATTCATAAACACTTAGGGTGTATTAGTTAATCCAAAGGGAATTATTGTAAACTCATAATGTTCGTACCTTGTAAAAAATGCCATCTATGGTATATTATCCTACTTGAATCTTAACTAATGATAACCAAAATGAAGATCAATCTTTGAGAAGTATTTATCACCTTTAAGGTGATAAAACAAGTCATCAATACATGGTAAATTATACTTTTTCTTTATATTAATGTAATTGATTTATCTATAATCAATGAACAGCCTCATAGACCTATCCTTATTTTTTAAAAATAGGATATGGAATCCATAAGGTCAGAAACTAGATCTAAGGAATATCTTATCACAGAACTCCCATAGTTTTTTCTTTAACTCCACCAAATCTATTGGGGCTATTCTATAGGGAGGCATAGATATGGGCTTTTCATTAGGGATGAGTACAGTGGAAAACCCAACTTTATGTTTAGGTGTATCTTCAGGTAATTACATAGGAAATCCATTAATGTATTCTTACATAATATGTACATCCTCCATTATTTGAATATCTTTCCCATCCATAGACTGCATTTTCTCTTCTTATCATCCAATAATTTCATTAAGATGAGCTACCAGATGTGGTTCCATAAAACACTCGGATAAAAAAATTATCTCTTATAAAACAATGGATTCTATAACTCCGTCAAAAATTATAATATTATTATTTTGGAATTATATTCTTGAATTATGTTTTTAGATCCTTTCCACCTTGAGTATTATATCAATTTCAATCATAGTTATAATAAAGTTTTCAATTAAAAAATTTCTATGTGTCTTAATATAAACTTCCAAATATATCTATATTGAAATAATATTTACAATAGGTATTTTTATTGATAAATACTTCCTTAATGTATTAGTGGATGATTAAATGTTCTTAAAAAACATGAAAGATAGAAAAGAGTGTGTATATTTAGAATCAAATAATGCATTATCTTACTTTGAGTTTATGATCAAAGTACCTACTATCACTTCATTTAGTATTTCAAATTTTCCTATAGTAATTGTATAAGCCCAAAAAAACTCCATTGGATTATTTTGAGTTATATTCCCATTATGATGATACATTTATTATAATAGTTTCTCATATTCTTGTAGTTGAATCATTGTATAACACCTTATACCTTAAACAACCCATAATTACATGACTTATAACAAGCATTGCACTTTCTAACATTTATAGGATCTTTTTGAGTTAGTGTTTTAGAGAATTGGATAAAAAAATAACATAAAAAAATTTGAAATTACCATACATTATTCATTTTTTACAAAAAAAGGTTCTTTAGAAATACACATTTTCTTCATTCAAGGTAACTTCCATGTCTGGAAATATGACTTTATTAACATTTCAACCCATCCTTAAGCCTTGTGAAAAATTATTTTAAAATGTGGTATGAGAACATATATATATATATATATATATATCATCAAGGGATATAAAATAAAATAAACTCATTATTCCATTTTTAAACCTGAAAATCCATATGAAAGTTTTATTTTTTCACAATAAACATTTGATCTCAAATATCTGTTTACTTTTCCATGAAAAAAATTAATTTATTAATATATTTTGTGAAACATTTCATATAAAATAATAAAGGTAAACTAAAATTAATAAGTTTTTCTTATAAAACATTAAAACTCATGAATAACTTTCCTTAAAAAATAATCCTTTCACCTTTATAAAAAAGTCATAAAATTTCCTTAAAAACATAATCTCATTTCCTTACCTTTTAAAATCAAGATATTTACTTTATAAACCATTGAAATCATATCATGTTGGTACCTTGGGAAATTTTAATTACATTAAATCTTACAATAAACATTACATTTAAATCTCCTAACTAGACAATCCCCATATCTCTTAGAAGTAACCTATAACTGGTAAACTATATCACTTTACCTAATGCATTGGAGATTTATATCAGGCTCACCCATCATTAAAGCTATATAGAGATCACCCATCTTTCATATAAAATTTACAAGAACCATATCATGAATAAAACACATATAGATTTAAATTTAATCATAAAACCCAACTTAATTGGCATCCAAGACCATATGTAATAAAACTTTCAGCTATCTCTTAAAGATAAGAAAATGTTTTTATTTCCTTATAATTTTTTTAAACTAAAAATTGAAAAAATATTAAGAGAAATATATTATTTGATAATAAAAATGGAATATTTTAAATTAATATTGATAATTAATAATATTTATGATGGCAGGGAAAAATTCTCAAACTGTATACGTTAATAAAAACATTATTTTTGAACTTCAGTAAAAAACATAAAAACGACTTATTTGGTAAATGTTTAAAAGATTATTTTGTATAAATTTAAAAATAAAGTAAAAAATTAGTTTAAATTTATATTTAAAATCCTATTAATTACAAATAATAACATTCTTGAAACATTTTAAATAACATGGACATAGAAAAAGAAAATATTTGAAAGGAATACTTTAAAAGGTGGTTTTAATGAAAATATGCTTACCTTATGTCCTTTCTAGCTTCGTATATTTTCTAAATCCTAAATAATAAAATTTTATTAATTTTATTCTTGATTATTACCATGTTTTACTTAGTTACTAAAATGGTTAAATTCTCAAAGGGCGTTTTGGGGTTGTTCAGTTTATAACCTCATAGCCACATCGGTGGATTGACCATGGTCAAAGGGGTTATGGTTAAATTATCTAAAGAATATTAAAAATGTTATATTTATCATATTTATAAATTATATACAATTTTAAAACCAAACATGTAAGGCAGTTATGGAAAATGAACCACATCGTTTCATGGAGACGGTAGTCTGTATGTACACATGAATGTTGTTTTCATTTTTTAAAAAGGGTGGAAAAGAAAGAAATAAAATATTATTTTAATTTAATAGAAACATAAATATTTTATAATTATCATATTTATTCATTATATCCATCCTTAGTAAGATCCTTGTAAGGGGAAAATGAAAAATGAATCATATCACTTCATGGAGGGGGTATTCCAAACGTATGCATGAGCGACATTACCAATTTCCAACAGATGGAAAAATCAAGAAGGTAAGTAATATATTCTCTTTAAAGAATCATAATTATTTTATATATATCATATATATTCATTTTTTCAATCATTATAACCATCCAAATGATCCAGTGATGAAAAATAAAACACGTCGCTTAGTAAAGGTGGTATTCCACACGTACACACGAGCAACATTTTCATTTCTCATAAGATGAAAAATGAGACTAAAAAGGTTTATACCATAATAATAATAAAATTTTTTTATATAAGATAATTATTTTATTATTTCATAATTTTTGAAGAATATTTTATGTAGGTAAAAGAATACATAAACTTGAAATATGTCAATTAGGACTTATAACTTTTCCTTAGATATCTCCCTTTGGCTCAAAAATTAAGCCTTATAGGATTGGTATTTTGAGAATAAAATACATCTAGGAAATAGGTAGGTATTTTTGGACTAGGTTTGGTTTGTTATTTTACAAACTATAGTTCTCAAAAGGTGTGGGGAAGGAAGGATAGGAGGTTCTATTTTATTTGTGAGGGGAGTGGCACACTTGTAATTTTTCTAAAAATTTAAATATTATAAAGTCTTAATCTTGGTAAAGTGGATCAAAAACAATAAAATTTATAATATAAGGCTATAAGGGTCTAAATAACATAATAAAATAAAAAATTTACTAGTTTAGGTGACTTTTTCATCCTTATCTCTTAATTTTAACCCTCATTGACCTTTTTTACAATTACCATGATATCAAAGTTTTTTTACTCTATATGAGTCAAGAAAGTTATTATAAAAGGAAAAGTGGCCCATAATTGGAAAAAATTTGATATTATAGACCATATACAATTAAATTTGACAAATACAATATTTTATGAGTTTTAAATCATTAAATAAAACATTATTTAACATAATATACCATGAAGGTAATTTTTGGGAGTATTCACATTGTTTGACTTAAATAAAACCAATATAATAACTAAATTCAAATATAAACCTTTAACACCTTACTAATATGTTAAATTTATTTAAAAAATATTTTAAAATAATAATTTATCCAAATTTTATTACTTTTAATGTTTTTAAAAATAATTTACTTGATTTTTTAATTACTTGAACAAGAACTATGTCGACATTGTGTAACCACTTAAGGTAATTATTCAATCAATAAAAATAAAAAACAAATTACCATGATAAAAAAAATTAATTAACATATAAAATATTCATTTATATATGTACATAAACTATTTTTTATTCCTATGTAAAAATATTATAGATATTAAAACAAAGTGAGTGACGTTTTGTTTTTATTCTTTACTTAAAATCAAAAGAATGTCATTATCAAAGGAAAGTGGAAATAAATTTCCTTTTTTTGGAAAATTGGATGGTTATGGTTGAAATAAAAATATAAATTAAAATATAAATAAGTGTTAGGGAGAGTTTTAGGCCTTATCTCATAGTTTTAACCTTGTCTTACCCATTTTACACTTATTGAGGAGACAAATATTTATTACACTTACTATTCATAATACCTAAAAATAAAATGTGAATATTTAAAAAATTTGAACATAATGATCCCAAAAATGAAATAAAACTTTCAATATTCAAATTATATAAGTTTTAGAATTCTTTTTTAATAAAAATGCATAAAACTCAACGAAAAACTGTTTTTAGAAAAATGTGTTTTTAAGCCTAAAAATGAACTTATACCAAAATTAAGTATAATACTGATTCCTATATAATTAATTAAAATATATATAATTAAAAAAGAATTAATTTAATTTAATTTAAAATTAAAAACATAATGATACATTTAAATTACTCCATTTAATGAAAATAAATGATAGTTTTATAAAAATTTGTATTTTTTACTATTCACTTGAAGATAAATATCTTTTGAAAAATACCATGAATTCAACAAAATATTATATTGACATGAATATTTAAAAAATGGTATTTATTTCCTCAAATAAAATTTCTAAAAAGGTGATAAATTAATTAAAACTTATATTCACAAAATATAATAAAATACATTCTTGAAGAAAACATATTTTTAAAGCATAAAATGACTTTACAAAAACTTGAGTGCTTTTGAATCAATTAATATATTATATAAAAAGTTTATACATATTTTTTATAATATGTTTATTACTATTCATACCACCAATTTAATGTCTAGGTTATAATGATCACATTTAATATTTTTATAGTATATCGTAATTCGCATAAAGGTCAATGTAGCGTGGTAAGCTAGATATCGATCATAATATTATTTTAAGCCAAATTCTTGGGGCATTACACATTTTAAATTAGAAAAATAAATATTAAATTTATATTTATGAGATTTATGGACTTTATATCTATATTTTTTCCAAACTCCCATTCCATTTAAGCATGTTCTATGGTGTTTATTTCCATAATTATTACATATTATAAATTCAACCCTTTCCTTATTCTCCTTTTACATATTTCTCACTATATGGTTCTATAACACCATCTTATTAACTTTATTTCCTTTGAAAAAATAATACTTGGAGAATTAATTTTCTATATTGATAGAACCTGATATTATCTCCTCATGTGTTGAAATTTGTTGAGAGACTAATGCCCTTCAAATGCTTGGCTTGAACCCATCAAATAAGTGATGAATCTTTCTTTCTTGATTGTGTATATATTCCTCATTATTTCATGATAAACTATTAAATTCAACCTAATTATAATAAAAATTTTCATCTTCTCTTTTTCTTGAATTTAGGAATTTCCTTTCTATATCAACTCGTTTCTCATGAGGAAAGTACTTTTTAAATAATATCACCTTAAAACGTTACCATTCCATACTCTATCTCATCCTCCTTCTTAAGGTTTTGAATCAAGTACCACCATTGATCAAAATATATCCTTAAAAGATATATTTACATTATAAACTTATCCCATTAACTATATTTTAAAGTGAGAAAAATATCCTTTCAAGGTATTTAATCCATTATTTAACTACTAATGGATTAGTAGTTCCATTAACGGTTGGAGGTTGTTTCCTCATGAAGTAATCAAACATTGTTACACCATGATGAGAGGTAATGGGTTTTTCTATAAGACCAAAGTTCTTGGTCATGGACCAAGTAAACTACCCTAATGTAGTTATAATCTACTTAGCTCCAACAACAGGCTCATTCACTTACTCGGGAGGGAATTCCCTACATTAAATACAATTGTTTATATGGTTTCATTACTTTAATTTGAAAAAATTTAAAAATAATGGAATATAATTTAATAGATTATTAATAACACTAATAATTATAAATTATAGTATATGATATCTACACATATCAAATTTTTTAGATGAAATTTCCTTAAGGTTTTTTCATAAAGATATACTATCCAACTATGTTCTTCTAAATCTAATTCCAATGGTTTCTATTAAACATGCTCGAATTCCAACTATAACAACCAGAATTCAAGTAAAATTAAATTTATGACTATTTTATTACATTATTATTTAATATAAGATATCATGTTACACATGATCCAATAGTTTTATAGTCTTAAGATACTAGATACATTCATTATCCTTACATTACATTTAAAAACTTAAAATACATCATAAAAATTCAATGAAAACTTTATTATTACTCTAATAATATCATTTAATAATTCATATTAATATTATTGATTTCCTGGGGAAATTTGTAACACCATGTTATTTTAGAATACTTTTTCTTTAAATAAAATTTAAGTGTTCGATAGCTTTCCTTACACGCAACCTCGAGTCCATATGAACTGTGATATAGTAAACCATTATAACCTAGTAGTTAAATTTTCAGTATGAATAATAATAACCTCTTTAAAAAATATTTATAAATATTTTCAATAATTAAAATTTATTTACTAAATCATAATAAATAAATACTAAATTTTCAATAAAGTCATTTTATGCTTCAAAAATATGTTTTCTTCAAAAATGTTTTTTAGTGCATTTCTTTATATGAAAATTATAATTAATTTATAAATTTTCTAGAAATTTTATTTTAGAAAATATATTTAATTTTTTAAATCAAAATTTCAATATTAAATTAAGATGAATTTTTAGTATTTTTTTAAAAATATTTATTTTTCAGTGAATAGTGAAAATACTGATTTTTGTAAAAAATGTCATTTATTTTCAATTAAAAGCCCCATTATGTTTTGAATTTGATATTAGAGTTAAATAATTATCATTTAATTATAAATAATATAATACATTTTATAATAATCATAATTATACTTTATTTTTATATAAGTTTATTTTTGGGCTTAGAAACACATTTTTCTAAAAACTGCTTTTATGAATGCAATGTCTTTTATCTTAATAAATTAAATTAATATATATTGATTAATATATTTAATTAAATTTATATATTATATATTAAATAATATATTTTAACATTCATTTTATGGTTTCTAAATGGAAATAATGTAATTAAATTATGTTTTATGCTTAAAGAGTCGTTCTTCTAAAACAGTTTTTCATTGTGGGTTACACAATTATTTAAAATTAAATTCCACCACTTATAGAAATTAAATATGATAAAATGTATTAAATATTTGGAATAATAATAAATAATATCATCTAATATGGTCAACTTAATTTTTTTCATATTGAATATTAAAAATAGTAAAATGTTGTTACCACGATTAAGGTTAAAACGAGTTTACTAGGGGGAGGGTGATTACACTGAGAGATAAGGGTTTAATTTCCACCCTTACCTATAAAATTATTATCTTATGAATATATTTAAACCTTAATTTATAATACCTTATAATACCTGGTCATTTTAATCCACTTTACCATGAAGGTGACCTAATATAATTGAAATTTTAAATAAATTCCATGTGTGTCCCTCCCCTCACTTATAATAGGGAACCACTCGTTATCCCTTATTCACACCATTTTATAATTATATATAATACAATAACTACTAAAAATAATTTATATAATACTTCCCTTTATCTTGGAGCTTATGGTCTTCTCTTAAGAGCAATCCTTCAAGGCTTAAGGTGTAGCCAAAGGAGGTCTCTTGAAGAAGAAGTATAAATCTTAACAAAGATCTTTCAATTTTATTTCTTCTTAAAACTTATATAAAATTGTTATATCTATAAAAAAATTGTGAATAAAATATCATAAATATAATTATATTCTATTATGATGATGGAACAACCACTTACTACCTCTTCTCAATCAAATGGGAGATGAAATTATCGCTCATACATATATGTAGACTACTGCCTCCACGTAGCGATACAATTCCTTTTCCATAGACATATTTCATGGATGGTTATTATGATGGGTTTAATGTTTATATATTATATCTAATACATAAATATTCTTTTTTAATTATAATATCATATCTACCTTCTTACTTTCTTATCCTTTGGAAAATGATAATGTCGCACATGCATACGGGTGGACTACCACCTCCACGAAGAGATGTAATTTTTTTATCATTTATGCTTTACTTGGAAGGTAAAAAGGATATATTTAATGAAAATATATTATATTTATAATATATTAATTATTATTTAAAGTTTAATTATCCTTTAACATTCATTCTTTCCATCCAATGAAAAGTGGAAACATCACTCCTGTGTACCAACGAATTACCGTCACCACAAAGTGATGCAATTAATTTTTGACTAATAATTAATATGAATAGTTATAAATATGTATATAATGAATAAATATTATATTTAAATCATTATTAAAAATATTTATATTTATAAACCATGAACTAAGTTCAAGGACCTTAACTACTGAACTAAAACTTATGTGAATAATGAAGCAGTTAACAACTAAAATGATGACTTTAATAGAGAATTGTTAATAAAAGGGTCTTGAAATGATATTAGTGGATAATATATGATATCATATGTATTAATATGGTAATTTTATATATTTATAATAAATTTAAATTTATCATAAAGGATGTTTGAAATCTTATAGAGAAAGACATACTTGAGTAAAAGCTCATTGTCTCATTTTTAAATTCATGGGACATGTTTGCTGTTTCACATGATAATTTATTTTATGTGGTGTCACTAATGACTAATAAATTTATTTTAACACGTTTTAGAAATTAATGGGGTTCAAATTTCCATATAAATTTCTTTATTTACATGTCCTTTAATTCAAAAGATACCAAAGTTTTAAGCGTTTCATCTTAATTTCTCCTCATTGATACATGTTTTAATGTTATGCATCAATTTATTATTTCTATATTTTATATTATTACCAAGAATTTATTATGAATAATAAATGATTTAATTCAATCTATTTACATAAATATATGATTTTAAATCTTTTATTGACTTTCGTTTCAAATATTAATAAATTCGTAAGGGTTCATAGTCTCAATTTTGTTTCATTGAAACATGTTTGATGTTATAAAAATATATTCTTTTATGAGGTGTATCTACTTTCATATTGATATATTGAATCATTAATATCCTTATATTCATGGTATTTAAAGTTTAATTTGAATTTATTTCTTTCATGGTGGTTATGATTCAAATTTTTCCACAACAGTAAGGGTTTTATGTTACAATCACATTTCTATAGGGATTTTTTATGATTAAATTTTCTGATGATGAAATTATATTATCTATCTCTCCAAAATTTTATTTATTTTACTATCCTATATTTATTTTTAGAGATTACATGCTTCTATTTCATTTTCCTCTCTTTAATTACTCAAAATACCAAAATAATGTTTTAAAGGAAAACCGACTTCACTTCTCTCTTCGGTCGAGAATCTTTTCTTCCATGTCCATATTTTCTTTAAAATGTTTTCAGTAATGTTTTTAGAATTATCAAAATATTTTTTAAAGACATTTTTAACAATTTCTTAATTTATATAAATTTTTAAAGTAATATTCTTATCATTTTCCAAACAATGTATTTTTTAACTTTTTACTGAAAACGTGAAAGGAATTTTTGTTTTTACACACACCATATGAACAGATTTCTCCACCACCATGAATACTATTTTATTTTGTGATTAAATTATAAGTTTACTTGTTTAATTTTAAATAAATTTTTTTCCTTAATATTTTGTAAATTTTTATATTTTAAATAAGTTTTTTAAAATGAAAGGGGTATTTTCCTCAAGAAATGATCTAGTGATATTTCAAAGTTATTTTCATATATAACAATATCCTTTAATGTTCTTATGATTTAATGGGGTTATGATCCAGTTTTAATATATTTCTTATTTTTATAGATATTTTATATTATTATTATGAAATATTTATGTGATACATATCCTTTCCATGAGTTATTATTTGATGATATGATAAAGGTTTTATGATATTGTGGAAAAATATGTATGGTTTTCATTATGTGATGGGTGGGTCCAAAATCATATATCCCTCCAATAAATTGTTTAAATATGGATATATCATGATATAATAAGGACTATAATGGGGAGTGAACCTAGTTTAGTATTGTACTTTTTCCAATAACATAGCCTTGTGAGTGAACCTTGACTAAGGAAGTGATGGAATTGAGAGTGAACCAAATCCACTATGATAGTCTTGGAAGTGAGTCTTGACAAAGTAAATGATTTTATATGCTTATATTTAAGCAAAAAATTATGTATTATTCTTATTATATGTTCTCATGGATCTTGGTTTATAATTATTCTATCTTATGTATTATGAATTTTTATTGACAAAACCTTATTCTATGATTCATGTTTAAAGATATTTGACTGATTGGGTATGATTATTATAAGTTTTAGCCATGTTCTCATTCCCTTATGCTTATATTATTCTCACTTATGATAATTTATTGATATCTATTATTTTTACCCTTACTGAGTTTTTAATATCACCCTTTATTATGTTTCCCTTCCCTAGGTTATGAAGAAAGATTTTAAGTATGGTATTTATAAGAAGGGTGCTAGTTGTGAAGAACTAAAAGGGAAATAACGCCGATACTTTATCTACCAGTTGTTTATGTATCCAAGTTTCCTAAGTCACTAAAAAATTATAATTCTATAATGGATCATATTGATATGTAATGAATATTCCACTAATAATATGTAGTATTTATGTATGAAAATTTGGAGTCACTATTGTTGGTATCAATGTAAGGTTTTGTAATTCATGGAAAATAGGATGAGAAAAATTTTGTGAGAAACCTTAGGATAAGCCTAAGTTTAGGAGAACATCCTAATTTATGGTAAATAAAATATTTTAGTTTCCTTAAGAAAATACCTCCTTGTTTGGATACTAAAAGAGGACATGGTTTAGACATAGATTCATTTATGGGTGATAACCCTAAAAAAATTTGGTCAATTATATCTCAACCATCATTCTCACACACAGTGAATGTGCCCTTAATACACACCTAGTTTGACACTCCTGTGGATATTCTTAGGTTAATTCAAATTGTATTTAAGATCCACTATGAATCATTTGAATAGAAAGTGACCATGGATGACCTAGTTTAAATATAAGGTATCATAAGATAAAAAGAAGGTGTCATTGTTTAAATATCCTATGAATGATTTTTCATAATTATATGATTACTCATTATTGTTTGGCATGCTATGATTTTGGTTTTAGATGATTGATGGAATAAGGAGGAATCATTTCAAAATTGAATGTGATGGATGATGCAATTAATTTCCTCACAAGTAATGAAATGAGATAGGATATGGAATGATAAATCTTGTGATTATGACAAACCACCTTTATTTTCATAATACTAACAACCTTAAAATAGGAGACTTTATAAATGAATTAAATAATAGAAAAATTTATCTTTATAAATATTATGAAGGAAATAAGATTTATCTTCCTATATGTTGATAATGTGGGAAGAATCACTTTGGTAAATGTCTCAAAGGAATGGGAAGATGTTTTTTGTTTGGAAAAGAAGGATAGAGAGCAAGTAACTACCGAGTAAAAATAAAGAATTCAATGGAAAGAAATAATGAACATCCTAATGTACCATTTATAGTTCAATGAATTATGTGTGGGGAGATTAGTAATTATCCAAGCCAATGAAATAATCCAAGGGATAACAACTAGAATAAGGAAGGGAATAAACTATGTTAATCATTGATGTAAGAACCCAGGTTTTTGGAACGGGTCAAAATCCCGACCGTGTTTGATTTTTTTTGACTTGTTCTGAGAAAACTAGGAAAATCTGGGAAGTTCTGGAAATTTCCAGACTACACGTCATGTGCTCACCGAGTACATGTTGTGTGATGACCATGTAGGAATTTCTTACTACACAGTGTGTAGTATTGCTCGACATGTCGTGTATCCTCCTTTCTACGTACCAGCTGAGTTCAAGCCCTCTATCGACCCATGTGGCGCATCCAAGCCATGTGGCTATCTCTACTTAATTAGGAGTATGGAAAAGACAAATACACAGTGTTTAGTCCTGCATACATGCCGTGTATTTTTATTTTTATTCGCTTAAATGAAAGAGCATCACATCTTATTTCAGAAAACCACTTCTTCTTCCCCAATTTCGGATCAGTTCCACTCTGAAAACCCGAATAACATCCCTTGACCAAGAATCTTCATCCAGAGTTTGTTCTTCAATTTGTTGGTGTCTACGGGATCACAACAGTGAGGCTAAACCCACACACCCTGTTCCATTCTTGATCCTTTGCCTCACACATCGCAGTTTCCATCTGAGTAGAATTTTTGGGGTTTGATGGAAACGTAAATCTACGAAGATCGGCTTTGAATTAGAGATCGATAACAAATTTACCTATGTCTACGAGTCTCGGATAGGTGGTTCATACCTTCTTTTGTGTTTTTCTGGTCATTTTTGGGTTTCTTATTTTTGGCGCAACGTCGGGTATTGAGTGAGACCCATGTTTCTTTTTATTAAATTGACTATTTACCTTGTGGGATGTCTTTGGGCAATCCCTCACCTTGTTATGCTTGAGCGAGGTCGGGTTAGAGGTCATTGCTCATCAGGTCATTTTGGCCAGGGGACACCAAAATGGTAATAATTGAATTGTATGGTTTTAAACTTTTCATTTTAGTTTATTAAACCTTGATATGACTTGTTAGAGGCTTTCAAGATCTTAGTGCTGGTATGAGACAACACCTAGCTAGTGAAATTCAACTATTTAGTGTGTCTTGCATGTTTAAAGTATTTTTATTGTGATTATATATGTGATACCTGTCATTGCATGTGCTGGAACCCTTGGGGTTGTGTTGGGAAAGTCCGGATATTCTTGAGTGATGTTGACCACAGGTTGGGCTTGGCCCGGGTTACATTATGTGGTTCTAACCATAGGATTGGGCATCATGGACGTCATCTTGAGGTAGTGTGACTATCAAGTTGGGCATGTCTTGAGTTACTTGGATGGGTAGGCCATCAGACTTGAGCGACATGGTCGCAGGGACACGAGGTGTCATAGACATTTTGTCTTGGGTACTATTTTGGTGATTATCGCTCACCCGAAAACTTTGAGTAGTGTGCACACAGAGAGACTCTGTGATGAGATGGTTCTAACCACTTGTGTGGGTAGAGGACCCCGTTAGTTGCGTTTTAGGTACTATTGGTTTGGGGGTGCTTTCTATATGAATCCATGTGGAAGGTGAGAAGCCTTCAGGGGATAGCATTGAGGTTATTGGGTTGGGCGCATAGGCTCACTGTGATTTGAGGGTAGGCATCATTGTCCCTCCGGTTACTATATTTGAGGTCAGACATCATTTTCCCTCTAGTTACTTTATTTGAGGATAGGCATCGCTACTCCTCCAAGTTACTAATGTTTGGGTGTGACTTCAGGAGGTCGGTACTTGAGACACACGGTGTCAGGGGGCACATGGTGTCAGGTTACGTGATAGGGATTCTGGAATTGGCTGAAGCAGGTGACACTCTAGGGTGGTTGCTGAGCACCAGTGGGATTTTTGTTTGTTTTTGTATCGTACTATTTACTTCTTTCCTTATAAATACATGCCTACTTAAACACTTATATTAGGTACTCACCGTTGGGTGGTATCTTACTGAGATTTATCTCACACTCTGCACGGGCCCTTTGGGATGCGTGTAGACCTTATGGATTTACATGCAGGAAATAGGTTAGATTTAGGAGTTAGACTACATTAGCTATTGCATGGAGATGTTATAGAACTTGAGGTCTTTACTAGCTATAGTTTACTTAGTTTTGATTTCTTTCTTGCATCATCATGCTCACTTGTTTTTAGTTACAGTTGGTTAAGCATTGTCTCCCTTTATATATGGATATGTATGACCTATTTTGGATGCATGTTTTTTTGTTCATTAGTATTTACAAGTGATCAACATGCTGTTTTTTTTACATTCTGCTACACTCATTTATATATTTCTTCCACTGTTTATTGATATTGGATGTGATTCTTCTATGAGGGTCTAGTTTGAGTCTGCTGAGTCCTTTATTTCCACTGCATGTTTTATATTTTTTCTCAGAACAGTACCATTATTATCCTCCGAGAGGTTATAGTCACCCCACTATACCTATCAGACCCTCGTTGCTACTTGACAGCCTTTGGCATTTGGGGAGGTTCACTTAAAGTAGTAACACCCGACCCGTTTAGCACTGTTTGGGTGTCTTTTCGGGTCCGGGTTGTTACAAAGTGGTATCAGAGGGGTTCTCGATAGGGATTTTGTAGTAGTGTCTTGCTGGCTACTAATGATATTGAGACTTCTCTTTTTATTTCTACTAGATTTACTATTTGGGATATGGTTGACTGAAGACAGGTTGTTACAGGAACTAGGTTTCTAGCTTGTGCTTGGGTGCCTGCAGCCCCAGGTATGAGTGATGGACCAAGTTTCCTTGGGTGGGAATTACTATTTTTCTTTTTCTCATATTACAGTTTATATGATTTCTACCTCGGTGGATCACTTGGTGTGTGATGTTATTGATTGTGATATGTAACCCTTAACCCAGTATGGTAAGGGAGAATTGGACCTTGCCCCGGTATGGCAAGGCTGTTTTCTTGGATTTTGATAGGCACATTTTAGGGTGTTTCAATTTCATAACTGCACGTATGCTTTATGAAGTGATAATTCCATGAGAATAATATCAATTGTCATGCCTTATTCTTTCTAAATGTGAATAGGTGAAATTTCTGATAAAAATTCTTGTTTATTGCAATGTGTTATGTCATGCTTTATATATTTGTAGAATTGTATGTGGCAGTATATTTGGGTCTGGCTCTTGTACGAGCAGGTGGGTACTATGGTTGAGGTGATTTTTATCATCAGGATTGGGAGACTCGGTCATCAGTTTGAGGCAACTTTGGTTGTTAGGATGGGCATGGCCCGAGGTACTTTTGATACTTGGCTCTGTTAAGGGGCGGGTAAGGAGGCCATGAGGTCGGGATGTTGTGGGAATGGGTTGCGGTGGGGGAGAGTAAGGGTAGTAGTTATGCGATTCCTTTTACTAATTTTCCTATTTGTGTGAATATATTGTTATATATATATATGTGTGTGTGGGGGATATCTGACCATTTATGGTATTCAGCGGGTTCCTCTTATAAGTATTGATGGAGCGTCAGGCGGGTGGTGATATAGTGCCACGGGTGTAGGAACAGGTTCAATATTTGGTGCAGGTAGAGCATGAGCTGCAAGTACAAGCTCAGGGATAGGATCAAGTTTGAGATCCATTGTAGATAGGGCAGTAGTCAGGTTTGGCAGCGTTTGGTTTTTCGCTTGATGAGCAACTCTGAGCTAGCCCGGTATGTGTCTTGTAGGGGATCGACATAGGTGCACAGGGTACAGATCCATCTATGGAATATCTGATGCGAGAGTTCCAATCGTAGAACCCGCCACTTTTTTAGGGTGAGGGTGGTCCACAGGTGGCTAAGAACTAGATAGAGATCATGCAGATGATCTTTGAGTAGCTCGAGACGCCTCCAGGGTGGAGGGTTAAGATGTAGACGTACATGCTGCATGGACCGGAAAATCATTGGTGGAATGTGCAGGTTCAGGATCATAGGCACAAAGGGATAGCATGGAAGGACTTCGAGGACAGGTTCTTTGAGCACTTTTACCCAGAGACACTGAGGGAAGAGAGGGATCGGGAGTTTTTAATCCTTCAGTAGGGATACATGTCTATCATGGAATATGCATCTACTTTCACTAAACTATCACACTTTGCACCTGGTGTGGTAAGCGATAACTCGGCAAAGGTGAGGTGCTTTGAGGATGGCTTGCGACATGCCATTAGAATCTAGGTAAATATCTTCAGGTTGGGTTATTTCTCAGAGGTGGTAAATCAGGCACTCATAGCGGAGGAAAACCAGAGGGATAGGCCCCAGGTTGGCATGGTGGAAGCTTCAGGTGATGGTACAGATAGCAGAAAGCGAGGACTGGATGAGTTCCAGTAAGGCAGTTAGGACAAGGACTTATCTAGACCAACTCATAGTAGTTATTCAGTGGTTTTTTAGTGTAGATATCCAGGACATGTTTGGACTCAGTGCGATAGGCCTCTAAAGGAGTACTGGGCATGTGGACAGGTTGGGTATCTTGAGAGGTTCTGCAGGTAGCCTTCTCAGACACCCAGAAGGCAGGGACCAGGACAAATGGTGGCATCTGGAGTTGGTTCTGGTTTGGTACCAGGAGAGGGTAGCCAAAGTTCAGCTGCACGTGGAGGACACAGTAGAGACAGTGGGACCTAGCTGAGGGGTTAGTAACCAGTGAATGGAGCGGAATCATAGGAAGTGCAGGCATTAGGCAGTCGTACTTCAGGCTAGGTGTACATTATGGAGCTGTCAGGGCCTGATCAGGCTAGTGAGATGATGACGGTTAGAGGTACACTGCAAATTTGGTCGTGACTTCCTTGTTTTCTTTTTTTCATGAACTGTTAAGGCATGTCCGTTTTGAGTTCATGAGGTGCATGGGACATATGTGGACTGACTAGATGCTATTCAGTGTGATTGGCACCATATCAGGTGCATGATATATATATATATATATATATATATATTTATTTATGATGTGCCTTGGGCATTGGGGCATCGAGGATGCGGGTTACTTGAGGTGTCGTGGGAATCGGGGCATCGAGGATATGGGTTTCTTGAGGTGCATAGAATCAAGTTTTATTTTGATCATCCATGGGATGTAGGACCTTGTAGAGGCGGACACTGATGCGGTGCGGGATACGTTTCGGTGTCATAAATGACGCGGGAGAACCAAGGAGGTGCAAGGGTGATGATGCATCATGAGAGGACCATGATTCCTGAAACAGGTTAGTGAACCCTTGCCTTGTTGAGTTTTGTAGAGTTGAGACCAAGTTAGGTAATTCCTAAGGTGGGGAGCCCCTTGAGGAATTTAGCTATAGTCTTAGAGACTAGGGGAGTCCATGTTACTTTGATTGGGGTGGTATGTTTGGTTCCATCTCCGAGTTTCTTTTTATAGCTCGGGGATGAGCTATGCTAAGGTGGGGAGATTGTAAGAACCTTGGTTTTTAGAACAGGTCAAAATCCTGACCCTGTTTGAATTTTTTTTGACTTGTTCTGAGAAAATTGGGAAAATCTGGGATGTTTTGGAAATTTCCAGACTGCACGTTGTGTACTCTAAAGTACACACCATGTATGGGTTAGGCGTGTATCAGTTGTGTGCTCACCGAGTACATGTCGTGTGATGACCATGTAGGAATTTCCTACTACACGGTGTGTAGTATTGCTCGACACGTCGTGTATCCTCCTTTCTATGTACCAGCTGAGTTCAAGCAGTGTGTCGACACATGTGGTGTGTCCAAGCCGTGTGGCTACCTCTGCTTAATTCAGAGTACAGACAAGGAAAATACATGGTGTATAGTCCTTTATACACACCGTGTATTTTTATTTTTATTCTCTTAAATGAAAGAGTGTCGCGTCTTATTTTAGAAAACCTCTTCTTCTTCCCCAACTTCGGAGCATTTTCACTCTAAAAACACAAAGAACATCCCTTACCCTAGAATCTTCATTTTGAGTCCATTCTTCAATCCATCGGTGGTTGCGGGATCACAACATCGAGGCTAAAACCATGCACCATGTTTCTTTTTTGATCCTTTTCCTCACACATCACAATTTCCATCCGAGTAGAATTTCCAGGGTTTAACAGAAACATAGATCTATGAAGATCGACTTAGAATTGGAGATCGATATCAGACGTACCTATGTCTACGAGTATCAGTTAGGTGGTGCATACCTTCTTTTGTGTTTTTTTGGTCATTTGGGGGTTGTGTATTTTTTGCGCAACATTGGGTATTGAGCGAGACCCATGTTTATTTATATTAAATTGACTGTCTTCCATGTGGGATGTCGTTGGGAAATCCCTCACCCTATTATGCTTGAGCGAATCTAGGTTAGAGGTCATTTTTCATTGGGTCATTTTGGAAGGGGGACACCAAAATGGTTGTATGGTTTTAAATTGTTGATTTTAGTTTATTAAACATTTATATGACTTGTTAGAGTCTTTCAAGATCTTAGTGCCGGTATGGGATAGCACCTAGCTAGTGAAATTCAATTGTTTGGTGTGTATTTCATGTTTAAAGTATTTTCATTGTGATCATATATGTGATACATGTAATTTCATGTGATGGAACCATTGGGGTTGTGTTGGGTGAGGCCAAATATTCTTGAGTGATGCTGATCACAGGTTGGGCTTGGCTCGGGTTACATTAGGTGGTTCTGACCATGGGATTGGGCGTCATGGACGTCGACTTGAGGTAGTGTGACTGTCAGGTTGGGCATGGCCCGAGTTACTTGGATGGATAGACCATCAGACTTGAGCGGCATGGTCATAGGGACACGAGGTTTCAGAGACTTTGTGGCTTGAGTACTATTTTTCTGATTACCGCTCACCCAGAACCTTTGAGTAATATTCACATAGAGAGACTCTATGATGAGGTGGTTCTGACCACTTGTGTGGGTAGAGGACCCTGTTAGTTTCGGTTTAGGTACTATTGTTTTGGGGTGCTTGTCATAGGAATCCACGTGGAAGGTGAGGAGTCTTCAAGGGATAGCATTGAGGTTATCGGGTTGGTGGAAGAGGCTCGCTGTGATTTGAGGGAAGACATTATTGTCTCTCTGGTTACTTTATTTGAGGGAAGACATTATTGTCCCTCCAGTTACTTTATTTGAGGACAGGAATCGCTACTCCTCCAAGTTACTAATTTTTGGGCATGCCTTCGGGATGTCGGTACTTGAGACATGTGGTGTCAGGGGGCACATGGTACCGGGTTACGTGACAGGGATTTCGGTATTGGCCAAAGCAGGTGACACTCCATGGTGGCTGCTGAGAACCAGTGGGGTTTGTGTTTGTTTGTGTATTATATTATTTACTACTTTCATTATAAATGCATTCTTGCTTAAACACTTATATTAGATACGCACCATTGGGTGGTATCCTATTGAGATTCATCTCACACCCTACATGGGACCTTTAGGACGCGTGTAGACCTTATGGATTTACGTTCAAGAAAGAGGTTAACTTCAGGATATGGACTACATTAGTTGTTGCATGGAGATGGTATGGACCTTGAGGTCTTGACTAGCTAGAGTTTACTTTGTTTTGATTTCTTTCCTATATCAGCATGATCACTTGTTTGTAGCTATAGTTGGTTATCCATTGGTGCCATTTATATATGGATATGTATGACCTGTTTTGGATGTATGTTTTTTTGTTCAGTAGTTGTTACAAGTGATCAGCATGCTATTGTGTTACATTCTTCTGCACTCATTTATATATTACTTCTGTTGTTTATTGATATTGGATGTGCTTCTGCTATGCGGGTCTATTTCGAGTTTGTTGAGTCCTTTATTTCCACTGCATGTTTTATATTTTTTCTCAGACCAATACCATTATTATCCTCCACTGTACCTATCAGACCCTCACTACTAGTCGGAAGCCTTTGGTGTATGGGGAGGTGCGCCTAAGGTAGTAACACCCGACCCGTTTAGCACTTTTCAGGTGGTTATTTGGGTTCGGGTCATTATAATTGAAGTTGGATAATTGAAGTGTTTATGTATTGAGATCTAAGAATTATGTTATAGAAATGTTTCATCAATTATATTATGGTCATAAGAATCATGAAACAACTGAGTATTGTTCCGCAGTAGTTTTTCTTTAATTATTTGCAAGAATATGTTGAATAATACCAATAACCTAGAAAATTTCTATAGTGGTAAGGTGATATTTTTGGAAAACATGTGATTGAGGGATAAATAACCCTTAATATGTTCTTGAGGTTAAGATAATAATGTTTAGTTAGGATAAAGATATTATTGATATTGGTAAAGTAAAATGGATAACATTGGTGACCTTGAAACTAATTAGTGATTTTAGGATAAAGTGGTTTATCTTTTCCTTGATGAATTTTATATCATTTTTGGATTTATATAATATATTTGATAGTATGTAATTTTATTTAAGGAATAAGGATTGAGTAAATTTTTTTAGAATCATATATATTCTCATTGAGGTTTTATGGAAACTTAGGTTATCGGTATGTTTTATGAGAATATATGATCAAGGTATTCACATGTTAGTTATATAGAATTAATAACTACTTTATGTTGTTTGGGGATTAAAGTTAACTTGATTTTATAACTTTTTTGACCTTTTTATAATTTTTTTTAGGTTTTGAATTTGGAAATACATATTTTGGAGGAATCCTAAGGTTAAAAATTTATGGAATGGTTTATGTTAAACTTTGGGTGTTATTGTTGAGGTTTTAGAGATTAACATAGTATTTCATCATATGAATATTTATCTATATTGGATAACTTATGCTAACCATTTTGTTTTTGGTAAATATTTAGAGTCAAAAGAAATGAATTTTCATTCTTTTATGAATCTTACAATCCTTTAAAAGGTATTTTTAGTGCTCCAGGCATGAAAATTCATATTGTTTGAATATGGATGAAAAGAGGTGGAATCTAATTAAAACACACAACCAAAGGATGAAATTATGCTTATGGATTATAAGAAATTAAGAATGTATATTTTCTCTTATTACATGGTAAAATAATTCCTAAAATATAGGAAAAAATATCTTGAAAATGAAATGTTTTTCTTTTTACAATTCTTTCTAAGGAGTTGATGGTTGTTTTCCCCCCTCTCTAATTTATGGTTTTTTGGTCATTAACTTTCTCATGACCATATTCTCCACCACTCTATATAATTATTTAGACATTTTCTTTCTTCTCTATGTCCATATTTTCACTTCTCACTAATTTTCTCCTTATCTATGAACACAATTATGTGTTATTTAAGGTAACCTTTACATTTATCACTTCCTCTTTCAAATAAAGTTTTATTATTTATTTTCATGATGATGGTTTTCAAAAAAGTTATTTTAGAATATTAAAACATTTATTACCAGGTTAATAAAATTTCAAGGATGAAATTTATTTAAGGTGGGATAATGTAACACCCTTATATTTTAGAATATATTTTTTCTTTAAATAAATTATATATGTTCGATAGTTTTCCCTACATGCAACCCTAAGTCTATATGAATCGTGATATAGTAAACCATTATAACCGAGTCGTTAAATTGGAATGTTTGAATATTAATAAATACATTATAAAAACTATTTATAAAGGTTTTTAATAATGATAATTTATTGATTAATTCATAGTAAATAAGAACCAAATTTTCAGAAAAGTCATTTTACGCTTCAAAAATATGTTTTCTTCAAAAATAATTTTTATCACATTTTTTATGTGAAAATTATAATTAATTTATAATTTTTTTAGAAATTTTATTTGTGGAAATTAATAAAATTTTTGAAATCAACATGTCAATATTATCTTAGGGGGAACTTTTAGGATTTTTCTAAAAGGATTTATTTTCCAATGAATAATGAAAAATAATGATGTTTGTAACAACATTAATTTATTTTTAAGTAAAAGTACCATTATGTTTTGAATTTGATATTAAAATTAAATAAATATAATTTAATTATAAATAATATAATTAATTACATAATAATCATCAATATACCTAATTTTTATATAAGTTCATTTTTGTGCTTAAAAACGCATTTCTCTAAAAATAGTTTTTATGTGCGCAATGTGTTTTATCTTAATAAATTAAATTAATCTGTATTGATTAATATTTTTAATTAAACATATATATTATATATTCAATTATATATTTTAATGTTCATTTTATGGTTTTTACAAGGAAATATGTACGTAAATTATGTTGTATGCTTAAAGATTTATTCTTTTAAAACGAGTTTTCATTGTAGGTTGCACACATATTTAAAATTAAATTTTACTAATTATAGAAATTGAGTATAGTAAAATGGATTAAATATTTGATATCATAATAATTAATATAATATAATAGGGTCAGATTAATTTTTTTTCATAGTGAATAGTAAAAATATTAAATTTTTGTTACCACAGTTAAGGTTAAAATGGGTTTACTGGGGGTTAAACCAAGATATAAGGGTAGTATTTACACCCAAAAATATAAATTTATTATTGGATAAATATATTTTAACCATATATTATCCTAAATTTAAATAAATAATCATTTTTATCCACTTTCCCATGAAATTGACCTTATATAATTGAAATATTTTATTAAATCCCATGTGTGTCCCTCCCCTCACTTATAAAAGGGAACCTCTCCTCCTCCCTTATTCACACCATCTTAGCATTATATCTCAGCTAGTAACTGATAAAAATAATTCCTATAATAATTCCATTCATCCTGGAGCTTCTTTTATTCTCTTAAGACCAATCCTTCAAGGCTTGAGGTGTAATCCAAAAGAGGTATCTCAAAGAAGAGGTATAAATCTTAACCAAACTCTTTCAATTTTATTTCTTATTAAAACTTCTCTAAACTTTTTGTATACATAAAAATATGATGAATAAATTATCATAAATATATTTATATTTTATTATTATATAATAACCATTTAACACCTATTCTAAATCAAATGGGAGATGAAAGTATCAATAGTGCGTACATGTGGACCACCTCCTCCACACAATGATACAATTAATTTTCCATAACCATGTTTCATGGATGGTTATTATGATTGGTTTAATGTTTATATATGATATTTATTATATTATTATTATTATTTAATTATAATATCATATCTACCTTCTTACCTTCCTATCCTTTGGTAAATGATAACGTTGCTCGTGTGTACGTGTAGACTACCACCTCCACAAAGTGATGCGATTTTTTTATAATTTTTTTATTTAAATGGATGGTAAAAAGGATATATTTAATAAAAATATATTATATTTATGATATAATAAACATTATATAAATTAAAATTATCATTTACCTTTCTTTCATCCTATCCATCGAAAAGTAAAAACATCAGTTGTGTGTACCTATGGATTACCGTCTCCATAAAGTGATGTAATTTATTTTTCATCACCACTTAATTTGAATGGTTATAAATATGTATATAATGAATATATATGAAATTTATATCATGACTAAAATTGTGTATATGGAGGAACCATGATCAATGAATAATTACCATAACTGCCAAACTAAAACATACATGAAAAATGAAACAGTTAACACCCGAAATGATGAGTATAATTAATAATTGTTAATAAAGGGTGTTTAAATGGTATATGTGGATAAAATATGAAATTATATGTTTTAATATGTTCATGTTATATATTTATAATGAATTTATATTTTTTTACAAGATGTTAGAGCACTTACGAATCAAGACAGACTTGAGGTAAGGGTTTCTTTGTCTTATTTTTAAATTCACGAGACACTTTTGATATTGCACACCATCATTTATTTTATACTATGTGATTAAATACTAATGAATTTATTTAAACCTATTTATGAAATTAATTTGGGTTAAAATACATATCATTTTCTTTCTTTAAATTTTATTCAATTCAAAAGATACCAAAGTTGTAAGTGTTTTGTCTCAATTTTTCTTCATTGAGACATGTTTTAATGTTATGCACAAAGTTCTTATTTATAAGGTGTATATACTGCCCAAAAATGTATTTTTTTATTATCTATGATTTAATTCAAGGTATTTATAGAACCATATGATTTTCAATCTTTGAATTACTTTCATTTAAAAAATTACTAAAGTCGTAAGGGTTATTCATCTCAATTTTGTTTCATTAAGATATGTTTGATATTATAAAACTATATTAATTTATGAGATGTATATACTACCCCATTTATATGTTGTATCATGAATATCCTTATTTTAAAGGTATTTAATTTTTCATTCAAAGTTATTTCTTTCTTGAGTATTATGATTCAAAAGTTACCACAATGGTGAGGGTTTTATGTTACAATCTCTTTTTAATAAGGATTTTTTATGACTAAATTTTCCGATGATAAAATTATGTGATATATTTATCCCAAATTTTATATATTTTCTTATACTATGTTTATTTTTTAGGATTACATGTTTTTTTCATCTTACTCTCTTTAAATTCTCAAAATACCAAAATAATGTTTTTAAGGAAAACCAACTTCATTTCTCTCTTCGATTGGGATTATTTTCTTCCATTTCTATATTTTCTTTAAAATTTTGTTAATAATGTTTTTAATATTATACAAATATTTATTAAATTCATTTTACCCATTTTTTAATTTATATAAAAAAAATTTAAAGGAATCTTCTTTTCATTATCAGAATGAGGTACTCTTGACTTCTTACTAAAAATGTGAAAGGAATTTTTATATTAACATACACTGCATGAATGGATTTCACTACCACTATAAATAATCTTTTATTTGATGGTTCCTTTATAATTTTACTTTTTTTTCAAATAAAATGGTTTTCTTAATGTTTTGTAAATTTTTATATTTTAAATAAGTGATTTTAAATGAAAGGGGCATTTTCTTAAAGAAATGTTCTAGTGATATTTCAAATATATTTTCATCTATAACAATATCCTTTGATGTTTATTATTATTTATAGAGGATATGATCCAATTTTACCATTTTTATTATTTATCTAGATGGTTTATGGTTATGATGATGAAATGTTTCTGAAACCCATATCCTTTGCATGGGTTATGATTTGATGATATGATAAATGTTTTATGATATTATGACACACATAAGTATGGTTTTCATTATGTGATTTGTGGGCCAAAAATTATATAGACTACCAATTAATTGGTTAAAGATGGATATCTCATGATATAATAAGTATTATAATGGGGAGTGAACTAGTTTTATTAAGGTACTTTTTCCAATAAGATAGTCTTGGGAGTGAACCTTGACTAAGGAAATAATGGAATGAGAAGTGAACCCAATCCACTATGATAGTCTTTTCAGTGATCCTTGACTAAGGAAATGATTTTCTATGCTTATGTGTATACCAAAAACTTATGTCTTATTCTTGAGGTATGTTCTTATGGATTATGATTGATAATTCCACACTCTTATGTCATATTTATTTTGATTGAAAAAACCATATTCCATGATTCATGTTTAAAGATCTTTGACTGATTGGGTATGATTATTGTAAGTTTTGATCATGTTATCATACCTTTATCCTTATCTTATTCTCACTTATGATCATTTATTTATATATTTTTTGTTTACACTTACTAATCATTTGAGATTACCCTTTATTATGTTCTCTTTCCCAAGGTTATAAAGAAATGTTTTATGTATGGTATGTCTAAGAATGGTTTTACTTATAAAGAAATAAATGGAAAATGATGTATATCTTTTATGTACTGGTTTCTTATGTATCCATGTTTCTAAATACTCTAAAAATTTATGCCTCTGGTGTGGATTGTATTTACATTTAATGAATATTCTTCTAATAATATATATTATTTATGTATTAAAAGTTTGGGTCTCTATAAAATAGAAACAAAATAAAGAGGTGAGACCCGATGATTAGTAATGGTTATTGTACAGTGGAAGTTGTCATGGAATAATCAAATCATAAATATTACTAAGAGAATAAATAATTAAATGAATTCTAGATGAACATGATATATCCATAGAATTAAAAATAAATGGAATAAATAATTATATGGATAATAATAAATATATTCATAGTGATGAGATTCATAATTACAGAAATATCAACTAGACCATTAAGGCCTCATACAAGACATCATAACTATACCATTAAAGTCTTGTGATAAGACATAATACATAATATGGTAGACATACATTGTTGGCTCCATCAAGTTAAATACCCTGGGGGTTAATCAGGGTAAGATAGATTGAAGCGACTACCCCTTTAAGGATCTTGTTTGGTTGTTAAACAAAACTCTATTCTCTATCCATCCTATATTAATGGAAAAAAGAAATTAAAACATGCACATGACACAAAAAATTTACTTGGTTAACCTTCACTAGGATACATTCTAGGAGCATACAACAATAATGTTATGATGTACCAAATCCATTATAGTGCACTTCTGTTATAATATTCAGAGCAAAATCATTGTCTCTTCTGGTTTAGTACCATTCACACTTTGAAAGCTCACTATTCTCTCAACTAAAGTGTGTTCATTACTCATCCAGAAGACTTTTTCATTTATTTCTTGAATTAATGTTTTTCATACCCCATTTGGAGTTCCTTGAATATTTACATTCATCTACATGATGAACATCAATTTACCATATAATTTTAGGTAAATTTCTTCTATTTCATGCAACTTTCACTTCTATCTAACCTTTGAAAAAACTTTTACGCAACTCTAAAACTTCCGTGTAACTTTTTAGTTTGTCAAAGAACTCCTAAATTTCATATAAATTTTTATTTTTTTTCAGAATTCCCAACTTTCATGCTAATTTACAATGACATGGAACCCACTTGGTCAAATAGGCACAAGTCACTTTTATTCGTGCAACTGATTTTTGTGTAACTGATTCATAGAAGAAATGCCTTCACACAACTCTTATGTGATTTCAGAGCCTTGATATTCTATAAGGGCTGGACACTCAAAATGAGTGGGTTAGTGGCATATTTATAGGTTTGTATGATCCTTCATGAAACTACCCTGTGAACCTTTAAATTGGCACACAAATTTCCTAGTTCACTAAACTTCAAGGATTTGTCATCACATTTAGTGCACAACTCATTTTCATCATGAAAATACCATATGTATTTCTTAGATTCGTGAAAGTATATCGGCATCACATAACTATTAATTTCATGAAACTTTATAACTTTTTAAAATCAATTTCCTTTGACTTATTTTGATGAGGCGTCCTTGAATATTAAATTTCACATAGCTTCCACTACTACAAAACAAGGTTTTAACAGTGCTAGAATTGGCCTTTATCTATGCTAGAAAAGCATTAACTACATTAGCACAGTTAAAAGTCCATGGATTTTATCAGTGCTAAAAAATCATTGATAAAAATATGATTTATTAGCGCTTTTATTTGTGCTGATAAAAGTATAATTTATCAGCGCTTTGAAAAGCACTGATAAAGGAGTCCTTTGTCAATGCTTTTGAAAGCTTTGATAAAGGGTGGCTTTATAAGTTATTTTAAAAGTGTTGATAAATCATATTTTTATCAGCACATTTATTAGTGCTGATAAAGGTGAAAATTGTAGTGTGATGTCGCAGCACACTATATCACCAGAAACAGGTGCAGTGTGCTGCAACAACACACTGCATCAGCAGAAAAAACAACAAAAATTACCAAAATAAGATGAAAATGCTAATTTTAAATGAGCTAACACAAATACAAGAAAAATAAAACACTATTATAGAGTATGTCAGTTGTTTTTTTTACTAAAATTAATGTAAATTTTGAATAAAAATCCACACTTGGAGTCATACCAGTCACACTGTGAGTCTAATTGAGGTGTGACTAATTCTTACATGTCATAAATGACTTATGAATCATTTTCCTAAAGTACTAAAACAATTGGAATATTTTTTCTCAGTTTTGAGTATGTAGTTGTTTTTTTATTAAAATTAATGTCAGTTTTGAATAAAAAGAAACACTTGGAGTCATACGGGTCACATCGTGCGTCAGATTGATGTGTGGTTGATTCCTACACATCAAAAGTGATGTATGGATCGTTTTCCTAAAGTTCCAAAACAATCTGAATTCATTTGCTCGGTTTTGAGTATGTCAGTTGTTTTTTCACTAAAATTAATGTCAATTTTGAATAAAAAGACACACTTGGAGTCATACTGGTCACACTATGCATCAAATTGAGGTGAGGTTGAATGCTACACGTACTACTAAAAAACTATCCTTTAATAGTGCCAATATTTATCAGCGCTAAAAAAATACTGATAAATAGAATATTTATCAGAGCTACGGAAAGTGCTAATAAATTTAACCTTTTATCAGCGCTTTATTTTTAGCACTGATAAAGAGAACCTTTATCAGCACTTTATTTTTAGTGCTAATAAAAGGTATCCTTTATCAGTGCTTTATTTTTAGTGCTAATAAAGGGTAACATTTATCAAACCTTTATTTTTAGTGCTGATAAAGAGTACCCTTTATCAACTCTTTTATTTTTATCGTCAATAAATATTTATTTCATCGGTGATTTTTTAGCATTGATAAACGTTCAAATAAATAAAATTATATAATTAAATAAATTAAAAATAAAAATTGAGTTTATTAAAAAAATATTATAAATTTAATTAATTAAAAAATTATTGATAAAAATGAATAAATTGATTATACATTATTAAATATTAAACATTTTATTAATTAGATAATTATGATAATTAATGTTATTAAATTGTATATATTAAATATATAGATATATATTAAGGTATATAAATATGATTTATATATTATAAAATATTTATTTACTTCACATTAAATAGTCATAAATTTATTGAATAATGGTTTATAATTAAAAATTAATATGAATTAAAAATATTGACTAATTGCATATATAGTACTCGACATATAATTGAATGTCATTTGATTTTTCAAATTAACATAGATCAAATATGTGTTATATTGATTTCATATATACATAATTAATGCATTTTTTATATACAACGCACAAACATAAAACTTATTCATTTTTTCAATATTGTTAAAGTGTATTTATTCTTAATTTATTCAATTTCACTCATTTTTAACATATATGCATGCACTTAAAATTAGATATTCATTAATAATGTTAAAAAATATTTGTAAAAAATATTCATAAATGTACATTTACTATATTTATACAATTATATATTTATAATTATAAATAAATAAATATTTTTTTTAAAAATATTTATATAATTATAAATAAATAATTATATATATTTAAATAATTATTAAATTTATAATAAATTTACTTAAATAATGAATATATTTACTATATTTATATTTATATTTATTTATTAAATATATAAATGTATAATTATATAAATATATATATATATTGATATAAATATTATTTTTTAAAAATATTTCTATAATTATAAAATTATAATAAATATATTTAAAAATGAGTATATTTACTATATTTATATTTATATGTATCTATTAAGTATATATAAATATTTACAATTTTTTATTTATAATTATAATTATAAATCCTTTAACATCTCTTAAGTAATAAGCGCTGATAAAAACATCTTTATCAACGCTTTTTTCACGCTGATAAATATGAGACTTTATCAGTGCTAAACAAATCACTGATAAAGATTAGTTTTATTAGCATTTTTTTGTTACTAATAAAGACCTGCATTTATCAGTTCTATAAAAGTGTTGATTAAAGTTTCCTGATCCAATTAAAAAACTTTAACCATTTGAGAACCCTTCACGATATCTGAAGCTTTCTGCGAAAGCCAACCGATGTCGGTGCTCCTCCTTAGTAAATCGAAGCTTGAATCACACTACTTGACTGCCTACAGTTTCTCAAACATCTCAGGAAAAAACTTGAAGATGATTAGTTAAAGTTTATTCATGTTATACTTATCATTCTATTATTATTATTATTCTCTCAATGTTTATGTAATACAGAGTATTGTGAGAACTGCTTCTTCTTATTCTTCTTTCTTAGCTTCGACTGGATCTACTCAAGAGAACTAGGTCAGCTTCCACTTATTATTCCTCTTATTCAACACCAATATGGTATTCTTCTTTAGCATAAGATCATCTCTTATTCTTCCTTAGTAGTTCTCTTTTCTTTTTTTATCAGCACTCCATCACACTCTTAGTTCACTTTGCATCACTCTCACTCTTTTCTCTTTTATATGTAGTTTACCAAAAAAATTATATATATTTCATATAGAAAATATCCATCATATTTTATACATCTATCCCTATTTTAATTTTTCTCAAATTTTCTATATGTGGGTTTGTCCCATGATCTCAATTAATCACTTTTTCAAAATCATTGTATCTTATAAAATTCTAGGATTTCCCTTCTCTTTATTTTTTCATTTATCTTTCACTTGGTTGTAATAGATCTTTCATATATTTTATATAGTCTTTGAGAGTCTTCTTATCTTTCTCATATTCCCATATAAATCCACAATGAAACATTTTTCCATGGTTGTATTAAAAACATACAATATTTAAAATTTGTGGCATAGATCAATATTCACTGCTAGATAACTTCAATAAAAACCATTACATACATTAAGATTAAGTCTTTACACTCCAAATATCATCTCATCATTAATAGACATAATTTCTAGATATATTAGATCTGTAATTATTTATTTCATATTCTTTCATATTTCTCTAAATTTATCTTGACTTTGATATCATTATAATCGATCATGGAGACCATCCTATAACTCAAAAAAGGTTGGATAATAATTAATCTTTTGATTTTTAGATCATTGAAGTTTATTCCATTAATCATCTAATTTGTTTCCACAATTTCCTCCATTTTTATCACTAATATTGAATTTTAAATATTCTCATTTTAAAATCATAAATAAATAGAACTGTGATATTCTTATTTCTTTCTCATTAAATATTTTTCAAAATAATATTGAATCAAGGATCAACATAAATTCATGATTTTTAGAATAAGAAATACTAGTTTTAGTATCTTCAAAATTATTTTTCGTCTTCAGAATGTAATTCTAGAAATCTCATATTTTTATTTGTAAACTTTTTATCAAAATCTAGATAAGAGTTATACCCTTCCATACTCTATGTACCTATGAATATGTTCCTTACAATGTGTGTACAGTTCATTAATTTTTCAAAATTTCAACCTCAACATACATATACCTTACAATGTTTCATTATATGGTTCACTTTACCCTAAAAGGTTTAGTTCTCACCCAGTATAGGGTATATTCCTTGTACCCTATGAAGTCTCAAATTCTCAAAATTTTACAAGGGTTTGTACCCTATGAAGTTATCATGTTCCCTAATAAGTTATTTTATGAAGATATTTTAACCTATGAAGTATAGATATAACTTATAAAGATCATCTAGGAACCCTATAAAGTTTATTTTTGATGAAGGAATGTTCCTTATGATTTCTAGGGAAAACTATGAAGTTCCTCAGTTATACCCCAGGATTAGAATAATTCCAATAACATCTAATTGGTTTCTAAGGTATTTTTAAACATCTAAATACTCAAGTTAGAGTATTATAAGTACTATTATGCCTTATCAATTCCATACCCAATATCAAACAATTATATCCTTCATCCAAAGGTATTTCTTCACTGATTGGAGCAACCAACATGCTTAGTTACACTATTAAGGATTCTTCAAAACTACAAGACATCCTATATAAGAGAATAATACTAGGTCTTCAATATATCCATTTAGCCAAATACTTCTTCACTATTTTGAAACTATTATAGGCGGTACATAACAAAAACTTAGTACAAGTCTTTGAATTAAGGACTAGTTCTACAATCATCTGATGTTTGGGATGCTTTCCAAACAGTGTGTCCTTTTCCATTTATTATGGAAACATATTAATTACCCATAAATGTTAGGGAATCCATCACTTTTTATCCATAAGGTGGATTCTTTCTCCATCACCCAACACACCAATCATACATTAACTTTCAAAATAAAAACAAATATAACATTAGCTTATCAAATCTATTTGGGTACTTTAATCACCCCCTTTGTATTTATTGGTGATACTAATTTTACTCCAAATTCAATGTAGCTTTACTCCCCAATATTGAAAATAAATGAAAAGGTCGGTGTAGGGTCTCATCCTCCTTATTAATATGTCAAGAATATAAGGGATATTCCTATAATGAAAAATTATTATCTTTATTACTCTTATAAATTTAAATAACATATTCCCACCTTTTGTTCATATCCTTTCCTTATACTAAGTTCATTCCATAATAGAATAATGATACCACATTTTTTATATATGTTCCATCAACTAATAACTCTAAGTCTGCTTGGACTAACCAAGTGTAGAAAATAAGAGTGATCAATTTAGAAGAAAAAAAAGTTGTCCATAAACAAACCATGAAATTATATCAACTCCAATTTCATTTCTTAGGATCTATTTCAAATATATTTTCAAGAAATGTTATAAACCAAAACTCAACTTTAACAAACACATCAAAAGAATTCAAGTGAAAGTATATTTTCCCCTATTATTATTATATGGTCACTCCCCCTTGAAAACCATATTCAATATAACATAAAATATATTTGGGAAAAGGAAATTCATAACTCAAACTTCATTTTTATATGAACTTTACAGAATTCCAAATTTGATAAGAATGAATAAATATCTATAAGACACACTTCTTTGATAGATCCCCTTCAATGGATTCTCTTTGTACTTCACCATGTTTGTTTCCAAGCATGTATGATACCAGTTAAATCCTGATACCACTTGTGAATTGAATACCAATTGAAATATTCAATTATGGATAATCCTTAAAGTTATCTATAAATCACATATTTTATACAGTTCTCCTCCTTTTTTATATAACTATCAATTACATTCCTTTGAGAATAATCAAACTGATATGGGAATGAGGTGATCCTTAATCACCTATTTAATGTGATAAAAAAGTATGAGACGCATTTATAAACCTAAAAAATCCTTTCTTTGAATCTCTAAAATGTTTATAACCCTTTATGATTGCTTTAACTTTGATTTTATAGATCTTTACTTTCTTGGGAAGTATGGATTTATTTTATTTATTACTTTTTTCCTAGCTGAAATGGGTTTCTTCACTTGAGTTAACATGAAACATTCACCTTTTTCATATTGATCCATCTTCTTAGCCTCTTCCAACTAGTATGACCAAATTGTTAAGCATTATTTTCTCACATGGTTGTCCATATTCATGTGTGATAACTCCTTCCCTGTAGCAACATCCTTGATACTGGTAGTCACAAGTGATTTCCCTTTACTTTTAATTTTTCTAGTAAAAACATTCATACATCTGACAGTTATGAATTCTCCCTACTTTCACCATCACACACAAATATTTATCATCCTTAGAATCGCTATTTTTGGAAAACCGATCAACTTCCTCATCAAGAATGTCAACTACCAAACTAATCCTACTATCTCTTTCTCAGATTGATTCCCTTTAGGATTCCAGTTTGGTCCCTTATTTCTTGATTTTTAAGGAAATTTTTCAATGGTATATGATTTGGACTATCTTATCATATTATAATCATATTTTTCTAGTTGTTGTAACATCCCCTTTAGCTATCTTCTTTGAATTCTTGGTAGAGAACCTTTTAGTTTTCTTCTTTACTGATTTACTTCCCAAGTCAGACTTTATTTCATATTTTATTTATTTATTAACCTTCAATTGTGGCCACCTATTCTTATTATTATAATAATTTTTTTGGGATGGTATATACTAAAAATCTTCATAACACTGACCATATATGTTTCAAAACCCATATAAATTTTTTAGATATTAAAATATGTTCTTCAAGGATAGATTCTGATTCTTATATGATAATTGTTTCAAATCAGTAGGTTTTTATTTACTTAATCTCTATACCCCATAACTTTAGGACTTATGAAACATCCATTTACTAAAATATTATTCTAGTAATCAATAGATTTCTATCAAAACCTTTGGCATCACTAATAATTTCTAACAAAACTCATTATTTTTCTAGTTGATGAAATATTTACATATTTTATTTGTTTTTTTAGATAGATGCCCCATTATTTAGGGATCAATTGAGGGGGTTTTTAATTATACATTACTATATTCACCCTTATTTATGTGTTAATTTTTCTAGAATTTTTCTCCCACCACATTTGTCTAGGTTTTAGGTTATTTTCTACACTAGCCATCAAAACTGAATTAGTATTCATGAATTTAATTAGATAGTGGGATACCTTCTTATATGATCTAGTTGTGGGTTGATCAAGAGATTATTAATAGAACTTATTTCTACCACTATGAGTATTATTTGATGAATTAATCCCTTAGTAAGTTTTTGTGGCAGCACTTCTCTTCTCAGAAGGTTGTGAAGATCTTGTAGGGGTGACTTCCAAATTTTTTATCTTGATATCCAAATCTATAAATTTCATATTGATAAATTAATTATGGTATTAGAGTGATTTTATCCTTTATTCATATTCCTTGTTTATATTTTTAAACTAATCCTTATTCTTTTTACTTGTATCTAATATAAAATTATATATCTCTCTTGCTCTCTTGGATTTTACCTCAAATTGATAATATTTTACATTCATAAATACTTTGTGGAATTTTTAAAATTCATGGATCACATCCCTGATGAAATTCTCAAAAAAATGTTTCTAAAATTAAATTCTTTGTAATTATTCATCAATCAAAAAATATCTATTATTTCAAAGTAAAATAGGTTCATCTGTTGTTTCAACTAGCTTTGTGAGAGTCCCACATCTACTCACCTTCTTGGATAATTCACCTTCCATTGCATTAGATTTTAACTCCATATATAACTTTTCATCATGAAGATCCTTAATAGATGAAAATATATTCATGAAAACCCCAATAGGAACCTTTTTCAAGAAATTATTTACTTCTAAAAAATCACTAAGTGATTCATTGAACTCATATTCCTTACAACTTGATCTTGATTCATCACTTGAGATGTCATCTTCAATGGATTTAGAAATATTCTTACCACTATAATTATTTATAGTTAACAGTTGATCATGTTTCATCTTTGTAATATTTATTAACTTGTTATATTATCTTCTCTTATTATTTTTTTAATGTCTTGGTTAAAACCTCTAAATAATCACTAATATGGATAGAAACATAATTCTCCATCTGAGGCTATTATGAACAATATTAAAATATAAACTTCATATATTCAGATAGAAACAACCCTAAGCATAAAATAGATCTAACTATAGGGGACCAGGTTTACTTTGATACCTCTTGTAAGTCCTAGTAGACCGGTGCAGACAATTGAGAGGGGGGTTAATAATCTATAGATAAATTATTTTACCAAATTCTAGATATTATATTAACTTTATCCCTATTTGTTATTTAAACCTCTATTTTTAGTTAATATGGATGGATCTATTTATCTTTTAACTATCATTTGAAAACTATAGGGAAATTCATAAAGTAAAGAAAAATAAACACACAGTGTTTTACTTGTTTCATCCCCTCTTGAAAAATATACTTATTTTTGTGCTCATAATTTCTAAGTCGTAGATTCTCCACTATAATATTATAATCAATACAAGTGGATTTGGGTAGTAATTATCATACACCCAATTGTTTTATATACACTATAGAGGGGTTCATGTATCATCCTAAAACCATTGATCACATGACATTCCACTATGTTCTCAATTTTACATCATCCCAGTGGGATTTTCTCTCTAAACTAGTCTTGAAAACTTCATGTAGATCTTCTTTCAACATAGGATATCAAGAATCAATATTAACAAATCAGATTCCTCAATACAGTTTCTTTGAATTCCTGTTAATCTTCGAGAGAAACTTCAAGAATTTTGGTCTTTTCTTCCATCCAATCTCCCTAATCTTATACAAAATCTACCCATGGGATTATCTCACTCAAAATTCAAGGTTCAAAACTTACTAAATATGATTAGTTAAACCATTTTCATTGTATCCTTCTAATTATATTATTTTTATTCTTTTCTCATTGTTTCTACAATACATAGTATCGTGAGAACTACTTATTCATTTATTCCTTAGCTTTGACTGGATCTACTCAAGATAACTAGGTTGGCTTCTAATTATTCTTTATCTTCTTCAATAACAAGATGGTATCTTTCTCTATAATAGGATTGTCTCTTCTTATTATTCCTCAAGAGGTATCTTTTATTTTTATATCATCACTCTAGCACACTCTCAATTCACTTTACATCACACTCACTCTATTTTTATATTTTAAATATAGGTTACCATAAATATATTTCATATAGAAAATATCCATCAAAATTCAATACACCCATACCCATTTTACTTTTTCTCAAATTTTCTATATGTGGGTTTGTCCCATTATATTAGTTATTCTATTTTTCAAAATGGTTGTCTCCTATAAAATTTCAAAAGTTCCCTTCTCTTTTATTTTCTCATTTCTATTTCACTTAGATGTAAAAGATATTCTATATATTTTCTATAGTATTTGAAAATATTATTATTTTTATTTTCTTCCCATAAAAATTTTCAAACAAACATTTTTCATGGTTGTATTAAAAACATATAGCATTTCATATCTTTGGCTTGGCTCAATCTTCACTACTTAAGAGATTCAATAAAAACTAGTATAAACTTTAAGATTAATTTTGAACACTCCAGCTAGTATCTCACCCTCATTCCTCAACTTACTTAGTATAAACTAGAAAGATATTGTGATATTTAAAACATTGAAATATAGTACCAGTATCAATGGATATAATTTATATATATATTAAATCTAGAAATCTTCATTACAACTTCTTTCATATTTCTCAAAATTCATCTCAACTTTGAACTCATTCTACTTAGTCATGGATATCTGCCTCTCACTCAAACAAGATTGGATCAAAATTCATTTTGTGATATTTAAATCAATGAGTTTTAGTACATGCATCATTTGATTTTTTTTTCCACAATATCCTCTATTTTGATTACCAATATTGAATTTCAAATATTATCATTTGAAAATAGTGAATAAATATAATAGTGATCTTCTCATATCTTTATAATTCAATATTTTTCAACTCAATCTTGAATAATTTCTCAACATAACTTTATGACGTTTAGAATAAGAAAGACCAACTTTAGTATCTTCAAAAGTATTTTTCTTCTTCAAAATGTAATTTTAGAAATCTCATGTTTTTTTCTTTGAATTTTTTCTCAAAATATGGATAAGTATTGTACCATATGATGCTCCATGTACCTCATAAATATGTACCTTAAAATGTACATAGGGTTCATTCCTTTATCAAAATTTTAGCCTCAGCACAAATGTACCTTATTAAGTACCATCATAGGGTTCATTGTACCCTTCAAAGTTCAATTATCACCCAATTTAGGGTTCATGCCTTGTACCCTACGAAGCCTATAATTCTCAAAATTTCAAAATTGGTTGTACCCTACAAAGTCGGGTTATTCCCTATGAAGATTCCTTATGAAGATATTGTAACATCCAAAGTCCAGATGTACCTTATGGAGATGAGCTAAAAACAAAGTTTATTTTTATCAAAGGAATGTACCTTAAGATTTCTAGGGAACCCTATGAAGTTCCTCATATGTACCCTATGAAGCTCAAGGATTTTACCCTACGATGTTCTATATGTATCCTATTAAGTGTGTAGGTTTCATTAATTAGGAAAAAAATTAGAATTATATAAAAATAGAATTAATCTATCTCAACTCACAATGACTTCAGGACTTCTCAGAACCTCTTTAAGTTAACTCAAAATAGCTCCAATTAATTGTTGGAATTATCAGAATAATTATAAACTCCTCTAGTTAGTCTCCAAGGTACTTTTAAGAATCTACATAATCAAGTTAGAGTATTTCATGTGCTCCTCTTACTTCTCAATTATAGCTCCAATCTTAAACAATTACATCCTTCATCTAAGATTATTTACTCACTGATTTAAATAACCAAAATTATTAGTTACAATAGGATGTATTTTCCAAAACTCTAAGCCAACTTATAGAAGATAATAATATCAGGACTTGAATCTACATGTTCAATAATCTGTTTCCTTACTCTTTTGAAACTATTGTAGACAATATTTAACGCAACTTCAGTATATTTATTTTACTTTAGGACCAGTTATACAATCATTTAATGTTTGGAATTATTTCTAAGAAACATTCACTTTTACATTTATTATAATATTAGATTCATTACCCCTAAATGTTAGGGTTGTATTCACTTTTTCTTTGTTGGGTATATCCTTTCTCCATCACCCAACACACCAATAATACATTGACTTTCACATTGAAAATAAATACAATAGCAGCTTCTCAAACCAATTTGGGTGCATAATTTCTAAAAACTCTAGCTTATGATTATCAACATGTATTATTTCACTTGGGTGATAATAAGTTCAAATTGACCTCTACTGAGTTTTTATGGAAGGATGTAATTTATTTAGATAGGTTCATTTCCTCTGAGGAATACACTAGATCAGTGCTCAATCCATTGAGGAAAACTACCTTTTCCTAATGAATGTAATTTAGGGGAGGTATATAATCCAGACTTGACCTATCTAAGTTAAAGATATCTTGGTTAAAGTATATGGTGATGTGAGTGATTCAATGATCTATCACAACCTCTTGGATACCAAAATGGGATATCTAAGTGATGGTTATCCAATTGGATATGTACATTTTTTTACTTGATCTTTGAAGGACCACCACTAAATATAGAGACACTATTAATTATCCACTCTTAAGGAATGTAATAAAAGATAAAAGAGATTATAATGGGTGGTAAATTCATCATGATGTTTTCTATTTATTTGAAATATTCGTATCCATCACATCCCCTCAGTTCCTTAGGGAATATTTGGTTGATTGATTTTCTTACTTTGAATAAGAAGGGCATGTTGATCAAGGTTGGAAAGATATATGTGTTGAGAGGAGATAACCCACTACCACGTGATAAGTAATAGAATATTTGATCCTCTATAGTAGAGATATTTGGGACCTCATTAAATCAATTCACTACTCAACAACTAAATCCAATATTGGATGATTCTATCACTACAACTTTGGCCAAAATTGCAATGTAAGACATTTATATTACTCATATAGAAGGAAAATTTTGATATTTTCCCAAATCCCATGACTTTTAAATATCTAATTCATAAGAATCAATAGGCTAGATTATTAGATATTATGCTTGATTTGGTGGATTTTTTGTAACCAACATCCATACCACCATCTAAGGTCATACCTCCAGCTACAGCTACTAATGCTTCACCCTATGAATCATCATATCCCTAAGGTAAATCCCTCCCTATATCCTATTATCACGCCATTATTACAATATCAATTGGGTCATATTGTAAAGGATATATATTCCATAACTACTAAACTTGATGCTGATAAAAAGAATGATCTTGAGGCCAAGAAAAATGTTGAGCTTAAGAAAAACAAGAATATTAATATGGGAGTTCCACTATCCCCTACCAAACCTTCCAATACATCCCAAAAGGAAGATACTCATTTCATTTTGGAACTCTTTACCATAGATAAAACAATACAGTATCCAAGAAGAAGCAGAATGGGGAAGAGAATAAGAAAAGGGAGGAGGAAGAAAAGAAAATAAATACAAAATAAAAAAATAAAGTTGGAATTCAGATAGAAACCAAATAAAGGTGATATTTTTATGGAACCTAAGAATAAATAAATGTTGGGGTATCAATTAAGGATCCCACCATATATCCTAGATTAGTTATCCCCCTCCCCTCCCACCATAGTTGAACTTGTACCTACAATAGCTAATCATGTTTTAGAGGCTACTTTTCCTACCATAGTTGGGGAAACACCTTCATTTTTATCAATTTTAGATCATGTTACTATAATTATATAGGTGATACCACTTGTTATAGTAGATACATGGTCCATTGTGGTTATTCTAGACCATAGTTCTACTGTTTTTGAGAGAGTTTACCCTGTTACGCCTCCACCTCTAACATGGTTAGACCAAAAACCTCACTTAAAATCTATATTGGTGACCACATATGATTAGTTGACTATTATCCAATATGATCATGAATATGCATATTTTCATGTAGTATTGGATAAGGTATATGTTGAGCTTCATGAGAAGATGATAAACAATAACCCTTCCATCTCACTATAAAAGAGGGAAGGGAATGAAGAGATGGATGAGTCTCTAGCTAATCCAAAGAAAACTTGGTATTTATTTTTAATTATTTTATTATTTTAAAATTTTGATTCCCTTGGTATTTTATTTTGATTAAAAATCACATGAAATATATTTTATGAGAAACAGTGAAGATATAAAAGGGTTTTCTATTCATAATTACATGGAATGTATCTTTATGTTACATTTATCTATATTTTGGAATTATTTTTATACATACCACACATGAATTTGATTTGTTTTTATAGAAAGGGGTTGATTTCACATGATTTCAAACCCCCAAATTCAATCAAGGACTAAAGGAATATGAGGTATGAAATTTTAGGGAAGTAACTAAAAAAATTTGTCTTTTCCCATTACATTTTCATAATTTTTTTGTGAATAATTTTCAAAAATATCTCACTTTACACTCAAATAGTGAGGGCGTTATTTGGATTTAAGTGTGGGGGAGGTTCCTTTAAAAATCACACAAGGTTTTTTTATTTAATTTATTTATCAAGAAGAGGTTTTTATATAGAATATTATATTTATTTAAGGAAAATAAAATAATTATGAAAATATACTTAAAATATATGGGTGGGAATTTTTTAAATTCAAATACTTATTTCATTTTTTTATAAATTTAAAAAAATTACTGAATTGATCTATTTTTTTTAATTATTTGAAACTATCATTGGTTGGGTTATATTTAATATTTCCTTGATTCATGGTTTGGGGATATGTAAGTTAATTCATGTGAAGGATGTTCTTGTTGTGTGGTTTTTTTACAAGTTGTTGGGCTCTATGAGAGGCTCAAAACAATTCCATACATAGTAGTTCTCACAGCAATGTGGCTATCTTGAAGATAAAAATTATCTATTTGATCAGGGATATATCTTATGCATAGTCAAGGTATAACAAGAATATTAACTTTCATATCCTAAACCTCATTTTAAATTAGTGTCGGGTAGGCAAGAAGAGTAATGGGTAGGGCCAATGGACACAATAGTTAAAACCCATAGTTGGTATTAAAAAAAATATAATTTGAGTGTGTACCAATGGATTAATGTAGGGAGGAGTTTCATTAGATATGAATAAGGATTAGTGATTTTAAGATTTAGTGCTTTCTATGGGGAGGGAAATCAGCTTATAGTTGAGGCTAGAGACATGATCAGTGGCCTCCTCCCTAGAAGACTCTAAAACTGTACTCCTAGAATCATGGAATCTAACTCAAATATACTTTTCAACTACCTAAGGGTACTCTCACCCACCCAATATTCCATCATCTACATCATTATGGAGTGTAAAATACTCATTTAGCAGATTATGGAGATACTTCAAACATGGCATGAGGTTAACAAGGCAATGGATGATCTACCTTTGAAAGGTAATCCTAATAGCATACTATGCATTTATAGTACCTTTGGATACCTTCCCCAAGATTTTATGGATATTTTACATGGGGATTTACTTAGGTTTCACCACTTCAATCCCCTTTAACTCCTCCATGGAATTTATCTCCCTTTAATAAAATATTTCATATTTGTGTGTAATTGACTAGGTATTTTATATTCATACCATGAGTGAGTGTCCAATATAAAATTATCATTCCTAAGAGGTGTTTAAAACCCCTTGTCATATTCCTTCTAATAATCTCTTTCTTTAGAGGATCTCAGGATTTTCATCACTACTAGAACTTATTTTAGGTCTTTTTAAAAGAATGAGAAGTTAAATCGCATTAAGATTATTGAGATCATTTTTTTAATTTTCATAACTTTTTCTATTGAGGGTAAATTATATTTTAAACTCCTTAAAGATCATATAATACATGTTCATTCTATCAAAAAAGTTTTATTAAAATCCTATATGTCTCTAATACCCAATTCTTTAGTATTTTTGAATGATTTTATTTGAACTAAAAGTGGTAATTAGGATTTCTTTATGGTGCTTCTCAGAAATAATATCTTAAAAAAAGTGTAAAGGATTGTTTATTGATTATGAGAGAATAGATCAAAAATTAATTTTTAATTTTTATTTCAAGGTTCATCTATTATTTGGGGGGAAGAAAGAATAAAATGGGGAATATTTTTGAAAAAATGGGAACAATTCATCACTGTTTTAAAAGTTTTGGTTTGTGAACCTATGAGAAAACAAAATGTAAAAAATGATTTGATGGATGATTCCTTTTGTAAAGTAGGATAAATGTGTTTTCATTGAGTTTTATTGAAGATAATGTGTTATACTTAATTATTTAATCCACCTATTTTAATCTTATGGATTTTTATATAATTATCCACCAACCCTTAACCTCAAAAAACCTTTTGAAAAGTCCTATTGATTAGTTTGGTTTAATTTCCAAAGTGTAGATTAAGATCCATTGAAAGCTTATAGATAGATTGTATAAACTTAATATTGATCATAAATCTAATCAAATGGTCTTAAGTGTGAGAGAAAATACATTTTGGTATGGTAGATTATAAATTGATCATGAATATTTATGAAAAGTTGAGATATGAGGGGAAGGGTAATGTGATTGAAAATTGATTTTAGTGATGAGGCATTATTTAATATCTAGGAACAAGAGTGTTTGAGATTTGATAATATTGTATCATAATTTTTATCCATTGGCATGATTTATTCTAAATGTGTCCTATTAAAGATATGTTTTCTTTAAAATATTTATTGAGATGTTTTTTATTTAGGATATGTAAAGGATTAATTTCAAGGGAATTTGATTCTTTGATTTTAGATTCATTCATTTGTTGAATTTTTGTTAAAAAAACAAAGATAATTATAGCTAAATCATGTTTATTTTAATGATTATAGGTATTTTGAATCATTTTAATGAAATTATATAAATTTTTAAAGAAAAAAAGATAACTAAGATAAACCTCATCGTGTTGCTTAGTGAACCATAATGTAGACCATCACATACGATTAAATTTAAAGAAAATTCCCAAGACCCATAAATCTAGTGAGTCTATTTACAAAATAAAAACCAAGACCAGTGAACCACACCATGGTCCAAGAGAACATGTCATTTTTTATATCCAAAGTGTTAAAGATAAATGAAGACATATCTAAACATATATCTTTGTTTTTCTCTTTAATAAGCTCATGGAATTCAAGTAAAATAGGTAGTTCAGAATAAACCACATCAAGGAAGATACTCGTAACCAAAATATAAGAGAAAAATCATTTTTTTTATTCGTGATGAAGACTTGTATTTTTTAGTTTTATATAGGAAAATCATGTTATAGTGAATACTACCACACCATGGTCAATTTTGTATTTAAAAATATAGTTTTTTGGACATATAGAGTATAAAGATTTTGGATTTTTAGTTCCCTTGAGTACTTTTATTTTACATAGCCTTCACTTTGATGTATTATACATTCAAGATTAGTGAGTTTAAATTCCATTCAATTATTTTAGTTCCTTCATTCAAGCTTAATCATGTTTAATTCATTATTTCACTTTTTAATTCTTATTTCATAATATTAATAGTCCATTGATGATTGGATATCCTTTAACCATGAGTGTATAATCATATAAGAGGTAAAAATATAAGAGTACAAGGTTTAGTATTTAATATAAGTCACAAAGAAGTTGTTTTAATTTAGAAACATCTTAATACTTCATTATAATATCAATATTTAATAATTATTTTACAAATAGAGTTCTAAGGGAAAATTTCTTAGATGATTAGGATGATTAAATTATGAGTTATCCCAAACTGGCTTGGATACCCTAGTACCCTAATACCCTAGCTGGATTTGACATGTCTCGAAGGTAATTTCCAATCCCCACAGGTTGAATATTAGCACCTAGCATCATGAAAGAAACACAAGGGAATGATTTTTTCATAAGAAAAATGCATAAGATAAAGGATACATGTTTTTATGATCAACACTCCAAAGGGATAAATTATCATAATCAAATAGGTAGAACATTACCACCACCAAAAAATATATTTTTTTATTAAGAAAGAGCACTTTTAAGGAAAAAGTGGGAAACTAGTCAAGTACACATTTAGAAAATCAACAAACATCATACATAATATTTGAATCTCTGAATTGAAATTTAATCCTTTTAGAGACCTTAACTCTATAGAAAATTCATTGAAGAGTGGTATCCTTATCATCTAGATCATATTTGAGGAGGTTTTCAATATTGTATGCCAACTTGTCCCAAGTTTGAATGAACTCTTACATAGTAATATTTTTCCTGTTGAATCCACATGACAATATGCCAAGGTAAAGCTCAAAGATAAACCCATGTAACAAGGGGATACATCTCCACAAACACCTCCATCACTTTAAGTTCCACAGATAAAAAACATCTACCACCTCTAATTGACACTTTTCATTTGCATGGACCTGACATAAGATAATATACAAACTCCCAAAGGCAAAGGTCGGGTGTGATTTATAAAGCACAGTAGGGTCTCACTAAGTGTTTCATAATCAATTCTATAAAAATTAAACCAAATATGATTTAAATTTAAATAAAAAAATGAATGGTGTGAAATTTATATATTTTTAATAAAACATTATTTCAATTCAAAAGATATGGTAAATGTATCAAAATAGACTTAAATGAATATTTTATATAAAACATTTATATAAATAAGTTGGCATGAACAAATCAGTTCTATAAATCAATGGTACATAATCATAGAATCAATTATATAATATAATCATGTATAAAATCCATAAAGTACATTAGTTTCTAGTAATAGGATTCTCACACTACTCATTAGTGATTGCGGCTCAATGTGTACATCCCATGACTTATCCATCAGAACTAAACTCCCCATCGGGGTAAAAAACATGATGTAGTGTGTTTATGTTAGTTTCTTCATCATCAATATAGTTTAGGGGGTAAATTTCTAGTGTGTTTGTCCTAATTACCCACTAACTACCTAGGCTCACATGTGATTCAGTTGATCAGTTAATCAATCATGGGTAAATCAGTCATTTCAAATCAGTTCAGAATATGATTTCATACTTTTGATATTCAACAAGCCTTTCACATTTCAAAACCAAATCATAGGTTTTAATCAATTCGTGAATTTTTGAATAATATTTCAATTTAATCCATATCAAATCATTTCATCAAATCAGTTTCCAAATCAAACCATAAATTTTATCAAATCTTCCCAACAATTCCAATTCCATTGAAATTGGGGGCTTTTCATAATCTCCATGAATTTTTCAAAATCATCCATCAATCATCTCAAATCATTATTTTTAAATCATTTAAAAAATAATTTCAAAAAAATCAAGCAATTAAATGTTTCAATTATATGGTAAAGTCATATGGAACCACCTACCTTTAATTAGTAATCAAACCAACCCAACACCCACAACGGGATCCGCCAAGGAAGAATGAAGGCATGGAAGATCAAGATGAATCCCTATAAACACCATCCATCAAAAAACAGATCTAACCCATCATCAACATGATTATTTATCACTCTAAAATAAGATAATAGAATAAATGGGGAAAATCCAAAATGAGTAGAGATCACTTACTAGAGAGCAATCAAACGCTTCCACTGGAGATTTGATCCTAGAAGAAAGGAGTTTGGAGTTAAAATTCCTCTAGGGATCATTCAAGAGCCAAAATTTTGAATGAAATTCGAGCAGGAGAAAAGAAATATAAAAATGGGATCGAGAAATTTAAGTTTGTAAAAACATATACCACACTGCATCCCTCATGTCCATGATGTAGAAAGGTTGAAAATAGCTAGACTACAACACATCCTCCTCAGATTACGCTACAGCCACACCTGGTTAACCGTACTTCTAAAAACACATAGTAGACCCCACCCAAATATTCTTCACCTGAGGTAAATCCATGACAAATCACAAGAACCATGCCGCATCCATGCCCACATAGTTATCAGTACTAAAATTCACCAATAAGGGTTCCAAGATGAAGTTGTCCCTCCACGGTGTAGCAACACAAAAATTGGTAGTAGCTATGAAAACTGGCCTCAAGATCCCCTATTCCACAACCTTTTGGTCCATAGTGCATCTTGGACTCTCCACACTACATCTTATACACCACAACACATCTTCTACTGGCACATTTATAGCCAAACTCCATGAACTCCAAAAAAACTTATATCCATAAAATTTAGTTCATTTTCCCCAAAAAAATATATCCATACTCAAAAGGCTTAAAATTCACCCAAACAAAAGGGAAGAAAAGTGAGATTCAAGAATTACCTAAAAGAAGGTAACATGCTATTATAACCTCCCTACCTTAAACACTTTCTATCCCCATAAATCTTGTCAAGAATATTCCATATCAAAGAGATGATGCCACTTCTTTCTCACTGGTGCCCCATGCTCCATGTCTCATGAGAATTAGAACCATTATGTCATATTACATGGACCAAAGGTATCGTCTTCCCACAAATAAGATTTTTCTCGTAATAAATAAATCCTAACTGGAAGTTTAGTCATGGATAAATCATGTTAAACATCAAGATCTTACCATCTTAGAACATGATAAGGGTTATAAAGATACTTTCAAAGTTGTGATACATAAAACACATTGTGGATCAAATTCAACTATGGTGTAAGTTCAAAATGGTATTCCACTTTACCCACTCAATCAATAATCTCAAAAGGACCCACAAACCTCAGTGAAATTTTTCCCTAATTTTCATGATGTTAGTATCCTAGACATGGTAAAATTATCAAGAAAATTGGTCACTAACTAAAAGAACCAATGGTCATCATCGACAATTGGAATAAGATTTATACCAACTCAATTCTGTCAACATCCTTTTATGAACCAATTGAATCCTCACTGTCATCTCCTAGAATAAACTCAGTCCAACAAAGGAAATGTAACACCCCGAGCTTCCACGATACGCTTCTCATTCAATAATGCAATAGCTTGCATTGTACGCAACTTCGAGTTCTAAAACATCGCGACAAATCAAAGTAGCCGTTATGAATAGTAATAACCACTTTTTAAAATTATAGAAATTTTATATTTCAAAATGGACTTCATTTTTGTATTCCTAATATTGAAATTAGCCTATGTTGAATTTTTTGTAATTTTCTGAGAACTTCAAAATTTTTATGAATAGTGAAAAATACTTAAAACAACTTTTTTAATCAAGATAATTCATAGTGATAAATTATACTATTGAGTGGTTTTAAAGTATAATTAGAATATATTTTTACCATTTTATCCAATGGTGGTCATTAGAATTAATTTAACATTGAAATTGGACATAAACAATTGCCAATCTTTTGATATAAATTGTTTCTTAAAAACACGCTATTTGTCGTAACAGCGGGAATTAATTGTAAAATTAATTAATGCAACTTTTATGTTTGGAATTTTGTAAAATAGACATCATTTTTGAATTCAGAATATCAATTATAGCTTAGGGTGAAATTTTGGCCTTGTTCTGAAAAACTTCAATTTTTGATGAATAGTGAAACCACTAAGTGGTAATCAAGCAAACTGATTTTCAGTTAAATAAAAGTTTACCACTAATGTGTATTGAATTTTGAAAATCCGACATACATGGTTGTCATTAGTATGTAAAATGTGGTTCAATGGGGTAAAAATAATTTTTTGGTGAATAGTAACTTATTAAGTTCTTAATCGCGATTAGTGGTAATTAGGGTAGTTTAAGGTATAAATAATACTTTAATAATATTAAATGACCTAGACACATGTCCCAACCTCATTGGTTGTGTCATGGCCGACCAAGACAAGCCATGGCCTAACTTGGGGACCCCATGGATCCACTTTTGTTGGGAAATAACATAAATTACTTTTTATTTAATGTTAAAGTGAAAATGACAATAACATAAATTGTTTTACTAAAACAATTTTTAAGTAGGGTTACACAAGTCCAAATTTTGACTATAAATATTAATTAGAAATCTAAAAAGATTTCCTACATCATAGTATTTGTTTTATAATTTTTAGACATTAAATAAATTAAATTATTTATGACATCATTATGATGTGGCGATGACCTCATTATTTAACGATTTAAATAAAATGAGAAGATAATGCAAAATCCAAGGCTTAAACTTGTCCAAATCCTATTGGATGAGGAGATTTAGAAACCTTATCACCTTAGCCTCTAATTATATAAGTGTGGGACCTTTAGAATCCGAAAAGCATTTTGAAATAATGTAACATTTCAATCTTTCCAAAAGTGCCCCTCCTCTCCACTTATAAAATGCCCCCACCTCTCCCACTTCATTTACACTTTCAAGCCATTTGGCTCGTCCAACCTCTGCCCAAATACTCTCCCAACATTCCTCCCTTACTCATAGAAGCCTCACTTTGGGCAGAACTCTTCCCAAGGAAGCCTTTGGCTCAAATCAAAAAGAGTTACCCGATTTTGAGGTAATGTCTTTTATAATGTTGTTTTGTTTTATTTTTCTTCTCCAACCCCCTAAACTCTTTTTATTCATTTATTTTGTATCAACACCAGTATCCTCAATATACTAGGATGTTTTTATAAGAAGGATTCGATCTACACTTACACACACCTACATCTAATGGTTAAAGAACATACGGTTTCTGTGGATGGCGAATTTCTGCCTCACGAAACGATGATTGTTCAACACTCATATAACACCTTCAAAGGTGGCCATTAAGATGTCACCATATTTATATATGATATATAATGTGTTTATGTGTTTATGTTTTACTTATGCTTCTGTATTTCTCATTTATGTCTTACTTTAGGATTTCCATTATGGGTAAAACGCGATAATTTCATTTTAGGAAGTGCGGACTACCGCCCCCTCAAAGTGATTTGAATCGTTAATGCCATATGTGGGATGTATAAAGGATGGAGTAAATGGTATTATACACTATATTATACTGGAATTATATTATACATTTATATCATTATGATTTAGTTCCATTAAATATGAAATTGAAATGAAAGTAGCGTTCATGTGTACGTACGGCTTACCGTCTCCATGAACGGTGCATTTCATTTCTTACCTCTAAATGTTACGTAATATTATAAATGAATGTATATACTGGATATATAAGATATATATGACATCTAAATCATGAATATAATTCTGGATATAATGGATATTTCACCACATAAACAACTTGTAATTATAAGAAGCTTATTGTTGACTCAAGTACCAAAGATCGACAAAACGACCGTTATTAACTTAAATAATTACATAATGTTCATATCATTGTAATAAGTGATATAATAAGGATAATTAAATTGAAAATGGTTCTTAATAAGGTATATATTAACTCTAGTTTATTATTCAGGAGGTTAAAGAACGGTTGAGTCAAGTCAGACACGAGGTAAGGGAACTTCTTAACCCAATTTCCATTCTTTGGGTTAATCTCCTACTTTCAAATTATGTCATGATGTTATTATGTACTATTTTGTATTTTTAATTTCTTTATGTGTACCTATAGTGAATACACATAATATATCTATTTTATTTTAAAAATGATCTTTTTAAGGACTTCGTCTCAATCTCCTTTCATTGAGGCATATTTGGTTTTATACACAACTTTCTTTTATACGGTGTATAAACCCCTTTGACTTTTATGTTTATTCAAAAGGAATCTTTTTTTAACGAAGCGTTTTACTAAACGACAAAAAGGGAATGTTTTTCTTTCCGTACTTATGCGGCGACAACGACTTCTCCGCCGCCGTGACCATTATTTGAGTTTCGGCTTCCTCTACAAGCCATCATTTTTTTTTAATGAAAAATAAATACAAAGTTTTAACTTTCTTTTATTTTGGGTTTGAAAATGGTTTGAAAGCGTTTTTATTATATCAATGTGTTGTATTTATATCTTGTGATTGAAATGTGGAAATGTTATGTTTCCTTTATGCATGTTTTATGTGATATGATTACGTTATGGTTTATGATATGTTTAAACCTATTCATATGAGGAATGCATTGGACTTAATAAGTGACGGGTGGAGCCCGCTATAGCTCCTCGATGCATCGGCAGGTCTCATGAGACAAACTAGTGTCTTGGCACGAGGCCTTGACAAAATCTTATTTGTGGTCTTGGCACGAGGCCCTGACTACGTGGTTATGATAGTCTGGCATTATGCATTCCATCATTATGAAAGTGGTTATTGTTATTGCATGTGATTATTCGACTAGTAGAATATCCATGTGAAGAAGTGAATGGCATTATCTCATTTTACTTTTGCCATATTATGTTGAAGTTCATGTTTAAAAGGCTTTTGTTTTATTTATACATTGCCTTAATTGTTAATGATTATTTATGAAAGCTTCCGCATCATTGTTATCCTTACTGAGCATCTGAGCTCACCCCTTTCAATGTTTTAATATTTTCCAGGATGTGAAGAAGTATTTTATGAATGACCTGCAGGGATAGTCAGAAGAGGATATGAGTGTGAACTATGAAGACTTTGTTATTAGTTTTTCACTTTATGTTGTAATGTAACGTTTACGAATGTATCTAGTGTTTCCAAGGCTACTAAACTAATCGGACTTTCGAGACTTGATCTTTTGTGATCATGCCAATGTTACGAAGTAATGCACCGACTCTGGGTAGCTGGGGTCGGGGCGTTACAGTTGGTATCAGAGGCAGTTTAGTACTAACCTTGGAAGCTAGATTTAGATAAACTCTGATTAGAGCACATAGCCCAAAGATAGACTTTGAGGATTAGTATAGAACAACTTCCTAGAATTTTGGTATTATAGAGATGTTATGACTTTTCCGAGAAATACATCCCTGTCTAGATACGAGCAGGTAGAGGCGGCTCTGGCACAGATGTACCTAGGGGTAAAAACCGAAAACACCGCTTTGAGCTAGACTCGAACGGGAACTGGTGCACGACAACGGGCCTTGCTGCACTCTTGGTTACGACACTCCCGGGGGATATGCTTAGGATAATTCTCATTTTATTTACAAACCACTATGAAGGGTTATGAGTATATACTTTCTCAAAGAAAACATTTCTTTTTATGATTATGGATTATATCCATAAATAGTTCAATTTATGTTAAGTGTTTTATAAGTATGGAATTATGTATTTTGATTCATAAACTAATCTAGTTTATGCCATTGTTTAGAAATGGCGCCTAGTGGAAGGAATGGAAACCGTATCAATGCACGAACTCCGTGTAGGGATTGCCCTCCTGATCAATATAATTATTGTGGATCTGGAGATACAACTGGTGCTGATCAACTTATTACCATACTGGGACAACTCACTCAGGTTATGAATAATAACCTTACTCGTATGGAGCACCCTGATCCGCAACGTGGAGGATCAATGCTAGATCGTTTCATGAGGCAACAACCACCAACCTTTAATGGGAGTACAAATCCCTTAGTAGCCGAGCAATGGATAAATTCCCTAGAGAAAATATTTCAGGCTTTGGGGAGTAGTGAAAGGGAGAAGGTTGTCATGGCAGTTTACCGCCTCACTGGAGATGCCGATCAGTGGTGGTCGCTGATTCGAAACACAAAGGAAGATGATGACGTATCGAATATGGAATGGAGGGAGTTCAAAGAGCTTTTCTTAGAAAAATACTTTCCTCGTGACCATCGAGCAGATATGGAAAGGCAATTTCTGAGTCTGAGGCAGAAGGAGGATGAGAATGTCGCAAAGTATGAGGCTAACTTTACAAGGTTAGCAAGGTATGCTGCAGATTACATACGTAACCCAAGGAGTAAGATTGATCGTTTCTTTGATGGGTTAAAACCATTTCTCCGTCGAGCTTTGGTATCACAATCCTTTTCATCATACGAAGATATTGTCTCGTGTGCTATCAAGACAGAAAAGGAATTCTCTAAGTCTTATGACAACAAAGTAAAGCAAGAGAAGAAGAGAACGGTGGAACAAGAGACAGATAAAGGGAAAAAGGGAAAGAAGGATTTTCCATTATGTGATAATTGTGGGAAGAATCACCCTGGTACTTGCCTAAAAGGAATGGGAGTTTGTTATAAATGTGGAGAAAAGGGTCACCAGGCTCGTGATTGCAAGGGAAAGAAAGAGGCTATCAAAGTTGAATGCTACAATTGTAGAGAAATGGGTCATTATGCAAATGAATGTCCTAAGCGTCAGGGAAACTTACCTCAGAAAAGGCCAAGGGATCAAGGACAATCTTATACTGTTACTACAGTTGAAGCAGAATAACTAATGTATTGGTGCTTTTGGACTCAAGGATTATATTCTGGTTATAAGAATAATGTAATATATATATATGGATTGTACTGCAGTACTTTTTGATTTCAGTAAGGTTTTAATATGATTAAGGTAATCATATTTTTAGTATGTGACAATAAGAGAAACTTTTCTTTGTTTGGGGAATCTGATGTTACAATTGATTTTGGAATTTAGAGACCTTTTAGAGAAAGTCTGGATGGAGGTATTTTGGATAACTATTAAGGTTGGAATGGATTAAGTTGAACCATGGATAGTATTGTTTAAGGTTAAAGAATTTCTGAAGATTATTTTTGGAATATTATAATACTATAGTTTTAGGAAAAAGGACAACCTGTAGGGTGGGGAATAACCCGTCGCGTCGGACAAAGCTGCAGGAATCGAACCCACAACCATAGTGCGACAAGCCTTTATTTCCTACCACTAGCCTACAAGAAGTCCCTGGTTATTACAAAATAGTTTTACTAATCTAAATGGTATGTGTTAATATTTGGAACCTTATACAATTAGGATAAAAAGAATATTTTTGAGTTCTGTTACCATTTGGAGTAAAAGATGGGTTTGTGGCAAAAATTTATTAACGAATGAAAGTATACATAACAAGTATGTAAATTCCATTACGTTCTTAGTAAATCTCCTAAATAAATTCCTCAACATAATAAAAGGTAACTTAAAACAAAAATGTTGTCGGTTAACTTTTCCAACTGGGGATTCAATGACCGTTTAACCAATCACAAGTTTGTGATTTTCTTATGGTTAAACTTTCTCCTAATCCTGTTTTCTATAACTCTCCATCAGACCTTGATGGTTTGTTTTTCTTCCATATCCATATTTTCATAGAATCCTAGAATGGGATATATCGGGTGACCTTTGTACTTATCCTGCTTTCTTTTAATGTTATATATTTATTAACCTTATTTCCGATGTGGGTTTTCCACAAAGGTATTTTCTATTTTCAACCTTTTATTATCAAAGAAAAATTTCAAATTGCGAGGACGCAATTTATTGAAGGAGGGGAGAATGTAACACCCCGAGCTTCCACGATACGCTTCTCATTCAATAATGCAATAGCTTGCATTGTACGCAACTTCGAGTTCTAAAACATCGCGACAAATCAAAGTAGCCGTTATGAATAGTAATAACCACTTTTTAAAATTATAGAAATTTTATATTTCAAAATGGACTTCATTTTTGTATTCCTAATATTGAAATTAGCCTATGTTGAATTTTTTGTAATTTTCTGAGAACTTCAAAATTTTTATGAATAGTGAAAAATACTTAAAACAACTTTTTTAATCAAGATAATTCATAGTGATAAATTATACTATTGAGTGGTTTTAAAGTATAATTAGAATATATTTTTACCATTTTATCCAATGGTGGTCATTAGAATTAATTTAACATTGAAATTGGACATAAACAATTGCCAATCTTTTGATATAAATTGTTTCTTAAAAACACGCTATTTGTCGTAACAGCGGGAATTAATTGTAAAATTAATTAATGCAACTTTTATGTTTGGAATTTTGTAAAATAGACATCATTTTTGAATTCAGAATATCAATTATAGCTTAGGGTGAAATTTTGGCCTTGTTCTGAAAAACTTCAATTTTTGATGAATAGTGAAACCACTAAGTGGTAATCAAGCAAACTGATTTTCAGTTAAATAAAAGTTTACCACTAATGTGTATTGAATTTTGAAAATCCGACATACATGGTTGTCATTAGTATGTAAAATGTGGTTCAATGGGGTAAAAATAATTTTTTGGTGAATAGTAACTTATTAAGTTCTTAATCGCGATTAGTGGTAATTAGGGTAGTTTAAGGTATAAATAATACTTTAATAATATTAAATGACCTAGACACATGTCCCAACCTCATTGGTTGTGTCATGGCCGACCAAGACAAGCCATGGCCTAACTTGGGGACCCCATGGATCCACTTTTGTTGGGAAATAACATAAATTACTTTTTATTTAATGTTAAAGTGAAAATGACACTAACATAAATTGTTTTACTAAAACAATTTTTAAGTAGGGTTAAACAAGTCCAAATTTTGACTATAAATATTAATTAGAAATCTAAAAATATTTCCTACATCATAGTATTTGTTTTATAATTTTTAGACATTAAATAAATTAAATTATTTATGACATCATTATGATGTGGCGATGACCTCATTATTTAACGATTTAAATAAAATGAGAAGATAATGCAAAATCCAAGGCTTAAACTTGTCCAAATCCTATTGGATGAGGAGATTTAGAAACCTTATCACCTTAGCCTCGAATTATATAAGTGTGGGACCTTTAGAATCCGAAAAGCATTTTGAAATAATGTAACATTTCAATCTTTCCAAAAGTGCCCCTCCTCTCCACTTATAAAATGCCCCCACCTCTCCCACTTCATTTACACTTTCAAGCCATTTGGCTCGTCCAACCTCTGCCCAAATACTCTCCCAACATTCCTCCCTTACTCATAGAAGCCTCACTTTGGGCAGAACTCTTCCCAAGGAAGCCTTTGGCTCAAATCAAAAAGAGTTACCCGATTTTGAGGTAATGTCTTTTATAATGTTGTTTTGTTTTATTTTTCTTCTCCAACCCCCTAAACTCTTTTTATTCATTTATTTTGTATCAACACCAGTATCCTCAATATACTAGGATGTTGTTATAAGAAGGATTCGATCTACACTTACACACACCTACATCTAATGGTTAAAGAACATACGGTTTCTGTGGATGGCGAATTTCTGCCTCACGAAACGATGATTGTTCAACACTCATATAACACCTTCAAAGGTGGCCATTAAGATGTCACCATATTTATATATGATATATAATGTGTTTATGTGTTTATGTTTTACTTATGCTTCTGTATTTCTCATTTATGTCTTACTTTAGGATTTCCATTATGGGTAAAACGCGATAATTTCATTTTAGGAAGTGCGGACTACCGCCCCCTCAAAGTGATTTGAATCGTTAATGCCATATGTGGGATGTATAAAGGATGGAGTAAATGGTATTATACACTATATTATACTGGAATTATATTATACATTTATATCATTATGATTTAGTTCCATTAAATATGAAATTGAAATGAAAGTAGCGTTCATGTGTACGTACGGCTTACCGTCTCCATGAACGGTGCATTTCATTTCTTACCTCTAAATGTTACGTAATATTATAAATGAATGTATATACTGGATATATAAGATATATATGACATCTAAATCATGAATATAATTCTGGATATAATGGATATTTCACCACATAAACAACTTGTAATTATAAGAAGCTTATTGTTGACTCAAGTACCAAAGATCGACAAAACGACCGTTATTAACTTAAATAATTACATAATGTTCATATCATTGTAATAAGTGATATAATAAGGATAATGAAATTGAAAATGGTTCTTAATAAGGTATATATTAACTCTAGTTTATTATTCAGGAGGTTAAAGAACGGTTGAGTCAAGTCAGACACGAGGTAAGGGAACTTCTTAACCCAATTTCCATTCTTTGGGTTAATCTCCTACTTTCAAATTATGTCATGATGTTATTATGTACTATTTTGTATTTTTAATTTCTTTATGTGTACCTATAGTGAATACACATAATATATCTATTTTATTTTAAAAATGATCTTTTTAAGGACTTCGTCTCAATCTCCTTTCATTGAGGCATATTTGGTTTTATACACAACTTTCTTTTATACGGTGTATAAACCCCTTTGACTTTTATGTTTATTCAAAAGGAATCTTTTTTTAACGAAGCTTTTTACTAAACGACAAAAAGGGAATGTTTTTCTTTCCGTACTTATGCGGCGACAACGACTTCTCCGCCGCCGTGACCATTATTTGAGTTTCGGCTTCCTCTACAAGCCATCATTTTTTTTTAATGAAAAATAAATACAAAGTTTTAACTTTCTTTTATTTTGGGTTTGAAAATGGTTTGAAAGCGTTTTTATTATATCAATGTGTTGTATTTATATCTTGTGATTGAAATGTGGAAATGTTATGTTTCCTTTATGCATGTTTTATGTGATATGATTACGTTATGGTTTATGATATGTTTAAACCTATTCATATGAGGAATGCATTGGACTTAATAAGTGACGGGTGGAGCCCGCTATAGCTCCTCGATGCATCGGCAGGTCTCATGAGACAAACTAGTGTCTTGGCACGAGGCCTTGACAAAATCTTATTTGTGGTCTTGGCACGAGGCCCTGACTACGTGGTTATGATAGTCTGGCATTATGCATTCCATCATTATGAAAGTGGTTATTGTTATTGCATGTGATTATTCGACTAGTAGAATATCCATGTGAAGAAGTGAATGGCATTATCTCATTTTACTTTTGCCATATTATGTTGAAGTTCATGTTTAAAAGGCTTTGTTTTATTTATACATTGCCTTAATTGTTAATGATTATTTATGAAAGCTTCCGCATCATTGTTATCCTTACTGAGCATCTGAGCTCACCCCTTTCAATGTTTTAATATTTTCCAGGATGTGAAGAAGTATTTTATGAATGACCTGCAGGGATAGTCAGAAGAGGATATGAGTGTGAACTATGAAGACTTTGTTATTAGTTTTTCACTTTATGTTGTAATGTAACGTTTACGAATGTATCTAGTGTTTCCAAGGCTACTAAACTAATCGGTCTTTCGAGACTTGATCTTTTGTGATCATGCCAATGTTACGAAGTAATGCACCGACTCTGGGTAGCTGGGGTCGGGGCGTTACAGTTGGTATCAGAGGCAGTTTAGTACTAACCTTGGAAGCTAGATTTAGATAAACTCTGATTAGAGCACATAGCCCAAAGATAGACTTTGAGGATTAGTATAGAACAACTTCCTAGAATTTTGGTATTATAGAGATGTTATGACTTTTCCGAGAAATACATCCCTGTCTAGATACGAGCAGGTAGAGGCGGCTCTGGCACAGATGTACCTAGGGGTAAAACCCGAAAACACCGCTTTGAGCTAGACTCGAACGGGAACTGGTGCACGACAACGGGCCTTGCTGCACTCTTGGTTACGACACTCCCGGGGGATATGCTTAGGATAATTCTCATTTTATTTACAAACCACTATGAAGGGTTATGAGTATATACTTTCTCAAAGAAAACATTTCTTTTTATGATTATGGATTATATCCATAAATAGTTCAATTTATGTTAAGTGTTTTATAAGTATGGAATTATGTATTTTGATTCATAAACTAATCTAGTTTATGCCATTGTTTAGAAATGGCGCCTAGTGGAAGGAATGGAAACCGTATCAATGCACGAACTCCGTGTAGGGATTGCCCTCCTGATCAAGATAATTATTGTGGATCTGGAGATACAACTGGTGCTGATCAACTTATTACCATACTGGGACAACTCACTCAGGTTATGAATAATAACCTTACTCGTATGGAGCACCCTGATCCGCAACGTGGAGGATCAATGCTAGATCGTTTCATGAGGCAACAACCACCAACCTTTAATGGGAGTACAAATCCCTTAGTAGCCGAGCAATGGATAAATTCCCTAGAGAAAATATTTCAGGCTTTGGGGAGTAGTGAAAGGGAGAAGGTTGTCATGGCAGTTTACCGCCTCACTGGAGATGCCGATCAGTGGTGGTCGCTGATTCGAAACACAAAGGAAGATGATGACGTATCGAATATGGAATGGAGGGAGTTCAAAGAGCTTTTCTTAGAAAAATACTTTCCTCGTGACCATCGAGCAGATATGGAAAGGCAATTTCTGAGTCTGAGGCAGAAGGAGGATGAGAATGTCGCAAAGTATGAGGCTAACTTTACAAGGTTAGCAAGGTATGCTGCAGATTACATACGTAACCCAAGGAGTAAGATTGATCGTTTCTTTGATGGGTTAAAACCATTTCTCCGTCGAGCTTTGGTATCACAATCCTTTTCATCATACGAAGATATTGTCTCGTGTGCTATCAAGACAGAAAAGGAATTCTCTAAGTCTTATGACAACAAAGTAAAGCAAGAGAAGAAGAGAACGGTGGAACAAGAGACAGATAAAGGGAAAAAGGGAAAGAAGGATTTTCCATTATGTGATAATTGTGGGAAGAATCACCCTGGTACTTGCCTAAAAGGAATGGGAGTTTGTTATAAATGTGGAGAAAAGGGTCACCAGGCTCGTGATTGCAAGGGAAAGAAAGAGGCTATCAAAGTTGAATGCTACAATTGTAGAGAAATGGGTCATTATGCAAATGAATGTCCTAAGCGTCAGGGAAACTTACCTCAGAAAAGGCCAAGGGATCAAGGACAATCTTATGCTGTTACTACAGTTGAAGCAGAATAACTAATGTATTGGTGCTTTTGGACTCAAGGATTATATTCTGGTTATAAGAATAATGTAATATATATATATGGATTGTACTGCAGTACTTTTTGATTTCAGTAAGGTTTTAATATGATTAAGGTAATCATATTTTTAGTATGTGACAATAAGAGAAACTTTTCTTTGTTTGGGGAATCTGATGTTACAATTGATTTTGGAATTTAGAGACCTTTTAGAGAAAGTCTGGATGGAGGTATTTTGGATAACTATTAAGGTTGGAATGGATTAAGTTGAACCATGGATAGTATTGTTTAAGGTTAAAGAATTTCTGAAGATTATTTTTGGAATATTATAATACTATAGTTTTAGGAAAAAGGACAACCTGTAGGGTGGGGAATAACCCGTCGCGTCGGACAAAGCTGCAGGAATCGAACCCACAACCATAGTGCGACAAGCCTTTATTTCCTACCACTAGCCTACAAGAAGTCCCTGGTTATTACAAAATAGTTTTACTAATCTAAATGGTATGTGTTAATATTTGGAACCTTATACAATTAGGATAAAAAGAATATTTTTGAGTTCTGTTACCATTTGGAGTAAAAGATGGGTTTGTGGAAAAAATTTATTAACGAATGAAAGTATACATAACAAGTATGTAAATTCCATTACGTTCTTAGTAAATCTCCTAAATAAATTCCTCAACATAATAAAAGGTAACTTAAAACAAAAATGTTGTCGGTTAACTTTTCCAACTGGGGATTCAATGACCGTTTAACCAATCACAAGTTTGTGATTTTCTTATGGTTAAACTTTCTCCTAATCCTGTTTTCTATAACTCTCCATCAGACCTTGATGGTTTGTTTTTCTTCCATATCCATATTTTCATAGAATCCTAGAATGGGATATATCGGGTGACCTTTGTACTTATCCTGCTTTCTTTTAATGTTATATATTTATTAACCTTATTTCCGATGTGGGTTTTCCACAAAGGTATTTTCTATTTTCAACCTTTTATTATCAAAGAAAAATTTCAAATTGCGAGGACGCAATTTATTGAAGGAGGGGAGAATGTAACACCCCGAGCTTCCACGATACGCTTCTCATTCAATAATGCAATAGCTTGCATTGTACGCAACTTCGAGTTCTAAAACATCGCGACAAATCAAAGTAGCCGTTATGAATAGTAATAACCACTTTTTAAAATTATAGAAATTTTATATTTCAAAATGGACTTCATTTTTGTATTCCTAATATTGAAATTAGCCTATGTTGAATTTTTTGTAATTTTCTGAGAACTTCAAAATTTTTATGAATAGTGAAAAATACTTAAAACAACTTTTTTAATCAAGATAATTCATAGTGATAAATTATACTATTGAGTGGTTTTAAAGTATAATTAGAATATATTTTTACCATTTTATCCAATGGTGGTCATTAGAATTAATTTAACATTGAAATTGGACATAAACAATTGCCAATCTTTTGATATAAATTGTTTCTTAAAAACACGCTATTTGTCGTAACAGCGGGAATTAATTGTAAAATTAATTAATGCAACTTTTATGTTTGGAATTTTGTAAAATAGACATCATTTTTGAATTCAGAATATCAATTATAGCTTAGGGTGAAATTTTGGCCTTGTTCTGAAAAACTTCAATTTTTGATGAATAGTGAAACCACTAAGTGGTAATCAAGCAAACTGATTTTCAGTTAAATAAAAGTTTACCACTAATGTGTATTGAATTTTGAAAATCCGACATACATGGTTGTCATTAGTATGTAAAATGTGGTTCAATGGGGTAAAAATAATTTTTTGGTGAATAGTAACTTATTAAGTTCTTAATCGCGATTAGTGGTAATTAGGGTAGTTTAAGGTATAAATAATACTTTAATAATATTAAATGACCTAGACACATGTCCCAACCTCATTGGTTGTGTCATGGCCGACCAAGACAAGCCATGGCCTAACTTGGGGACCCCATGGATCCACTTTTGTTGGGAAATAACATAAATTACTTTTTATTTAATGTTAAAGTGAAAATGACACTAACATAAATTGTTTTACTAAAACAATTTTTAAGTAGGGTTACACAAGTCCAAATTTTGACTATAAATATTAATTAGAAATCTAAAAAGATTTCCTACATCATAGTATTTGTTTTATAATTTTTAGACATTAAATAAATTAAATTATTTATGACATCATTATGATGTGGCGATGACCTCATTATTTAACGATTTAAATAAAATGAGAAGATAATGCAAAATACAAGGCTTAAACTTGTCCAAATCCTATTGGATGAGGAGATTTAGAAACCTTATCACCTTAGCCTCGAATTATATAAGTGTGGGACCTTTAGAATCCGAAAAGCATTTTGAAATAATGTAACATTTCAATCTTTCCAAAAGTGCCCCTCCTCTCCACTTATAAAATGCCCCCACCTCTCCCACTTCATTTACACTTTCAAGCCATTTGGATCGTCCAACCTCTGCCCAAATACTCTCCCAACATTCCTCCCTTACTCATAGAAGCCTCACTTTGGGCAGAACTCTTCCCAAGGAAGCCTTTGGCTCAAATCAAAAAGAGTTACCCGATTTTGAGGTAATGTCTTTTATAATGTTGTTTTGTTTTATTTTTCTTCTCCAACCCCCTAAACTCTTTTTATTCATTTATTTTGTATCAACACCAGTATCCTCAATATACTAGGATGTTGTTATAAGAAGTATTCGATCTACACTTACACACACCTACATCTAATGGTTAAAGAACATACGGTTTCTGTGGATGGCGAATTTCTGCCTCACGAAACGATGATTGTTCAACACTCATATAACACCTTCAAAGGTGGCCATTAAGATGTCACCATATTTATATATGATATATAATGTGTTTATGTGTTTATGTTTTACTTATGCTTCTGTATTTCTCATTTATGTCTTACTTTAGGATTTCCATTATGGGTAAAACGCGATAATTTCATTTTAGGAAGTGCGGACTACCGCCCCCTCAAAGTGATTTGAATCGTTAATGCCATATGTGGGATGTATAAAGGATGGAGTAAATGGTATTATACACTATATTATACTGGAATTATATTATACATTTATATCATTATGATTTAGTTCCATTAAATATGAAATTGAAATGAAAGTAGCGTTCATGTGTACGTACGGCTTACCGTCTCCATGAACGGTGCATTTCATTTCTTACCTCTAAATGTTACGTAATATTATAAATGAATGTATATACTGGATATATAAGATATATATGACATCTAAATCATGAATATAATTCTGGATATAATGGATATTTCACCACATAAACAACTTGTAATTATAAGAAGCTTATTGTTGACTCAAGTACCAAAGATCGACAAAACGACCGTTATTAACTTAAATAATTACATAATGTTCATATCATTGTAATAAGTGATATAATAAGGATAATGAAATTGAAAATGGTTCTTAATAAGGTATATATTAACTCTAGTTTATTATTCAGGAGGTTAAAGAACGGTTGAGTCAAGTCAGACACGAGGTAAGGGAACTTCTTAACCCAATTTCCATTCTTTGGGTTAATCTCCTACTTTCAAATTATGTCATGATGTTATTATGTACTATTTTGTATTTTTAATTTCTTTATGTGTACCTATAGTGAATACACATAATATATCTATTTTATTTTAAAAATGATCTTTTTAAGGACTTCGTCTCAATCTCCTTTCATTGAGGCATATTTGGTTTTATACACAACTTTCTTTTATACGGTGTATAAACCCCTTTGACTTTTATGTTTATTCAAAAGGAATCTTTTTTTAACGAAGCGTTTTACTAAACGACAAAAAGGGAATGTTTTTCTTTCCGTACTTATGCGGCGACAACGACTTCTCCGCCGCCGTGACCATTATTTGAGTTTCGGCTTCCTCTACAAGCCATCATTTTTTTTTAATGAAAAATAAATACAAAGTTTTAACTTTCTTTTATTTTGGGTTTGAAAATGGTTTGAAAGCGTTTTTATTATATCAATGTGTTGTATTTATATCTTGTGATTGAAATGTGGAAATGTTATGTTTCCTTTATGCATGTTTTATGTGATATGATTACGTTATGGTTTATGATATGTTTAAACCTATTCATATGAGGAATGCATTGGACTTAATAAGTGACGGGTGGAGCCCGCTATAGCTCCTCGATGCATCGGCAGGTCTCATGAGACAAACTAGTGTCTTGGCACGAGGCCTTGACAAAATCTTATTTGTGGTCTTGGCACGAGGCCCTGACTACGTGGTTATGATAGTCTGGCATTATGCATTCCATCATTATGAAAGTGGTTATTGTTATTGCATGTGATTATTCGACTAGTAGAATATCCATGTGAAGAAGTGAATGGCATTATCTCATTTTACTTTTGCCATATTATGTTGAAGTTCATGTTTAAAAGGCTTTTGTTTTATTTATACATTGCCTTAATTGTTAATGATTATTTATGAAAGCTTCCGCATCATTGTTATCCTTACTGAGCATCTGAGCTCACCCCTTTCAATGTTTTAATATTTTCCAGGATGTGAAGAAGTATTTTATGAATGACCTGCAGGGATAGTCAGAAGAGGATATGAGTGTGAACTATGAAGACTTTGTTATTAGTTTTTCACTTTATGTTGTAATGTAACGTTTACGAATGTATCTAGTGTTTCCAAGGCTACTAAACTAATCGGTCTTTCGAGACTTGATCTTTTGTGATCATGCCAATGTTACGAAGTAATGCACCGACTCTGGGTAGCTGGGGTCGGGGCGTTACAGTTGGTATCAGAGGCAGTTTAGTACTAACCTTGGAAGCTAGATTTAGATAAACTCTGATTAGAGCACATAGCCCAAAGATAGACTTTGAGGATTAGTATAGAACAACTTCCTAGAATTTTGGTATTATAGAGATGTTATGACTTTTCCGAGAAATACATCCCTGTCTAGATACGAGCAGGTAGAGGCGGCTCTGGCACAGATGTACCTAGGGGTAAAAACCGAAAACACCGCTTTGAGCTAGACTCGAACGGGAACTGGTGCACGACAACGGGCCTTGCTGCACTCTTGGTTACGACACTCCCGGGGGATATGCTTAGGATAATTCTCATTTTATTTACAAACCACTATGAAGGGTTATGAGTATATACTTTCTCAAAGAAAACATTTCTTTTTATGATTATGGATTATATCCATAAATAGTTCAATTTATGTTAAGTGTTTTATAAGTATGGAATTATGTATTTTGATTCATAAACTAATCTAGTTTATGCCATTGTTTAGAAATGGCGCCTAGTGGAAGGAATGGAAACCGTATCAATGCACGAACTCCGTGTAGGGATTGCCCTCCTGATCAAGATAATTATTGTGGATCTGGAGATACAACTGGTGCTGATCAACTTATTACCATACTGGGACAACTCACTCAGGTTATGAATAATAACCTTACTCGTATGGAGCACCCTGATCCGCAACGTGGAGGATCAATGCTAGATCGTTTCATGAGGCAACAACCACCAACCTTTAATGGGAGTACAAATCCCTTAGTAGCCGAGCAATGGATAAATTCCCTAGAGAAAATATTTCAGGCTTTGGGGAGTAGTGAAAGGGAGAAGGTTGTCATGGCAGTTTACCGCCTCACTGGAGATGCCGATCAGTGGTGGTCGCTGATTCGAAACACAAAGGAAGATGATGACGTATCGAATATGGAATGGAGGGAGTTCAAAGAGCTTTTCTTAGAAAAATACTTTCCTCGTGACCATCGAGCAGATATGGAAAGGCAATTTCTGAGTCTGAGGCAGAAGGAGGATGAGAATGTCGCAAAGTATGAGGCTAACTTTACAAGGTTAGCAAGGTATGCTGCAGATTACATACGTAACCCAAGGAGTAAGATTGATCGTTTCTTTGATGGGTTAAAACCATTTCTCCGTCGAGCTTTGGTATCACAATCCTTTTCATCATACGAAGATATTGTCTCGTGTGCTATCAAGACAGAAAAGGAATTCTCTAAGTCTTATGACAACAAAGTAAAGCAAGAGAAGAAGAGAACGGTGGAACAAGAGACAGATAAAGGGAAAAAGGGAAAGAAGGATTTTCCATTATGTGATAATTGTGGGAAGAATCACCCTGGTACTTGCCTAAAAGGAATGGGAGTTTGTTATAAATGTGGAGAAAAGGGTCACCAGGCTCGTGATTGCAAGGGAAAGAAAGAGGCTATCAAAGTTGAATGCTACAATTGTAGAGAAATGGGTCATTATGCAAATGAATGTCCTAAGCGTCAGGGAAACTTACCTCAGAAAAGGCCAAGGGATCAAGGACAATCTTATACTGTTACTACAGTTGAAGCAGAATAACTAATGTATTGGTGCTTTTGGACTCAAGGATTATATTCTGGTTATAAGAATAATGTAATATATATATATGGATTGTACTGCAGTACTTTTTGATTTCAGTAAGGTTTTAATATGATTAAGGTAATCATATTTTTAGTATGTGACAATAAGAGAAACTTTTCTTTGTTTGGGGAATCTGATGTTACAATTGATTTTGGAATTTAGAGACCTTTTAGAGAAAGTCTGGATGGAGGTATTTTGGATAACTATTAAGGTTGGAATGGATTAAGTTGAACCATGGATAGTATTGTTTAAGGTTAAAGAATTTCTGAAGATTATTTTTGGAATATTATAATACTATAGTTTTAGGAAAAAGGACAACCTGTAGGGTGGGGAATAACCCGTCGCGTCGGACAAAGCTGCAGGAATCGAACCCACAACCATAGTGCGACAAGCCTTTATTTCCTACCACTAGCCTACAAGAAGTCCCTGGTTATTACAAAATAGTTTTACTAATCTAAATGGTATGTGTTAATATTTGGAACCTTATACAATTAGGATAAAAAGAATATTTTTGAGTTCTGTTACCATTTGGAGTAAAAGATGGGTTTGTGGCAAAAATTTATTAACGAATGAAAGTATACATAACAAGTATGTAAATTCCATTACGTTCTTAGTAAATCTCCTAAATAAATTCCTCAACATAATAAAAGGTAACTTAAAACAAAAATGTTGTCGGTTAACTTTTCCAACTGGGGATTCAATGACCGTTTAACCAATCACAAGTTTGTGATTTTCTTATGGTTAAACTTTCTCCTAATCCTGTTTTCTATAACTCTCCATCAGACCTTGATGGTTTGTTTTTCTTCCATATCCATATTTTCATAGAATCCTAGAATGGGATATATCGGGTGACCTTTGTACTTATCCTGCTTTCTTTTAATGTTATATATTTATTAACCTTATTTCCGATGTGGGTTTTCCACAAAGGTATTTTCTATTTTCAACCTTTTATTATCAAAGAAAAATTTCAAATTGCGAGGACGCAATTTATTGAAGGAGGGGAGAATGTAACACCCCGAGCTTCCACGATACGCTTCTCATTCAATAATGCAATAGCTTGCATTGTACGCAACTTCGAGTTCTAAAACATCGCGACAAATCAAAGTAGCCGTTATGAATAGTAATAACCACTTTTTAAAATTATAGAAATTTTATATTTCAAAATGGACTTCATTTTTGTATTCCTAATATTGAAATTAGCCTATGTTGAATTTTTTGTAATTTTCTGAGAACTTCAAAATTTTTATGAATAGTGAAAAATACTTAAAACAACTTTTTTAATCAAGATAATTCATAGTGATAAATTATACTATTGAGTGGTTTTAAAGTATAATTAGAATATATTTTTACCATTTTATCCAATGGTGGTCATTAGAATTAATTTAACATTGAAATTGGACATAAACAATTGCCAATCTTTTGATATAAATTGTTTCTTAAAAACACGCTATTTGTCGTAACAGCGGGAATTAATTGTAAAATTAATTAATGCAACTTTTATGTTTGGAATTTTGTAAAATAGACATCATTTTTGAATTCAGAATATCAATTATAGCTTAGGGTGAAATTTTGGCCTTGTTCTGAAAAACTTCAATTTTTGATGAATAGTGAAACCACTAAGTGGTAATCAAGCAAACTGATTTTCAGTTAAATAAAAGTTTACCACTAATGTGTATTGAATTTTGAAAATCCGACATACATGGTTGTCATTAGTATGTAAAATGTGGTTCAATGGGGTAAAAATAATTTTTTGGTGAATAGTAACTTATTAAGTTCTTAATCGCGATTAGTGGTAATTAGGGTAGTTTAAGGTATAAATAATACTTTAATAATATTAAATGACCTAGACACATGTCCCAACCTCATTGGTTGTGTCATGGCCGACCAAGACAAGCCATGGCCTAACTTGGGGACCCCATGGATCCACTTTTGTTGGGAAATAACATAAATTACTTTTTATTTAATGTTAAAGTGAAAATGACACTAACATAAATTGTTTTACTAAAACAATTTTTAAGTAGGGTTACACAAGTCCAAATTTTGACTATAAATATTAATTAGAAAGCTAAAAAGATTTCCTACATCATAGTATTTGTTTTATAATTTTTAGACATTAAATAAATTAAATTATTTATGACATCATTATGATGTGGCGATGACCTCATTATTTAACGATTTAAATAAAATGAGAAGATAATGAAAAATCCAAGGCTTAAACTTGTCCAAATCCTATTGGATGAGGATATTTCGAAACCTTATCACCTTAGCCTCGAATTATATAAGTGTGGGACCTTTAGAATCCGAAAAGCATTTTGAAATAATGTAACATTTCAATCTTTCCAAAAGTGCCCCTCCTCTCCACTTATAAAAGGCCCCCACCTCTCCCACTTCATTTACACTTTCAAGCCATTTGGCTCGTCCAACCTCTGCCCAAATACTCTCCCAACATTCCTCCCTTACTCATAGAAGCCTCACTTTGGGCAGAACTCTTCCCAAGGAAGCCTTTGGCTCAAATCAAAAAGAGTTACCCGATTTTGAGGTAATGTCTTTTATAATGTTGTTTTGTTTTATTTTTCTTCTCCAACCCCCTAAACTCTTTTTATTCATTTATTTTGTATCAACACCAGTATCCTCAATATACTAGGATGTTGTTATAAGAAGGATTCGATCTACACTTACACACACCTACATCTAATGGTTAAAGAACATACGGTTTCTGTGGATGGCGAATTTCTGCCTCACGAAACGATGATTGTTCAACACTCATATAACACCTTCAAAGGTGGCCATTAAGATGTCACCATATTTATATATGATATATAATGTGTTTATGTTTTACTTATGCTTCTGTATTTCTCATTTATGGCTTACTTTAGGATTTCCATTATGGGTAAAACGCGATAATTTCATTTTAGGAAGTGCGGACTACCGCCCCCTCAAAGTGATTTGAATCGTTAATGCCATATGTGGGATGTATAAAGGATGGAGTAAATGGTATTATACACTATATTATACTGGAATTATATTATACATTTATATCATTATGATTTAGTTCCATTAAATATGAAATTGAAATGAAAGTAGCGTTCATGTGTACGTACGGCTTACCGTCTCCATGAACGGTGCATTTCATTTCTTACCTCTAAATGTTACGTAATATTATAAATGAATGTATATACTGGATATATAAGATATATATGACATCTAAATCATGAATATAATTCTGGATATAATGGATATTTCACCACATAAACAACTTGTAATTATAAGAAGCTTATTGTTGACTCAAGTACCAAAGATCGACAAAACGACCGTTATTAACTTAAATAATTACATAATGTTCATATCATTGTAATAAGTGATATAATAAGGATAATGAAATTGAAAATGGTTCTTAATAAGGTATATATTAACTCTAGTTTATTATTCAGGAGGTTAAAGAACGGTTGAGTCAAGTCAGACACGAGGTAAGGGAACTTCTTAACCCAATTTCCATTCTTTGGGTTAATCTCCTACTTTCAAATTATGTCATGATGTTATTATGTACTATTTTGTATTTTTAATTTCTTTATGTGTACCTATAGTGAATACACATAATATATCTATTTTATTTTAAAAATGATCTTTTTAAGGACTTCGTCTCAATCTCCTTTCATTGAGGCATATTTGGTTTTATACACAACTTTCTTTTATACGGTGTATAAACCCCTTTGACTTTTATGTTTATTCAAAAGGAATCTTTTTTTAACGAAGAGTTTTACTAAACGACAAAAAGGGAATGTTTTTCTTTCCGTACTTATGCGGCGACAACGACTTCTCCGCCACCGTGACCATTATTTGAGTTTCGGCTTCCTCTACAAGCCATCATTTTTTTTTAATGAAAAATAAATACAAAGTTTTAACTTTCTTTTATTTTGGGTTTGAAAATGGTTTGAAAGCGTTTTTATTATATCAATGTGTTGTATTTATATCTTGTGATTGAAATGTGGAAATGTTATGTTTCCTTTATGCATGTTTTATGTGATATGATTACGTTATGGTTTATGATATGTTTAAACCTATTCATATGAGGAATGCATTGGACTTAATAAGTGACGGGTGGAGCCCGCTATAGCTCCTCGATGCATCGGCAGGTCTCATGAGACAAACTAGTGTCTTGGCACGAGGCCTTGACAAAATCTTATTTGTGGTCTTGGCACGAGGCCCTGACTACGTGGTTATGATAGTCTGGCATTATGCATTCCATCATTATGAAAGTGGTTATTGTTATTGCATGTGATTATTCGACTAGTAGAATATCCATGTGAAGAAGTGAATGGCATTATCTCATTTTACTTTTGCCATATTATGTTGAAGTTCATGTTTAAAAGGCTTTTGTTTTATTTATACATTGCCTTAATTGTTAATGATTATTTATGAAAGCTTCCGCATCATTGTTATCCTTACTGAGCATCTGAGCACACCCCTTTCAATGTTTTAATATTTTCCAGGATGTGAAGAAGTATTTTATGAATGACCTGCAGGGATAGTCAGAAGAGGATATGAGTGTGAACTATGAAGACTTTGTTATTAGTTTTTCACTTTATGTTGTAATGTAACGTTTACGAATGTATCTAGTGTTTCCAAGGCTACTAAACTAATCGGTCTTTCGAGACTTGATCTTTTGTGATCGTGCCAATGTTACGAAGTAATGCACCGACTCTGGGTAGCTGGGGTCGGGGCGTTACAGGAAATTTCACCAATATCCAACCAACACAATAGATATCTGTAATTCCATCCATACAAGGCCTTAATAGGATCCAGATAGAATACTAGTAACTATTGTTATAGGAAAACTCAACCAGACCCAAATGGTCATTCCAAGATCCACCAAAGTTAATAACACAAGTACGTAGAATGTCCTCAAGAATCTATAAGCTTTCTATGTTTGATCATCTATCTATAGATGATATTTCATGCTCAAACATACTCAGGATCCCATGGACTCTTAGAGGCCTCTCTAGAAGCACGAAGTGAAATGTGGATCCCTATCAGAGACTATAACAGATGTAACTCCACGTAATATGATAATATTCTTCACATAGAGATTTCCCAAGTCCTCAAATTTTGTTTCATGTCGAATGGGTATAAAGTGATATTATTTATTCATCCAATTGATCATAACCCATATCACAATATTCCCTCGAGGGGTACTTGGAAACCCAACCATGAAATCCATAGAAATTTCATCCCACTTCCAATTCATCACTGAAGGTGGCTAAAGAAAACTTTAAGGTCTCTGGTGCTCAACTTTAACCTATTGGTAGGTTTAACAATGAGATACGAAGTCAGTGATGTCTCATCTCATACCTGACCGCTAGAATCATCGTCTTGTGTCATAGAACATTTTCATGTTTTCAGGGTACACCATCCACTAGGAACTATGGTAGTCCCCCATCACATCCTTTCTCACAATCAAAGGAAAAAATATGATTCCATAAAAATAGGATGCCCTATGAAGAGAAATACCACTCACCAATAGTTTCCCCACCATAAAGAGATCCCCTAATGCCATTGAATTCATCATAAATCTACTTCTACCATGTCATAATAGATTTCACCTTTTTAGGATCAACTGAAATACCATGTTTTGAGACCACATTTCCCAAGAACTTCACTTCCTAAATTTAGAAATTATATTTTTAAAGCTTTGTGTAGAGTCAATGATTCCTCAAGGTTTCCAGAATTAATCTCAAATGATGTGAATGGTCCTCCTCAATCTAATAGTAAACTAGGATGTTTTCCAAAAATACCACTATGAATGAGTTAAGTTACTCGTGAAATATCATGTTCATCAAATCCATAAAAACTGTAAGAGAATTAGCCTGACCAAATGTTATAACAAGATACTAATAATGGTCATACCTACTCCTGAAGGTTTTCTTCTAAATATAAGATTATTTTATTCTCAATTGGTGATAACCATATTGAAGATCAATCTTTGAGAACCACTTCACCCCTTTCAAATGGTCAAATAGATCATAAATTTGTGGTAATGGGTACTTGTTCTTTACTATAACTTGATTGAGTTTCTAGTAATCAACACAAAGGTGAAGCGTCCCATCAACTTTATTTGAAAATAGAAAAGGTGTCACCCATGGTGACACACTTGGGCGTATAAATATTTTCTCTATGAAATCATCCAATTGAGATTTCATCTCTTTTTTCTCCACTGGTTCCTATAGTAAGAAGAAATAGACACTAGTTGAGTACTAATACTAGATCAGTTGAAAAATATAGCTCTATTATTGGTGGAAATCCAGAGAAATCAGAAGGAAAAACATTAGGAAACTTGACAACAGCTGGAGATAGATCATCACTCAAATATTATTTCTCTAAATCAAAAAAACATCAATATTTCCTTGCATAACACTAAAAAATGAGGTCTAGATCTACTCGACCTTGGGTCCCATTCTCCTTGAAAAACATAGAACACCACATAGGGTATATTAAGGGAGACCCATCGAAGATAATAGTCAATTAGAGCTTTATGAGTAATCATTAAATCCATCCTAAAAATGATGTCAAGATATTTCATGTTGAGAACTAGACAACTCTAGGTAAGCTCAGTCTATGATAAATAGAAAACACAAGCAGGACATCAAATACCATGCTCTCTCTTCTCTCTAAGGGGAATAGTAATATCCATCACATAAGAGAAAAGATTCATAGAAATATTTAGAAAACTCACAAATCTATTCAATATAAATGATTGAGATACAACAAAATCAAATAAAGTAATCACTAAATATGAAGCTATAGTGATGGTACCTCTCACAGTCTTTGGACCCCCATCAACTTCCTCTGGAGCCTCTTACATTATGTGAAGAGGCTTCATTATAGATGTTTATGGATGAAACCCCTTATTACTTGAAGCATCTGATTGATTCACAGTACTTTTTGGTGTTTATGACCCCATTCCATTGTGTGGAGAAGAAAAGAAGTGGTATAAATTTTTTAGGCAACATGAGCGACCGCACAAACTACAGATCCTGGGTGCCTTGATGAAAACTCATTTCAAATACCCAACCTTGCCACACTGAAATTAGGTCAAAGGGCCTCATCTGGGTGATACAAGAGGTATATATGAATCCTACTGTCTATAACCACTATGAGACTCATCATGTTTCCTCTTTCCTTTAAAGGAACTCACATAACTATAGTTGGGAGAAAAAGGATCTCCCATCAACCCTGACTTACCAGTCATGTCAAGCTCAACCATCAACACTCTATCCAGAAAATCATTATAAGAAGTGAGATTAAGAAAGAAATACTATGATTAGATATTAGATCGAATACCCATCTAAAACCTTTAGGCCTTCAGTTTCTCATTCGTTGAAGCCTAGAGAGAAAATTGAATGAGCTCATCAAAATGGTTTGTATATTGTTTCACGATCCTTTCACCCTACTAAAGGTTGAGAAATTCCATATACTTCACCAAGACCATTGACTCTAGATATAAATAATCATTGAAAAGAACCCTGAAGTATTTACACTCCAATCCCTCATGTGTCTTCATCATCACCATTGAAACCCACCATCTCCTACTAGGTCCCTCAATCTTAAAGGTAGCACATTTTACCTTTATAACTTCTATCATTTCCAAGAACTCAAAAATAATTTCAATCTTTTTCAACCAATCCTAAACCTCTTAAGGATTATTAAAACCTTGAAAATTTATTGGTTTATGATGAAGAAACTATTGAGAGTGATCTATAGATTCATCCCTTTGAGGTTCTACTACTAGAGCCTAAATAGAAAAGGGTGTTGGTACCTATACCAAAGAATAGATAGCATGCACCACTATCTCAACAAGATCCTAGTCCACAAGAGGATTTTCTTGCTATGGTTCACTAGTATCTCCCCCCTATAACCTATTCAAACATCTCCTTATAGGTATGATGCTACACAACATCAATAGACAATAGTGAAGGTTTCGGCAAGGATACACAGATCATTAACTCAAAAAAGAGTTACAATAATATCAACTCCAAAAATAAGAAATAAATATTGGTATTATCAACATATTAAGATCAAAATCAGAGAAAATTATAGAATCGGATCAAAACATTCATCAAGACACTTTTCTTAAACACTCATGGTGACTTAAGGCTCGTTGCGATGAGATTTGGTCAGACACTCACTCAAAAACTACCTCCTAAGTCTCATAAATCCTACCTCCTGTCTACTAGGAAAACCCAACTACATAATGAAATAAAGGAAAGGTACACGACCTAATCTAGATCTATGTTACCACTTTTTCATGAACCAACCCAGATACCTTGGTACCCTGATAACCAAGCTAACTCTAACATGGCCTAAGTGCGTTCTTGATCCCCACTGGTTGACGACTAGCACTTTGAATCATACAAGAAACGTGAGGGAATAATTTTACCAAAAAATTGTAGAAAAATTTAGTATAATCAACATTTCAAAGGGATAAAGTAACATAATCAAATAGTTAAAACGGTATAGAAACAGTACATCATCAAAAGATACAACATCTTCTATAGTGAAGATAAAAGATAAACCCATGTAACAAGTGGATCACATCTCCACCAATCTCCTCAATCACTCCAAGTCCCAAGGATCAAGAACATATACCACCTCCAAGTGGCGATTTTCCTTTGCTTGGACCTAGCATAAGATAATCTACAAATGCCCGAAGGCAAAGGTAGGGTGTAAGCTATAAATACCAATAGGGTCTCACCAAGTGTTTCATAATAAATTCCATAATAATTAAACCAAATATGATTTCAATTTAAATAAAACAAGGAATGTAATGGAATTTACATATTTTCAACAAAATATGATTTTAATTCAAAAGAGATGGAAGATATATCAAAATACGCTTAAATGAATAGTTTATATTAAACATTTATATAAATTAATTGGCATGAACAAGGCAGTTCTATAAATCAATGGCATGTAATAATAAAACTAAGTATATAATAGCAATATGTATCAAATCCATCTGGTAAATTTGTTTTTGGTAACAGGATCATCACACTACTCATCAATGATTTTGACTAAATGTGTGCACACGTTCCATGACTAAGAACATTGGGACTCAACTCCCTGTCAGGGAAAAAATCATGTTGGGGTATATTTATGTCAGTGATTTCATCATCAATCCAGTACTAGGGGTCATACCCTATCATTATTAACCTAATTATCCACTAACTACTTAGTATCACATGTGCTTCAATAAATTAATCAATAAATTATGGAAAAAACAATCATTTCAAATTAGTTTAAAATAAAATTTCCCACTTTCAGTTTTCAACATGACACTCTCATTTAAAAACCAAATCATAGTTTTTCATCAATTCATGAATTTTCAAATAATATTTCAATTTGATCCATATCAAATCATTTAATCAAATCAGTTTCCAAATCAAGCCATCAATTTTATCAAATCCTCCCAAAAATTCCAATTCCATTGAAATTGGGGATTTTTCGTAATCTCTGTGCCTTTTTTCAAATTCATCCATCAATCATATCAAATACGGGTTTTAAAATCATTTAAAACTGATTTAAAATAAACCAAGCAAATAAAGGTTTTAATTATAGGGAAAAATTTTATGAAACCAACTACCTTTAATCAGTGATCAAACCAACCCAACACCTTCAACGGGATCCACCAATGATAAACGAAGTCATAAAAGATCAAGAGGAATCCATATAAGCACCATCCATAAAAACACGGATCCAATACATCATCAACTGAGGATGGATAACTCTCAAAGGAGAGAAGATAAGAAAAGATGGAAATCAAAAATGAGGAGAGGGCACTTATCAAAGAGGAATAAAGCGCTTTGACCAGAATTTAATCCAAGAATAAAGGAGTTTGGAGGAGTTAAAACACCTCTAGGGAACACTTTGATTCTTATTAAACTGGCTTGAGACATTTAATTCTGTAAAAACACAAACCATGATGTAGCCCTCATGGCCACAAAATAAAAAGGATGAAAACATCCATACCATATAATAGCCTCCTCATACTATGACATAACCACACCCGATCAACTGAACTCCTAAAAACACACCACAGACCTCATCTAGATCTGCTTCACCCATGGTAAATCCACAGTGCAGTACAAGCACTATGCCGCAGTTATGCCCAAAAGGTAGTAGAAACAAAATGCACCAAATAGGGCTCCTCAGCATAGCCGATGCTCCATGGAATAGATATGCTGAAAATTTTAGTAGCCATGAAAATTAGCATCAATCTTCTCTACCTCATAGCTTGTTGTTCCAAAAAGTAGCTTGGACTCTCCATGTCGTAGCCCATACACCACGGTGCAGCTCCTGCAGATGAATTTATACTCGAACTCCACTAACTCCAAACAATCATACAACTCTAAACTTTAGTTTATTTTCCTTAATAAAATCTCTTCATCCTCAAAAGGCCTAAAATGCACCCAAACAAAAGTGAAGCAAAGAGAGATTCAAGAAGAAATTGAAAGGCAGTAACATAATGTTATGAGAAATAATTTGGATTCATATTTTTATTTTAAGATGGATATAGTACACTTGAATTATTTCTTCAATCAAAATATCTAGATTTATTTAAGTATAATTAATGGATTTGGTCATATTGAAATTAATTACAATTGAATCATCTTGTAAACAATTAATTCAATGGATTTATAAATGAAGATGATAATATATTTTTATGAAAACCATCCTTTGAAATAAATTTCTTACTTATTTATTAATTAATTATTTTTCATAAATATATAATTTAGTTTTCAAGTCAATTTAAGCCTTATTAAGGTTATGATAATGGTTAACAATGCATAAAATACACTTAAGGTTTACTTTTTTTTCATCATGAGAATAATCACGTACTTCATATATGCTACACTATTAGTTTTATTTATTGTGTGAGCATAATAAATTTATAAACTTGTAAACCCATTATAGGTAATAATGTCAAATTCCTCATCATGCATGCATAATTATCACCTAAATATTGCATTTGTGTGTGTGTGCACGCGTGTGTTGTGTGTGCATGGGGGTAATTGTCTTGTCTGTATGGTTTGTGTGTGTGTGAGAGAGAGAGTACGATTATAGAGTGTGTGGATATTCATGTTAGTGGGTAGGTTAGTAAATTTTGGTGGGAAGGTAGGTATGGGTGTGAGTGTGTAAACATGTGAATGTGCATGTATGTAAGCTTATGTGGGTGGGTGGGCGTGTCTATATGTGTCTATATCCAAGCACATTCATGTGTATGATTATGGTACGGGTGTGTTCATGCTTGTGTGTGGGGGGGAATATTATAGATTAATAAGAGAATTTTTTATATTAATCACTAACCAATGATTTATTGTAATCATATTTAGGGTGGTGCATCCATATCTTATAGATTCAGGTTAGGTATTTGAGGGGCCAGGTCATGAAAACTTTAGAACGGTGAATAAATTTTGTTCTATTTGAAGTAAATTGGGTGTTCCTAGGTAGAAGTTTGTGATCTCATAGGAGATCAGGTGTTATATTTGGATAAATCATGACCTTTTGTGTAAAATGTGATTTGTTTCATGTGGGGATTATGGTTGTGTTAGACTTTCTGGATTTCACATGATCTGATTCATGTACTCTTTGGGTTTTGAAGTTGGTTGACACTTGGAAGGACCTCCTAAATATGTCATATTAACATTTAAATGGACACATTCATAATAACATACCTATTTTCATATAAAAATTGACTAGATGTAAATTAAGGTGAAAATTGATACACAATAACAAAGTACAGGTGGTGTTATTATAGGTTTGAATCATCCCAGTTTCTATGGTATTACAATTTGACTGCAAGTTTTTCTTGAAAATAAGTAACATTTATGAAAATTGAAAGAAGTATAAAACTTGAGAAAATAAAGCAATACCATGCGAGTTGGAACCCATAATTAGATGTAAATGAAACAAATAAGGGAAAAATGATCATCAATTAGGTAATAAAGTACCTTGATCTTTCATACATTCATTATGAGGCACGATGTGTATTTGAAAAAAAAATACATAACCACAATCAGATATAAGGTTTCATATCCTCCAATATGAAACTTTTTATATGAATTAAAAAAATAAATGACAAGGTTATTCCATTTTCTCACCTTCCATGAAATACACCTTCCCTCTCTAGATCCATATTTCCACATGAAATTTAAATGGAGCATGTACCCTCATTCACATTTTAATCATTACATAGAGAACATCCAAGAAGGTTGATTTCTATCTCTCAAATTTTATTGAAGAGTAACATGTACTTCTAGATTTGGATTTTAAATGAATCATGGACTAGGAGGAAGCCTGAGTATGTTTTATAAAACCACAAAACATTTTTCTTCCTATATTTTTTGGGATTTTTTCTTTTTATTTTAGGACATTTTTAGATAAAGTTACTAGAGGAGAAATACTTGGAAAAATATTACCCAAACCATTTCAATTAAAATAGAAATCAGTGGAATAATTGTAGAACCAAGGGAAATTAGTGAGTGAAAGAGTTTTGATAAGAGAAAAACATGATGTATTATTTAGAAAAATATATCATTGTGATGGTTTGTCTCCTCTTAGGGATGAAAAATGACCAAAACACCCTAAACTCAACCATTTTTCAAACCGTTTTTCAAACTATTCCTAAACCATGGGAAAGAATGATGTCATGGTTACTTAATGGTCCCTATTTTTAATAGGTGATATAGGATTCATGAAAACCATTATGAGGTCCACTCCCCGTAGTTTGTTTCCAATTTTCCCAACCTACCAAAACCCAAAGTCATGTTAAAGATTACCAACCATGTTTCCCTACCTGTTTTTACCACCCAACCTCTAAAAGAAACCAAACTAAAAGTATAACATCATGGTTTTACCAAGTTGTGGCATATAAGAATTTTTATAAAAACCATGACATCCACTATGACAAGATTAAAACCACAGTATAATTTTTCAAGCTCCCCACACTCAACATGAAATGGCCCAAAAAAAAATCATTAAATATTTTTTCAAGCCCCAAACTAATTCAAAAACAAGAAACCATAGACAACTAAAAAATTTAATTTCACATCCATTGCCTGATTTTACTTCACCCAACCAAACCATACCCTAAAAAATATTATTTAAGTATAGGTCATGGAAAATGGGAGTTTTTCTAAAAAGTAAAATGTCTACCATGTCATGGTTAAATCTTTTATCTCATTTTAATTTGGCACCCACCCTTGCCACAACGTGGTGATAAAAACTCATCATAGTGAGTTTAACTAAAAATGAAATCCCATAACCCAACCCTCAACCATGATTATTTAGACCCAAACCATGTCATGGTTTGACCCTATGGTTCCTAAAAATCCAAAAAACCTAATTTCAATTCTCCTAACTACAATGTGGTGTTAATTAAACTACATTTAGTTTTGACTTAGTATAAAAAAATATAATAAGTTGAATGGAAACAACCATTTAGACCCCGACCTCCCCCCCTGCCAACTCGCCATCTTCCATGAGATCCCTCACCCAAACTGTGTTACTCTAATCTTGATTCATCCCTCCTTCCATATTTTAATCCCAACAATAACCACTTTCACACCACCAAAACCCTTAACCACACTCAGATCATTATCATACCCCTTTCTCCCTAACCCGTTATCATTATTAAAACCCAAAACCCCTATTTTTTCACAGCATGAGGGAACCCCACTATAACCATCAACCAAGAAATATTTATTCTTTAACCAGAAACCCCATGAACTCCCTTCCAAATGACCTTGAACCAACCTTTCCAAACTCCAACAAGTCCAGGCCTGACCCTCATCATCTACCTATCATAAACCAATAAGAGCATATTTTATTCCTTCTTTTTATTTATCTCCCAGGGAAGATTCATCTAATTTATCATATTAAAATACTTTAATGGATCATCTATGTTCGAATTTCATGAACACTACCAATAAAAAATATATTGAACCATTGGATGTGAGGAAGATGGAGGGTGGTAAGATATTGAATCATATCAATTTTTCTTGGATTGTATTGGAGGAATAAATGAGTGTTCACCTTAAGAAATCACATTTGGTGGACATAGAGTAAGTCCAGAAGGAGACTCATCGAGATTTGATATTGGTGTTTCTTAAAACTCTATCTTATGATAATAAACATGTATTATTTCTCCTAGGAGGTAAGAAGTTCAAATTGACCACTATTAAGTTTTCATGGAAGGATGGTATTTATTCAAACAAGTTTGTTTCCTTGGAGGAATATACTAGATTGGTGCTTGATTAAGGAATGCTACCTTTTTCTAATGAAAGTAATTGATGGGAGGTAAAAGATACCAACATGACTTGTATAATTCATAAAGCACTCAGTTGAAAGATGTGGTGATGCGAGTGGTTCGCCAATCTATCAAAACCTCTTAGATACCCAAAGGGGATATCCAAGGGGTAGTTAACTGGTTGGATGTGTTCATTTTTTACTTGATTTTTAAAGGAACAATACCAAATATGGAGAGGCTATTCATTGTCTATTTTCAGGGAATGCAGTATAAGAGAAAGGATAAGATAATGGTAGGTATCTTCATCATTAATTTGGAAAATTATTTGAAATTTTTTGATTCATCACATCTCCCCACTTCCTTAGGGAAGATTTAGTTGATTTATTTTCTTACTTTAAACAATATGGGAATGATGATCAATGTCATAAATAGATATGTGTTGAGAGGATTTGACTCAATACCACATGAGTAGTAAGAGAAGTTTTGAGCACTTATATCAAAGAAATTTGGGTCCTAATTCAATTAATTTACTACTCTCTAACCAAAGACACCATTGGATGATTCTCTCATTATGAATTTGGAAAAACTTGCGATGAAACTCAACTAATTCTTTCGATACATGAGTATATTGTTGAGTGGGTTAGATTACTCATAGAGAAGGCCAAACATGATCTTTCTCAAGGAACATTCCTCCAAGATCCTTAGGCCATGATAAGTAGCAAGATGAATTCTTAGAGATTATACTTGCTTTAGTGGATTTGTAGTGACCAACATTAACACTACCTTATGAGGTCATACTAGAAGTTGTACTTATTGATGCTTTACCCTCTGACCCCCCCCCCCCTCCTTAAGGTTTATCCCTCCTCGCATCCTACTAGAACATCACCATACCTAGACTTATTGGATCCTCTTTAAAATGAGATTTATTTTATCACTGCTGAGCTTGAGGATGAGAAAAAGAATGATCTTGCAGCCAGAAAAATGGTTGAGCTTAAGGCAAAGAAGAATACTAATAAGGTGGTTTCACTATCCCCTACCAAATATTCTAACCCATCCCAATAGAAATATACTCCTTTAATTTTGGAACTCTTTATCAGGGCTAAAGCATATATGGAATCCAAGAAGAAGTAGGATGAGGAAGAGAAGAAGAAAAAGGAGGAAGAAAATAGAAGAAATAAATAATGAAAAACAAATGAAGTTTTCATTCAGATGGAAACCAAAGAAAGATAATTTTTTTATGGAACCATAGAAATAAATAAATGTTGGGGTAGCCATTTGGGATCCCACTACACAGCCTATATCAGTTATACCTCCTCCAACCATAGTTGATCTTTCACCTGCAATATCTACTCCTACTTCTGATGCTTCTTTGCCTACCATAGTTGGGATTACACCATCAATTTGAGGCACTTTAGATCCTATGACTATAATTACATAGGTATTACCACTCGTTATAACAGATACATGGGCTATTGTTCTTATTTCGTAGTAAAGTTCTACTACTACTAATAGATTTTATTTGGTTATGCTTCCACCTCCAACATGGGTATCCCCAGAACCTCACTTTCCATCTACATTGGTGCCCATAGATGATCAGTGGACTCTTATCCAATCCAACCACACTGATGTAGATTTTCATGCAATATTGGATAAGGTCTATATTGAACTTCATGAGAATATAATATACAATAACCATTCCATCTCACCATAGTAGATGGATGAGGAGGAAAAGATGCATGAGTCTCAAGATAATCCTAATGAAACTTATAATTTATTCGGATTTATTATCTAATTTTAAAATTTTGATGCCCATGGTATTTTCTTTCACTTATGAATCCCATGTACTATCTTTTTTGAGAATCAGTGAAGAGATACAAGGGTGTTATATTCTGAATTACATGGAATAAATCTTTATGTTACATTGATTGATCATTTGAAATTATTTTCATATGTTCCACGCATAAATTTAGTTTGTTTTTAGTCAAAGGGATTGATTTTCCAGGATTTCAAACCCCCGAATACAATCACGGACTAAAATAATATGAGGCAAAAATTTCCAGGGAAGTTTCATTAAACTTTTTGTATTTTACCTTTCCTTTTCATGATTTTGTTGCAAATAATTTTTTATAATCCCTTGCTTTACACTCAAAGGGTGAGTATGTTTTTTGGATTTAAGTATGGGAGAGGGTCCTTCAAAATACACACTTTATTTTTTTTCTTGCATTCATTTATAAAGAATATATTTTTATTAATAATAGTCTATTGATTTCTGGAAAATCAAATAATTATGAAAATAGAATTAAAAGATATGGGGAGGAATTTTTGAAAATCAAATACTTGTTTCATTTTTTCATATAAATTGGAAATTATTACTAAATTGATTTATTATTCTAGTTTTTATTCTTTGAAACTAGCATTGATTGACTGAGTATTGTATATTCATGCCATGAGTGATTACCCAATGTCAAATTTGAAGGTTTCAGGCACAGTAGAAGCATGGTTGGGATGGAACCCAATTTTAATTTTTACCATGATCAATGATTATTCTAGGATCAATACGATGATGAACGACAGTCTCCACAGAATAGAATCAAAGATTTAGATAAAGAAGGAAGAGTCCCAAAACCTTTAGAGAGGATCTTTCACATCATGTTTATAATTAATTTAATTAATTTCATAAAGAAAATAATACCTGGATTTTTGTATTTTCTTCGTCGATGATGTTGATCGTTCGGAATGACCCTTCTGAATTATCTCATTGTGCTAGCGAGGATCCAAACTAGAATCCCTCTAGCGGTGATCCACATGTGCTCTGATGGCCTCTAATTGACATCACTCATTCTCTGGGTGCTATCATGGTGAAGCGAGTGTCTTGTGTCTGTCATTCTTGATCGCTTGTTCTTCAGCCTTGAAGAACGTCTCTCGTTCTTGAGAGGGGTGGGAAGAGGATTTGAGAGAGAAATTGTTTAGCTCAACAATTCTCAATTCACCAAGCGTGCAGTGTTGTTCCTTATGGTACAATAGACGTACTTGTTTATTTATAAGCATGGAACTTAAGTTACAATATTTAATTGCATAACAGCAATTAAATACATTCATGAACTTAGAGAAAACTCATGCTCATAATAATAATACTGTGTCATTATTTATGGTGCGCCAACTTGCGCAAAACGGAATTATGAATAAAATTCCACGTCAAAAAATAATAACATTGTCATTATTATTTTAACTTGTGCCAACTAATAATTATTTATCGTCTTGAAAATAATTGTTTTACTACCGGACCAGGCTTTGTCTTCTCTAACTCCACTTCCATTTATTGAACACCTGAATAAATAAATAAATAATTTATTCTCTTAAATAACTATTTTATTTAAAAAGTAGTAAATAAATATTTTTTAAATGTTCAATAAATTAAATAAATATATTTAATTTAATTTATGAGATCATCTTAACTTGAATAAAATTATTCCATAGCCTTGAGAATAATATTTATTTCATTAATTAAATTAAAATAGAATTTAACCGAGACCACCAAAAATACTTAGTGTGTGACCCTCTAGGATTCTTTCTCATTGGCATTAGGTGAGCTTGCCTAAAGTCCAAGAGTACTATCTAGTAATGGTTCAAAGAACCCAAGAGAAAAAATGTAAAGTTACAACAATGAAATTCACATATTAATGCTCACTTGTAATATAAACCCTTTGTCTCAATATTTCATCAATCAAGTTTCATGATAGTGTCATCAACTTTTATGTTTGATACGTCGTTCTTTGACTACCTAAAATAAACTCATCAATACACCATGGCCATGGAATTTTGCGTGACGATTCTATTTCAATCAAAGGGTCGAGATATCAACTTCCATAAATGGAAGGGACAAATCATTCCTTGACTTATCCATTAATAACATGCCACTCGTGACGCACCCAACGTACCCTACTTCCCACAAATTGTCTGTGTGACAGTTTTTGTTAGTAAATAAAAGTTAGTGAGTCATGACACGTATTAGTGATAATATTAAAGTCTAAGAATCATTACACATGCTCACAGATAGAAATATCCAATGACACAAAAACATTCAGAATTCCTATTGGTGGGTATGTCCTCATAATCTTCTGTCTTGGAGATTACCAAGTGCGAACTTCATGATAGGAAGTCTCATCTGCTTAAAAGTATTCACACCTAATGGTTTTCATGCTATGTGTGCCATCATAATATGTCATCCAACTGTAGAACTAAATTTAAGAATATTTTTATAAAATTTCAAGGTTCTCATCATAGCGGGGAACTGTCATGACCTTCTCAATGCAACAAATACTCTAGGACATTATTATATCATAGTCATGAAGAACAATGAACAATATGTAATAAGATGTTTAATATTTAAATAAATTAAATGTACATGTAATCAAAGTACAACCAGTTGGTTCTAGGACACCAAATCTTACAAACTCCCACTTATACTAGATCCAACTACCTACAACTTTCAGTCCACTAGACCTCACATGGTGATCGTGTTTCTGCTGAGTCAAGGATTTAGTCAAGGGGTCTGCCATGTTGTATTCCATGGAAATACTTCTCACTGCAACTTCACGTCTCTGAGAAAAATCCCTCAAGAGATGATACTTCTAAAGTATGTGTTTCTTCCGCTGATGTGACCTTGGCTCTTTTGTGAGATCCACCACTGTAGTATTATCACAGTATAGTGTGATGGGATCTTTACGGCTAGGTATCTCATATAGCTCCTGGATGAAGCTTCACATCCAAACTACTTCTTTAGTTGCCTCAGAAGATGCGATATACTCGGAATTTGTTGTAGAATTTGTGAACACACTCTTCTTTGAGCTCTTCCAGCTCACTGCACCTCCATTCAAAGTGAAGATGTATATTGTTTGCAACTTCATGTCATCTTGATCGGTCTGGAAACTAGCATCTTCATATCCTCTGATGACTAGTTCCCCATCTCCTCCATAAACCAGGAACATATCCTTAGTACACCTCAGATACTTTAGGATAGTCTTGATTGCCATCCAATATCGGTCACCTGGGTCAGCTTGATATCTACCTACCACAATCAATGCATAGGTGACATCCATCCAAGTACATAGCATGGCATACATGACTGACCCAATCGATGATGTGTATGGAGTCCTTTTCATTATCTTTCTTTCCTCATGTGTCTGAGGATGCATTTTCTTGGAAAGATGAATGTCATGTGATGCTGGAAACAATCTCCTCTTGGATTGTTCCATACTAAATCTCTTCGGTATCTTATCAATGTATGTACTTTGACATAGGAACAAAAATATCTTAGATCTATCACGATGTATCTTGATCCCAAGAATATATGTTGCCTCACCCAATTACATCATGGAGAAGCATTGATTCAACCATGCCTGAACAGACTATAAGACTGGTATCTCATTTCTAATAAGTAATATGTCATCAACATATACTATTAGGAAAATGACTGCACTCCCACTAAACTATTTTTAGACACAAGGCTCACATTCGTTCTTGATAAAACCAAATTTCATTATGGATTCATCAAAATGAATGTTCCATGACCTGGATGCTTGCTTTAATCCATAAATGGATTTTTTTCAACTTGCATACCTTATTGGAATCCTTTGGAGTCATAAACCCTTCAGGTTGTGTCATGTAGACATTTTCCTGAAGGTTCCCATTAACGAAGGTTGTTTTGACATCCATTTTCCAAATCTCATAGTCATGGTAAGCTGAAATGGCCAATATAATTCTTATGGATTTCAACATTGCAATTGTTGAAAAGGTTTCATCATAGTCAATGCCTTGACATTGTTTGAACCCTTTTGCAACCAGTTGTTTTTTATAGGTGCTGACTTGTACTTCTATGTCTAGTTTCTTCTTGAATACTCATTTGAAACCAAAATTCTTTACATCAACAGGAGGATCTACCAAAATCTAGACTTGGTTTTGGTACATGGAATCCATTTTAGAATTCATAGCTTATTGCCACTTGGAAACATTTGTGCCGCTTACTACTTCCTTGTAGGTTGGAGGATCTTTATTATAAACTAATAATGAGTCACCATCCTTGGTAACTATAAAACTATACTGTTCTGATTCTCTAACCTATCTTGTACTCCTACCCAGCTCTTGTATCTCTGGAATAGTTCTTTCTTCCATGGGGCTTTGTGAAATCTGTTCTTGTACCAACTCTTGTGTACCTTGAGCCTCAACTTCGTCAAAGTGTATCTCTCTCCCACTATCTCTTTTTGAGATGTTCTCCCTCTCAAGTAATATAGTGTGTATTTCCACTATAACCTTTTTTTATGATGTATTGTATAGGTAATATCCCCTTGTTTCCTTAGGTAATCCTATAAAGGTACACTTTGTGCCTCAAGGTGCAAGTTTGTTACCTGAAGAGGCATTAACAAATACATCGCTTCCCCAGACATGTAAATTTGATAATATGGATTTCTTTCGACTCTAGAACTCATATGGAATACCATTAATTGATTTAGTTGGTACTTGGTTTAGTATGTGCACCACTATTTTTAACACATATCCCCAATAGGATAATAGAAGACTCGCATGACTCGTCATTGATCTCACCATGTCCAACAGGTTGTGGTTCCTCCTTTCGCTCACACCATTCCACTGGGGCGTGTATAGAGGAGTGAATTGGGATAGGATCCCAAAATCATGTAAGTAATCAATTAAGTCTTGATTAAGATATTCTTTGTCACGACCCGTCCTCGGGGCCCGTGCCGTGACTACCCCAAGCCCGCCTTCCATAGGCCAGGGGTTGGCGACTAGCACCAAAGGCGTAAAATCCCGA